>JAMPIV010014846.1:400000-907134 GCA_024509875.1 Oreohelix idahoensis | reverse complement strand
GTGGGCGAGGTAGAACTAAATAAACACATGTAGAGAGAATAGATACAGAATGAAAATGCGAGAGGAAAAACAAGGACAGAACTTGAGCGGATGGCACGTGACAGGAGGACTTAAAAAATGAGGAATTTATAAAATCTGTGGAGAAACCTGAGCCCCGAGCAAACTGAAATTGGCATTATTAGTAGTAACTTACATGTACAAGCTACGATTGTCTGCTTCACCACTGTGCACATGTGTATTGAACAAACAAACTGCTGAGCATGTTCTACAGGATTGTCCTCTGTACGACCAGTTAAGAAAGATATACTGGCCCAATGACTCAACACTAAACTCAAAGCTGTATGGAGCTAAAGAGGAACTCCAGGCAACAGTCAAGTTCATCATGAGAACTCGTCTGACGGTGTAAACATCAAAGATGCGATCGCAAGAAGAAGTAGTAACTATTCTTTCTGTCTTTTACCATTTGCTCCTTATGGAGCATGGACTTACAACTGCAACTGGTCCACCTACAGGAAGCATGCGCCAAAGCAGTTATCTGCTGTTGTAATGGTTGGTTCTGTAGCATTATGTTTTATATGATGAGATTGCCAGCCCGGTGCACAACGTTAAATTAGTCGCCTGGTATGTAAAGTCTGAGGGTGCAGTAGTCCAATTCTTTTTTTTTTTTTTGTCTATGCAGAGACCCCAGGCAACTACACAGGGCAAATCATTATATCTTACAGTTTTTTCAGTTCATTTATTAACTGGCCATTGTTCAGCTACGTTTCAAATAATCACATGTTGTTAAGTCCCTTCAAGTTTTATTTAATGCATTTTAGAGGCTTTTCTCAGACACCTCACTTCAGCTCTGTTGATTTTATAATGCCTGTTCTTCGGTTAATATGCAGGTTTGGCATTGGTATTGCAGTGTTAGTATAATACTGTGTTTAATACTTGTTTCATGATTTTCACTTGAATCTTTGGATGTTACAAAATTTGAGAAAACTTGATAGATCAGTTTACTGGCATTTATGATTCTGATTTCCGTGTTCACATTTCCATGTATGATAGACATATTGCGGAAGTATTTGAAAACTGTTACATATTTCTGATGTATTTGAACACTGTAAATATATTTCTGAGGTATTTGAATATATAAATATATTACTGAGATATTTGAACACTATAAATATATTGCTGAGGTATTTGAATATATAAATATATTACTGAGGTATATGAATATTAAAAATATATTTCTGAGGTATTTGAATATATAAATATATTGCTGAGGTATTTGAATATTATAAATATATTTCTGAGGTATTTGAACACTATAAATATATTGCTGAGGTATTCAAACACTATAAATATATGCTGAGGTATTTGAACACTATAAACAGGTGCTGAGGTTATTGAAACACTATAAACATATGCTGAGGTATTTGAAACACTATAAACGTGCTGATGCTATAAATGTATCTCATGGAAAGAGATGAAAACAAATAAGGAGGTCCTAGAAAATCTAGGTATGAAAAGAGAACTAATGAGGGAGGTCAAAGTTCGGCAGCTAAAATACTTTGGCCACATAAAAAGGCATAACACCTTGCAGAAGACCATAACAGAAGGGAGAGTTGAAGGCAAACGTGCAAGGGGAAGACAGCGCTATAAGTGGGAAGACAACATCAAGAGATGGACAGGAAAGAGTCTATCAGAGTGCACCATCAAGACAAGAGACAGAAGACGTTGGAGATCCATTACAGCCAACCTTCGTTGTGGAGATGGCAACTGATGATGATGATGAAACGTGCTGAGGTATTTGAAACACTATAAACATATGCTGAGATATTTGAACACTATAAACATGCTGAGGTATTTAATTTAAACACTGTAAACATATGCTGAGGTATTTGAAACACTATAAACATATACTGAGATATTTGAACACTATAAACATATGCTGAGGCATTTAAAAGACTATAAACATATGCTGAGGTATTTAAAACACTATAAACATATAAGTATACATAAGTAAACATAGAAGAACACTATAAGTGTATGGCTAATTCATTTGAACACACACGCTTGTTGTGATATTAATTGCTTACTACCTAATATAACTCTCACAAATACATTTAATCACCAAATTTTGATTTACTTGTGGTCCATAACGTTAATAACATAACATGTGGCTGCTAATAAGTGTCCAGTTGACTGGTTGTGGAGTAGTCAGTGCTAATTTGCATGCTATGCTTTTCAGCACCTCCATCTAGTAAGTATAGGAGCAAATATTTTTGGAGCTATGAGGGAGTTTAGCCTGGTTGTGGTTGCTGAGATTCTTTGTGGGTCATCTGCTTATATAATGCCTCAGACTGTGTATATTGTGGTATTTGTTTTTTTCTTCCTCAGGCTATCTCACTTTTATTTTTTTTTTTAAAGAGAATTTCTTGCATGTATATGAGATTAGCTTTAGTTATAGTTTGTTGCTTCTTACCTTTAATTTATGCAAATTCCAGTATGCATGCTAGCAATCTTTTAAAAAAAGAAAAGGGTAAGACCACATTTCATTGGCCAGGCAGTTACGCACTGTCACGATTGTAACCCAAGGGGTTCTTGGGTGTGTCTTACAGCATGTATTTTAGTTGTATATAGCGATATTAAATATTATGTATTGTATTAATATTCATTAAAAATAAAATGGATTAAAAGTTATTTTAATCTAGTTCACTGTTCTGTAGTGAGCTTCTGTTAGTGGGTCACTCATTTAAGAACTGTTGCTATCAGCGTGACTAAAGTAACTCTGCATCTGCATCAGATTAAAAGTTATTTAAATCTAGTTCACTGTTCTGTAGTGCGCTTCTGTTAGTGGGTCACTCATTTAAGAACTGTTGCTATCAGTGTGACTAAAGTAACTCTGCATCATTTCCACCTTTATTTTTGTTGCTTCCTGTGGAACATGGTGCCACTACAGAAGCTAATCCCCTTGCAGGAAGCCATTTATGTACTCTTCTCGTCATAGTTTCTATAACGATTTGTTTAACATGATGAGTTTGCCAGCTCCTTGTGCAGCTTCATATTAGGCATTTCTTATGACACTTGTAGGAGCAGTAGTCCTTTTTTCTTCATCGTTTCAAAGACTCCCAGGATGCTAAACAGGGTGAATAATTCTGTATGTTTATGTCATCACTCCTGGAATGCTAAAACAAGTGAATAATTCTATTTTTCCCAGGACGCTGTCAGGGGGAATAATGCTATATGCTTAAATCATTTCAAGTCAGCTTGTCAGAGCAGTTTAGGTTTTCACTTTCTTGTTCTTCTTTGGTCCTTAATCGCTGACTGACAAAGCAACCAGTGACCATCACGGCTAGAGGCATCTTGTAGAGCAGTGCTCCACAACCTGTGTGCCGCGGCAGACTAGTGTGCTACGAGTGTCTGCCTGGTGTGCCGTGACACCAAGAAAGAATTTCACATATACAATTTTACAGTTAATAAGTTGAGTTATCATCACCTACCAATAGGAGTTCTTCTTCCCTGTTCGCCCTCAGACTTCTGTATTAAAGACGCTAATAAAGGCAGTAGTCAGCTCCAGGTTCCTGGCATCTCCAAACAGTTTTTCGTGGGGAGAAGTAAATTGTTGCCATATCAGTAGCTTTGGGTGGGTTTACCCCGTTGAGGTAAGGAGTCCAGCACTCTTCCCACTTGGCGGGTCACCTTTGGTCGAGCACCACCTCGTTGAGTCATATTTGTATCAGTCATCTCAAGACGTTTTGTGTTGTGCTCACTGTGGTCCAGTGCAACCAACTTCAGCATGCATTTTGGTTTTTTTGTCATTTCTCTGCAAGACAGTAGTATTGTTTCACTATAGGACTGGTCTCTACAACAAATGTAGAAAACTTGTAAATGTCAAAATTTAAGCAGCCATCTACGGAAATGATGATCAGCACTTCCAAAAGCAGGACAGATGGCAAACATCAAGCCAAGTCTAAAGAAAAAGAACTAACTGAAGAACCCCGCATCCACTGACCAGTTTTACTAACCTCAACATTTGCAACACTCGCTGAGATAATAGTGAATCACAGGCTCTACTGGTGGCTGGAAAGAAACAAAGTCATCGATGATAGGCGGGCTTCAGAAAAGGTTGAAGAACAACGACAAACTCTTTTCATTTTGTGCAAAGCAAAAAAAGACAATGCATTCCAAGGGGGTAAATGCACCACAGCTGTATTATCGATCTGCAGCAAGCATACAACACAGTGCGAAGACTTTGCCAAAATGACAAAAATAGCCATACACTGAAAAAAATGTACCTCTGAATTTAAGCATTCCTAAATAATAGAACAAAACAAACAACATCAGAAGGCACTAAATCATCCACACCACACAACAGTAAAATAACACTGGGGGGGATTACCACAAGAGTCAGCATTAAGTTGCTCCCTCTTTGTCATAACTGACACCCCACCTTGAAGGTATCAGAAGCATTGTATGCAGATGACCTGCTTATTTGGACAGCAGTACAGTACAACAAACTGGCACCAGCTAGAATAATAGAGCCATAGCTACAATAGCTATGCACTGCAAACTCTGAAAACTAAAAATAAACACGTTAAAAAAAGTTTACATCTTTTGTTGCATCAAGGAAAGCAAGAAGGTGTAGCAGCTAAAACTCGACGGAAAACTGCTTTGGAGAAGAAAAAAAATCCAGCTTACTTAAGAGTGGAGCTTAACAGACTGCTACTCCTCAAAACCATCATGCGCAAAGTGAAGACAAGACCATTGGGCGCCTGAACAATGTGAAACGTTTTGCAAGCACAAGCTGAGGAGCAGAACAAGTAAATCTCAGACAGCTGTACCTGGGATATGGCCGATCAGTCATAGATAATACCTACCATTGCAGTCAACAATGAACAAAAGCACCCAGGCAGACAAGGTCCAAAACCAAGCTCTTATGTTCATATGTGGGGGCATGTCGTGGTTGAGTTAAAGGGTAGAGTATTTGTCGAGTTGGACAATAGTAGTGAAATCGACAAGGGATAGTGGACTGACAGAGTTATAGATTACACACACAGAAAGGTGTAAATAGGAGATGGACTTGAGACAACCTGGAAGAAGATTTATAAAATGATCTCTCTCTCCAAGCCTCAACTCACTTTTACTGTCTAAGCACCTGCTGCTCTCACTCTTTTCTCTTATCAAACATAGAGATTATAGTAAAGAGCTAAAACAAGTTAATTATGGATGGAAGGGTCGTGAACAGCGCATTAATAAATGTGTAAACTTTATTAAAGAAGAAAAGCATGAAAACAGTGCATCTCATCACAACAACATAAAATTACATCAATAATCAAAATATGTCAAATATACCAACAACACACACACAACCTAATCATAAAACCTGCAGAACACGGAGAAATAAATAAACCGAGTGTCAGTCCGTCCGCTTTCGTGGGACCAAATGCAATAGTCCAGAAAGTGTCTTACATGTAGATCCTTCAAAGTGATGGAATAAAACTACAAAACTTTCCTTGTTGGTGCTATCATTGGTGACTTCTAATTGCGCGAGGTGGGCTGGAAGACTCTATTTACCTCCGGTTTACCAAATGAATAGGCTGAGTGTCAGTCTGTCCGCTTTCGTGTGACCAAATGAAATAGCTCCAATGTCTTTACGTAAATATATACTCCAAGGGGGATGGAATTAACCTGTAAATCCAATATAGGCGCTAAACGTTGGTGCCCCTAATTGCGTGAGGAGGGGCTGGAACTCTGTCTATCTTTGGCTGGCCGCTCCTAAGTGCGAGGTTCTACATAAACCCAGAAATACACCAGATGAAGTTACTTGAGGACAAAGAGTCCCAGGCGCTCTTATCCGGTGCTATTGCTTGCTTGGCATTAAATCCGGTTTGGGCTGTTTTGACTGTGGTTTGGCAATCGAAATTCTGCTATAGACACTGCTGATTGATATCGGGAGCCGCAATGCTCTGACTGGTAATCCAATAGGCGAGTAGGAGACTACTACTGCAACCGATGATTTCAGATTTAGCGTTGGCTCATTACATACTGCGTGAGCTTAATTCCCCTTTACAGAGAATGGCGTTGACGAAAAAAAGGGGTTTTGTTTCAGGTTTTGGGGTTGACGTGAATGCTAGGTGTTACTCAGAAACCCTCTAGATCGAAGAAAATGGGACGTTCTTCGCCTGACTGGATTCTTGTTCTAGCAATCCTGTATCCCTGAAACTGAGACCCAAAGGAGACACCCTTTACATCAAGCAACAACAAAAAAAAACCCTAATGTTATTTAACATAGTTATGCTCCGCTCCTTCCGCTCTATCAATTATCAGCAAGTGCCCGCATAGGCTTAATCTATTTCGTACACCCAGGTACCTGTCAGTAAGTGCTCTGACAGCAAAAACTACTCCCCTTCTTCCAACTAAACATACAGGAAACCTAATCTTGTAGTTACAGCTGAATGGATTCTATTCATCTTACAACATTTAAATGAATTTCCATAAACAGATTACAGCATGTGACATTACAATATTAAATCATATGCCCCTTGGGGGGAAATATGATCCCACAAATGAATACATAGAAAACTGCAATGTTCCTGCTATAATAATACAGCTGTGGCTGAATCATAAGATATAATTATATCTATGCCTGGTGACTGCTTTCTGTGAAAGTTATAGACTAGTGCCTAGCCACACAAGTAAGCATAAAATGATTCTCCCTTGCCACTAGAAATATCTATCAAAAAGGAATAAGTGACTTTCTCCTATAATTCAGTTTTAAGTGAATGATCCACACCTCTGACCTTATCTTGCAGAAATGACAGTTAATTTTGCTGACTCTTAACCCAATGGTAAGCATTGTATGAACTGATTCTACGCCTAGTATCTGTTATTGTAAGTTTATCATTTCCCATTATAAACCGTAACAGTTTAAGCACCACTTAACTAACGCCGTTAGACAGCGCTACATTATCACTGAATTAAATTTACCGGGAGAAATCCTCAAAAATGAAGTAAGTCACATTCCTATCAGATATATAAAAAAGCTAACATGAATATTTATTTATTAATAAGACATGTCAACTCACCCCGAAAAATGACTAGAGATAGGCCTTAACATTTAGTTCTGTGTTAAAGTCTGCCTTATCTCATGGTGGTCCATCTCGGGCCAGGAAAAATTTCTACGAGTGTGTTAGTCTATTAAGACTAACCAGATTTATAGTTTACATACAACGCCACCCAGGACACCTGCATAGCCTGATTCTACAGATGTATCGGCGTAATGCGTAATAAAGAGTAAAACAAAGGTTTTCACTAGAGACTACATCAAAGACAACAGTCCCCGTGCGAAAGTTCCTCAGATCGGCGATGCATAATATTATGGTCAGGGCCACAACAAATCTCTCCTGAATTGAAGATCAAACTCGTTTACCGACCTCAGAAGATTGGTCCCTGTTAACAAGCCGTTTCTTTCACAGAAACCCTTTTGCTCGTTCAAACACTATAAACGTAACAGAAATGTTTCTCTGGTCTAACGAACCACAGGTGCGTTTAGATAACATTACGCTACGCTGACCGTTGAAGGAATTAGTACTGACGGCCGGCCAGAACGTAAACAAACCTCGGGTGGGGTTTGAGAAGGTGAAAAATGAAAGAAAAGAAGAATATCAATGACGAGGAAACCAGGACATTAAAACAGTAATAACATATGGAACGGAATGGTAAAATAAATTATCAGTCACTGTGACGAGTTGCCCCTCCTTTTAAAGTTCGTGGAGCACGGACTACCTGACAGTAATTTATCTTTTCCATAGACGTCCATTACATGTCATTGGAACATCCTATACTCATAAACCAAATACGTTTCCAATTTCTGTCTGTCTGTAGGACTAGCTCTGAGTTCATTTTTTTTCTTCCCTCTGTCTAATAGACGTTCAGCGAATGGGATTTTGCGAGGCCACTCGGCACTGACGCAATTCGTTTCCGTGTGAACCTGACCTTGCTTCCACAATTCGCTGTGCCTGTTTATCGTCCGGAAAATTATCCGCATCTGTTGTGAGTTTCGGCCCCGCCTGAACTCACTGGCCACTGCATAGGTAATCCCACGCGCGTGTAACCCTAGTTGGCAAATAAAGCCATTCATTGGCCGAAGAAATGCTAGCATTTTTCTTCTGCCTCTCGACACCTACTCCCCTGTTTTGGTGGGAGCATTGATCAATCTTCAGACCTGTGCCGTCTAAAGGCAGGTCTGGAGCTTTCCTTGCCTTGCCACTCACAACTCTGGCTTGGTCAACGGAAATGATCAAGTTGCTCTTTAATGGCCTGGCGGAGGCGACTACTTTGCTGTCCATCAGTGGGGTTGAGACCACTGGACTAATGCGATTTGAATGAGAGAACTCTGCTGCTTGAAGCAGAGAGTAATCGATCGCATTCTGGGGTTCTACTAAATCATAACAAATCTCCTTAGCTTCTATCTTTGGAGAAAGATAGGTATTATCTGCGAGTTGCAGAGTTTGTTGAGTCGCTTTACCGTTACTAGCATGACGTGAGCCAAGGCTCTCAACAATGACTCCTTGTGAAGTAGTAAGGCAGCTTTTCTCACTGTCTTTTGCCCTGAGAAGTGTGAGAGACTCAGATGGAGTACCAGGGATCCCTTCGCCTGGAACCCTGTGTCCACCATAAACGTCAACTTTGACCTTCCCTGAGGAAGTTAATGGCGTCGGTTGGGATATGGCGTGCAATGCGAGATCCACTTCCTGGATTACAGGGCTCCGCAGTTTGCATGCAAAGGACTGGGCGGTGTGAGAGCCCGTTAGGTCGCGGAGTGCCCGGGATAAAACTCTCGGTGTGTTTTTCCAAAGTTCCTTGGAACGGTTTGGAAAGTTTAACCCTTTTAGCAGGCGACTTATTCTTGCACCTTTTAAGCTCAAGATGATAAGAGGAGTGGCACCTCCTTTCTCCGATCGTTGAGTTGGAGGGATACGCCTCTGCATATGGTTTTTCGCTGTCCGGCTGGGAATCTTGCGAAATATAACGTGATAGGGTGTGGCTCCCTTTTCTCAACGTCACGTGTCGGTTAGGTGCTGCTCGATCTGGAGCGTGAGAGGCTCGGGGTTCGCCACTTGCCAGACGGGAACAATCCGTATTGCAATGCTTGTTAGGACCTCTCTCACCTTTGTGCAGTTTCCATGCCTGGGAACGTTGCGTAATTTGTCCCGTGGCTTTAGGTCTGCTATCTCGACATAAGTCCTTTCCTAGTTCGGGCTTCGGATCCAAGTCCCGAGGAAAGTCAATTCTCTGGAGTTGGGGCATGGTTTTAGCAGGCAAGCTATCAATCAGGGGCGCAAGGTTAACAGGGGCGTTGTCAGACAAGGGCGCAGAAGAAGGAGAACTAGCGTGACTACGTTTAGTATCTGTTTCCATTCCTTGGCTTAGTCTGTCCCTTTCTTGTCGCTCCTTTTCCCATTGCTTGTCCCGTTCTTGTCGTTCTATTTACCATTGCTTCTCCCGTTCTTGTCGTTTTATTTCCAATTGCTTCTTCTCTTCTATCGCTTCTTCTACATACTGTCGGGTGAATGCTTCGCTCTCCCCAGTTTGTTTACAGGACCATGCCAGGATTAAACGGCTGTTAAACCAGTTGTCTACATCGCATTGATCCTGCACGCTTACTGCAAATTCTAGAAAGGGCTGGATTTCGCTATCCTGGTACTCCATGTACTTAGCTACCTCGAGGGCAATCCTATGCACTTTATCTAGATCGGCCATTATATCAGGGTGAGCAAACACTATAGAAGAATAAAACCTAGAGATCTTAGTTACCTAGTCCACTAGGTGCTGATTAACTTAATAATCAATAAAATCTTGGCTAGCCTGGGAAACTTGAAAAAAACTGAGAAGTTTGTAGCTACTCTGATTGCGACAAGCAAAAACCCCAAAAAACTCCAAAAAATGTAAGTGATGTAAAACTTATTACTATCACTTCACCCCACTTCTATCAGTACTAAGCTATTGAGAGGATTGGTTACTATCATCTGAATGAACACCCTCCCTTAGTACAGATGCAAGCTAGTAACTGACTATCTGTAGCTTCTTATCTCAGATTAAAGAGCTACCCCTGAAAAAAATTATTTAACCCTTAAAAAAATTTTTTCTGACTTTTACAGCAATAGTCGTCATATTTATCAACCCAAAACTCAGCAGTGATACCAGCAACCTTAACCAGCTGTGTCATGTCTAACATGAACAATAAATGTAACTAAATATTTATGATTGCTGTGGAGAAAAAAAAACGCTGTTCCGACTTCCACCAAAAGAAATAGTTCGATATGTCTAGGGGATAGCAATTCCTATAATCTGCAGAACACTAACTCTAAGAATCAGAATAGAATCTTGTGAAAGATTCATCCTCGGAACGAGCACACATTAAATGTCATACTAGATGGGTTCAAGAATCCCGGACCGGCCCACATTAATGTCGTGGTTGAGTTAGAGTGTAGAGTATCTGTCGAGTTGGACAATAGTAGTGAAATCGACAAGGGATAGTGGACTGACAGAGTTATAGATTACACACACAGAAAGGTGTAAATAGGAGATGGACTTGAGACAACCTGGAAGAAGATTTATCAAAATGATCTCTCTCTCCAAGCCTCAACTCACTTTTACTGTCTTAGCACCTGCTGCTCTCACTCTTTTCTCTTATCAAACATAGAGATTATAGTAAAGAGCTAAAACAAGTTAATTATGGATGGAAGGGTCATGAACAGCGCATTAATAAATGTGTAAACTTTATTAAAGAAGAAAAGCATGAAAATAATGCATCTCATCACAACAACATAAAATTACATCAATAATCAAAATATGCCAAATACACCAACAACACACACACAACCAATCATAAAACCTGCAGAACATGGAGAAATAAATAAACCGAGTGTCAGTCCGTCCGCTTTCGTGGGACCAAATGCAATAGTCCAGAAAGTGTCTTACATGTAGATCCTTCAAAGTGATGGAATAAAACTACAAAACTTTCCTTGTTGGTGCTATCATTGGGGAGCTCTAAGTGCGGGGGGAGGGCTGGAAGACTCGAGTTACCTGCGGTTTTAAAAATGAATAGGCTGAGTGTCAGTCTGTCCGCTTTCGTGGGACCAAATGAAATAGCTCCAATGTCTTTACGTAAATATATACTCCATGGGTGATGGAATTGACCTGTAAATCCAATGTAGGCGCTACCTTTGGTGACCCCTAATTGCGTGAGGGGGCTGGAACTCTGTCTATCTTTGGCTGGCCGCTCCTAAGTGCGAGGTTCTACATAAACCCAGAAATACACCAGACGAAGTTACTTGAGGACAAAGAGTCCCAGGCGCTCTTATCCGGCGCTATTGCTTGCTTAGCATTAAATCCGGTTTGGGCTGGTTTGACTGTGGTTTGGTAATCGAAATTCTGCTATAGACACTGCTGATTGATATCGGGAGCCGCAATGCTCTGACTGGTAATCCAATAGGCGAGTAGGAGACTACTACCGCAACCGATGATTTCAGATTTAGCGTTGGCTCGTTACATACTGCGTGAGCTTAATTCCCCTTTAGAGAGAATGGCGTTGACGAAAAAAAGGGGTTTTGTTTCAGGTATTGGGGTTGACGCCTCGTGAATGCTAGGTGTTACTCAGAAACCTTCTAGATCGAAGAGAATGGGACGTTCTTCGCCTGACTGGATTCTTGTTCTAGCAATCCGGTATCCCTGAAAACTGAGATCATAAACCTTATCATATCACAACTTCCCACTTTCTATAGACACCCATACCGCTACGTGATCTGAATTACTGTTCGCAAACACACACCTCATCGCCACCACAGTCGTGTCCCAAAACCCACCCCCCTTACACACACTCGAACTGTGTACACACTCTCCCCACCCCCCCACACACTCCCATAAACCACCACATCCCCCCCCTATCCACAACACCGAATCCATATCTCCCTACCACAACATCACCAAAATAACCATCTCCCCCTCCTAAAAAACACATCCCATGCATACTACACCCCCACCCTGCTACCTACTCATCATACCTCCATCAATCACCTCCACCCCATCATATCACAATACCTAAAACCAAAACCCAACAATCTCACCACACTCCACCCACTATTAACCGTCCCACACACACATTCCAATCCTCAGTAGTGGCACCCCCCCGCATATTGACCACTCCTCCTATAGATAATACCTCCACCTTATGTCAACCCATTACATCCAGTGTCTCTTCTTCCAATCATAAGACACAATCTGCTACGTCACATACATATTCTATCATAACCCCAGACAGACACACAATAGACTAACCCAACTACACCTACTATAATGCTCCCCCCCACACCAACCCCAAAAAACCACTTAAATCCCTTACCAATCACAACCCAACAAACACTAGATACTGTGTCACCCGTAATGACCACACTCCACCCCACCCAGTAGTGTGCTCACGTCCCCTGTGAGCAACAACGTCCACCTCTACCCATGTGTATATAACACAGAGAGATACAGTCACACTCTACCTGAAACTCTAATGCCTCCCTCTGTCACAACAATACACACAGTTACACTATAACCTCCTCCAAGACCTTCACTGTTGTACTCTCACCATCAAACCCACGTCAATCATACATAACTAGATATGCACAAAACAATATCTCTGTTATGAATCAGCTCACCTGAAAAACTCCTCATAATTATAATCACAACACCCACAGTGACTCATCCAGTCATCCCAGTTCGATCAAGACACCTCTGTGTGTGCACTAATCCTCATACCTATCAATCATTAGACACTACTGTCTTCTCACACCTCTACACCCCAGTCACCGCACACACTTATTAACCAAAGACAGTCACCACATACCCCTCTGTCCACACGTCTCTGTCCGTTTGCTCCTCATGACAAGTGTCAACATTGTCGCATCACCCTCAACTTTGATAAATGCCCACTAGTACACATCACCTCAAAATATCCCCACATTAGTCTCAAACCCCTCAGATCAAACACTGTTATAAAGTATTCAATACTACCCCTACGTCCTATCCCTCACCATATGTGTCTCACACACCATGTGTGTCTTCTATTGTTCCACCCATTCCACCTCTGTGTCCTACATACGCTATTAATACCACACTTGCCCGCCACAACTACTGTCCTACTCCATATCTACCCTGACCCTTTTATTTTGTTCTACACGCACCCACCTACCCCTAAATCCTTAATCATTAACTTCACTGCCTCGTCCATACATCAGTACATAATCTTACACAAGTCCTACCCCACCACTGTTGAAGAAGACTACACTTCGCATCACCAGAACCAATGTACATTTGCGCCCCATCACTGAAACAAACAATACTGTTGTACCCCCCCATCTCTGAAACTATCCCTCTTCCTCCTAATGCTCCTGCCTATAACCCACTCTCACCACCCCCTACGTGTGAATGAGAATGTAGTGTGAAATTGTCTATAGTGAACTGAAGACAACACATTTTCTAATGTCAAGATAAAGCCAATAAATCGTGTTGTACACCTGTTGTCCATGTCGCTGTGTACACAATCTACATTGAGTACGCTCATCTACATCAGTCCACCCTACAAATTCTACCATTTCCGTCTGTACCCTAACAAGTATATAGATCTTATCATCAATGATACACTAGTTTACAGTTGTCAAAATAAAAATAATAAGCATTTACATCTATACCAATGATGTCCCCCTATGTATCATCGTTATCCACCACTACCCCATGACCAGTATCACAAAATTGTGATACTTTACTCGTTAGACATCTGACTTAAACATGGCTGTCATGTAAACAGCGATCATCTATTGTATGAATGCACATGCCTCTACCACAGCGTAAACCTGAAAATGCAAGACACGCGCCCGTAATGCTAGTTCTGAACCGACCTCACTGCCAGATACTCATCTCTGTCAACCACACACCAATCACATGTGTCCCATCCCACTCCGTCACTGCTGCCTACATGCTCACTCCACACCCATCTACAATAGTGAGACACATCTCACCCAGAGTCATACCCACCCATCACTCCACAGTTAATGCCATTACATGATAGTGTGAGATCACTAATTATCCCTATGAACAACATGACTCTCCTCTTGAAGAATTCCGTCGTACAAGCCAATTCACAATCCCCCCCTCCATCAACCCATTTAAAGTCTCCTCATTGTCATACACACTCGTCGCCCGACTACCACCTGTCCGCTGTGATCAATGGCTACAACCTCTACAACATCTCTTCGTCACCGATACGACACCCGCTGCCTGTTCCCTGACTCTCATAGTCTCAGCTGTAGTCTGAGATCGCCTCTCAACAACAAGTAACACCTACATAGTCCGCGCTTTCATCAGACCCGAATGCATACATCACGTGTCATCCAATCTCAAGAGTTCATAAGTCATTCTCATATCTCTCAACCTATAGCCTCCACCTAAACTATAACCACAACCCGTCACGTTTCCTACCTCGCCCCCACGCACCTCGATCTCGCGCACACACATACCTGCTCATCCGCAAATACCACAATGGTAAATTAACCATATGAGTCCACACTTTTAGACACGTCTAAAACAGATCTACGCTAGTGAAATCCGTAATCCAGCTATAACATCAACCCACACCGCTTTATTCCTGCCAACATGCATATCCTGTTCAGCACGTGTGTTATGTGTATGTAATTACTTAGATGTGTGTCTACCTAGCGCAACAAAGTAAGACTTTGTTAGACATGTATAGTATCCAATTAGCAAGCTTACCATGTATACCGTGTAATCCCTCCAACTACGAGCTTTTCTGGAAACACATGAAAATTACCCTCCCCATTCAAATCAATCCATATCCAATCAACCCAATATTTATCATTGTATTTATCAAATAAATTTTATATTACCTATTTTATCTACGCTCTCCAATAATTGACACAACCACCTCCATATGACCAGTAGTCGTGTAATATGAACCATTTGCAGATAACAAATCCCATGCGATAATCTCGGAGATATTCTTTTGTCTTTGCCTTCCGCAGTGTCTCACACTCAGAGAGCGTCGCCTGCCCTCCCATACCGAGTCTGGTTTCTATATGTGATCGTAAGGCTGTCTTAGACATTATTTTTCTCCTCTCTTGTGTGGCTTCTTTTCGCCAAATCAGAGGTATGTGCAGTATTAAGAATATGATGCATACACGTATTTGTGTGAGCGAAGTTCTCAATGGTCCCCCCCCATTTGTACCTCATTATGTAATATATCTAATACACACACTGACCAAATAGATGTACTCGCGTATTAAGTCGAAGTCTATCTCCACTCTCAAGCTTTGACGACTACCTTTTAATTTCTCCGCCTCTGTGATGTCATTGACTCACACACAATATTTGTGTGTATACTCGCTATAATGATGCTATACTTGCCCAGCGCTTGTTAGGGTATGCCGAAGTTCAAGTCTTGTCCCTCTCTATTCTCGCACATATCTAGTGAAGTATTGTCCGTAGTAGCATTGATATCTTTTTAAGATCGCACAGACTAGGCTAAACTACGTTATACTCTCTACATCTTGGACTGAGAATTAATGGCCTTGTCCAAAGTTGTGTTAATGAGACTGATGCAAGAGTCTAATGCATCGATGATTGTGCTAGTATTTGGAAATCCTGTGTGAATGTAGCGCCAGTGTCCACGCTGTACGAGTGTGTTCCACACTACCTCTTAGAATACTCGCGTTAAATTGTATACTCTACTGTTTGAGTTCCTTTCCACTTTGATGGATGATGCTCGCTAGATAGGAGTTTGTTAGGCGATGAGAAAAAAGACTGCTCGATTGATTGGACACTGTAGGTTTTGTAGCTATCTCGCACTTGACTCTTTCGCTAAGTCAGAGAAACGATAAGGAAAACATCAATACATGCTGTCTGTGAATATACAAATTGTGTGTTGACTCTCTCCCCCCTGACGACTAAGTGCACTCTACTATATCGCTGATAGATATAACTAAGACCATCCGCGTCACACTGAACCATCGTGGACACCAGAGAGACTCGCTCACACTCAAATGACACCACCCACATACACCAGCGTAACCATGCAATCCAACCTCGCATTAGACAGAACTCTGCACCAAAATACCTACGTTAAAGCACCACATTCGCCCTGACTAAAATTCATTACTCCAAACACAAGTCAAATGCGAAATACCTGACGATGGGTAAGAGTTTTACAAGACCATATCCCCTATGTATAAAGGAAACCCACTCATCCAACAAGAATTGGGCATACATCATTAAACTACTAAGTGTGAAGGCCAGAGCCTCAATCCTTCCTAACTTTCTGTAGACATAACGAACAATTAACAGACCTCAACAAGAACTTTAAAAAAATTAAACTTCTCCCCATGAGACCCTAATTGCCACATACATTACCCATCAATTATGCCAGATGACCTGCTCCATATGAAACAGTTCAAGTGTGTGCTGTTTTACTTGCCCAGGGCTCTCCTCCAGAAAAGTAGAAAGCTACTGGCCAGGCTTTTTGGCAAATTCTTCCAACTGGGCATTGTTTGTGTTGAAAAAGGACGAGCGCTCAAGCAAGCCCTAGCCTAAGTTTAAACTCCAAAAAAAAAACAATCAAATCCACCGAATCCATCACACTCAATTTAGGAGGCATTTGTCCTCTTGATTTTTTTTTTATTTTTTGGGGGGCCAAAAAAAAAATAAAAATTTTATTAGTTTTTTTTTAAAATATTTACCCCACTTATACCCCTACTCATACAGCTGGACCTATTATAGTGATGTCTCTAACACTTTACTCCCCTACTTCAGTGTCAGCTATGGGACTACCTTTATGTTTACTTTTTTACGCACTTAAGTATTATAGTGTGCCGTGAAATTTTGGAGGACATTTGAGTGTGCCGTGAAGTAAAAAAGGTTGCGGAGCACTGTTATAGAACAGCAACAAACTGTCTCAATGCTCGGTCGGCAGCCATCCTTCGTGTGGTACCTCATCTCTGGTTCATTCTTTGCATCTCTGCCTCCACAGTTCTCCGCCAAGTAGCTTTTGGCCATCCTTGCTTTCGCTTTCCTTCTGGAGTCCATAGCATGGCAGTTTTGGTGAAGGAGTCATAGTCTCATCTGAGGATGTGGCCAACCCAGTTCCAGTGTCTACCCACTATGATGGTGCGCATGTCCTCTTGGTGGCTCCGGGTTAGCAGTTCTTGGTTGGTGATCGTGTTTGGCCAGAAATTTTGAAGAATTTTCCTTAGGCAGGTTGTGTGGAAAGAGGACAATTTGAACATTTCCTTTTCTGTTACTCTGCACCATTCTGCACCGTACAGAAGTACAAAAATTACGCAGCTGTCATATATTGTCACGTTCACTGGACTGAAAAACAAATATAATGCTGCTTAAAATGTGATTGACCCCAGACAGTTTCCAGGGGGTCTCTGATGAGACAAAGAAAGAATAAGGTTTCTGCTCCCTCAAGCATGTTGTACAACTACAACAGAGAATTACAACACTCACTAAATGTAGGGGAAAATTGGCTCCTAAATACCATTGCAATAAGGAAGTTAAAATTTTTCGGCCATATAAAAAGACATAATAGTCTGGAAAAATTAGTAGTGGAAGGCATCTTCTTCTTCTTCTTCTGTCCTTAGCCACCGACCGTCAAAGCAGTCAGTGGCCATTACGCCTAGTGGCGTCTTAGGGCAACAGCAGATAGGTTTTCTTTGCCATTGTTTCCCATCACGCCTAGTGGCGTCTTTAGGGCAATGGCAAATCAACCCATTTGCCGTTGTTTCCGTAATCGAAGTGTCTGGCAAACGGGTGATCAGCCCGTTGGTAAATGGAAGGCATGGTCCCTGGAAAAAGGGGAAGGGGACGACCTAGACGACGGTGGATCCAGGACATCACAGAGAGTCTGAACTTGTCTTTGGATGATGCAGGTCATCTTGCCCAAAATTGTGATGCGTTCACAGCAGCTGTAATGGAGACAACGTTCTGGGGAGAATACGTCACATGATGATGATGAGGTTGTGCATAGGGCTGGCGACTTCATCATGTACAGGGTGTCCATAAAATATTGTACCCTTTTCAACAAATTTATTCTCGGCCCCATGATGTGGTACGAGGATGCTTTCTATCACAAAAGTAAGATAATCTCTGCAAGTTTTTAAGCATACCTTACAAAGTCTCAAAAAGAATGTACCTATCTCTTTTTTTTTCACCTACTTGACCAAGAGAGACATGTTGAGAGACATGTAACAATTACCGATTGCAACTCAACTGCGAAAGTTTCCCGTGAAATGCCCGCTGCGCGCTTGCGCACTTTTTTTTAACTCTTTGTAAGGTATGCTTAAGGTATGGGATTGGGATCCTCGCTGCTGCTACGTAGTTCGTGTACTGTGGTGATGCACAGTGGTTTTTTTTAATACTTTTGAATAAGTAAAATTGCCGTTAGGTATTGGTGCTTTTGAATTTTATTCCCGTCTTATGACGGGCGGTTACACTAGTTAAAAAATAATATAACTCATCTTTTCTTAGACCTCTATTTCCATCAGCAGTTCTGTTCCACTTTGGTGATACTTTCATATTATTTAAACATTTCCTTGTCTATTTTGAAATAACTCTGATGTGTTGTGTCCTGCGGGTTTTAAATTTTTTATTTTACATATCCTACTAAGATGGGTCTTTCATTATTGTCCGTCTTTGCTGAAGCTAGTTTAAAACTGGTTTTGTGAGACAAACAATTTTTGTTTTTATTTTCTTTCATTAAAGAAAAAAAACTTTAATTCATTAAAAAAATAACAGAATAAGCAAGTTTAATTTGTACATTAAAGTTTTAACCATAGAATAAATTTCCAGCTGTCATTAAAACCAATTAGTGTCATAGCAATTATAGCCTCTGTATCTATATAATTAACGCTTTAGGATAATGTCCTGCCATTTTATTCACATTATAATGTGCCTTTCTTTATTATTATCCCCCTTTGCTGAATGCATATTTACGACTGGTGTGACTTTATACAATATTTTTTGGTGTTTTTATCACAAGTTAAAAAAATTTTTTCTTTCTTTCGTTAAAAAATATCAGTATAGGGTAACTTTATTTTCTACATACAAATTTAAACCAAAGGATACATTTCCAGCAGTCATTGACTTGACTTGCCTTTGATCCACTGTCACTGAGCGACAGCTCTTGATGCCATTATGTGGTACTGCGCAGTTTGTGTTAGCTGTTTTGGGCTGCCATAAAGTGTATTGTCTATGGACGGGTTGTGTGGTAGAAGGAGTTGTCTCATTCCCTGGAGTGCAGGGCACAGTAGCCCAGCAGTCATTAAAGCCAGTTAATCTTAGTGTGATATCTATAGTCTTTTTATGTATATAATTAAGGGGCGGAGCTACTGTGAAGTGCTGTTTTCGTTATTCTTCATAAGATATCGATGAAAATGTACATACTTAACCTACATCAATCATCTTCTTCTTCTTCTTTGATCCATAACTGCCAACCGTCAAAGCAGTCAGTGGCCATCACACCTGGTGGCATCCTGTAGGGCAGCAAAAAATTGATTCCACCTTGCTCGGTCGGCGGCCATCCTTCGTACAGTGTCTCAACTCTGGTTCATTCTTTGCATCTCGGCTTCCACAGTTCTCCGCCAAGTTGTTTTTGGTCGGCCTCTCTTTCGCTTTCCCTCAGGGGTCCATAGCATAGCTGTTCTTGTTATGGTATCAGGGTCCCTTCTGAGGACGTGGCCAACCCAGCCCCAGCGTCTACTAGCTATGATGGTGTGCATGTCCTCTTGCTTGCTCATAAGAAAAGCAGAATTTCTGAAGAAAATACAATTTACAAAATCAAAATATACCTACTTAGAATGTGTTTTGACAACTGATTTTCACAGATTTAGATTCAGGGGAATATAGACTAATTTCCAATTTTAACTTTTGTGCTGTTTTGACTTAAAATACGCTGTGGCTCCACCCCTTAATACTCTGGAGAAATGTCCTGCTAATCTGTTCACATTAAAATTGGTCTTTCATTATTGTCCCCCTTTGCTGAATGAATGTTTAAAACTGATAGGACTTGTCAATATTTTATGTTTTTTTTAATCACAAGAAATTTATGAATTTCTTTTGTTAAAAAAACATACAAACAATAATTCATTAAAATTAACAGTATAGGTTAACTTTATTTTGTATTAAAAATATAAACCACAAGATAAATTTCCAGCTGTTATTATAGCCAATTAAAACTTAGTGTCATAGCTTTTGTAGTCTTTTTATCTATATAATTAACATGGAAAAATGTCCCGTCATTCTGTAGACATTAAAATGTGTCTTTCATTATTATACCCCTTTGCTTGTTTAAATCAGGTATTACTTGACAATATTTTTTTGACATTGTACACTGAAATAAGGTATTTTCTTTTTGGACGTGGGCCCAATATAACCAATGGACCCTTTGTCTAGGTTGCCAAAATTTTATTATTATAAATATTTTTTTTGATGTTTTTTTGTGACAAGAACATTTTCTTTCTTTCATTAAAAAAAAAAAAAAACGATAAATAGAAAAGAAAATGTGAGTTCATTAAAAAAATAGCAGTAAAAGCTAACTTTATTTTGTACATTAAAATGTAAACCATAGGATAAATTTCCAGCACTCGTTATATATTTGAATATATAATCTTAGTGTTTAAACAAAGGAAGTATATTAATTGCATCAAAAGGAAGCATTTACACTTTCTTCGGTCATGTTATGAGATGAAGAAAGTATGGAATATATGGTGAGAACAGGACAGATTGAAGGAAATAGACATAGAGTACGACACAGGAAGAAGGTACTGCACAGTTTTGACATCATGGCACTGACATCATGGCACAGAAAAAAAATCAACAACAGGATTGATAAATATTTTTAAAAAAGGGTAAAAGTAGTTCCATAGCTGATACTGCCGTAGGGAAGTGAAGTGTTAGAGACTTCACTATACTAGGTCCAGCATCGAGAGGTGGGGTGACCAGTTACCTTCCTAATTGCCTTTTCCTTCCCTAACTCAAGAGCAAAGTCAGGTACTCATTTACTTCTGGGTAGACTGGAGTGCGTCGACACCGTGAATCGAACGCGGCACCTTTTATTCGTGGTTATATATGCCAGTTTTACTTTGATGATGGATAGGACACATACAAGATCTTTTATAGTTAGACTTGTGCCCTAATATAACCAACATATCTTGTGTCTGTGTTGAATTGGGCGTGCCGTGCCAAAACGAGGCAAAACTATTGAAAAAAAATATGCCTTTATTCTTGACTGTAAGGTCTTTAATATCTGATAATGTGCCCTAATATACTTGATGGATGCAGTGTCTAAGCCTAGCGAAGCATGCCTCGCTAAAAAGAGGCAACAGATTTGAGGAAACATGTTGTTATCATTACAAGGCAGACCTCGTCCTGGAACCTCTAGAGTATTAGTGGTAGAGGAAACTGAAAAAACATGTGGAAAAGAGAACTGGTGACAGAATTGAAAGGGATAAGTAGACATGGAGAGATCTTGAGTTGACAAGCACAGGACAAGAGCACTAGACACAAGCTGTTTGTGAGCTTGTGCTCCTTGGGAGAGAGAAATGGTGATGAAACAAGTTCTGGACAGTTATTTTATTTAATAACTTTATAATGTACATGCATATTATATTCAGTAGTTATGTGGCTTCATTTTAATCATTAACAAGTTGGGTACACTAATCTACCAGGAAGATTTTTGCATTAATGTTCATAACATTTTGATTCCTTTGATTGATTCCAGGTTTTTTCATTGTTCATTTCATGAAATTTCACAATTAGTAATAATGGAGAGTTTATGCACCAGTTTTGTAAACAAGTTAGACAACTAGTAATAATGGGGAGTTTATGCACCAGTTTTGTTAACATGTTATGTGCACTATTTGTTATCATAACTAAGCTGTTGTATATTGCTTTCAGCACTTAAATAAATAAGGAGGGGAAACCCGAGGCCTGTAAACGTTAAATATCACACATAAAAGTATGTTTCAGGCACTTGTAAGAAATAAAGAACTAGAAAACTTGACAACAGAAAAACAAAAGTAGTGATAGGCTTACCGTAGACTCAAACCCAGGACCATCCGACCGACAACATCACTTCTCTATGAGAGCTAATCATAACTATCCTCCCTGCCAACAAGACATCACAAAAAATAGTGCTTCATGGACAGAGATAATAGCACGATCTGCCCAACTCCTGATATATACCTAGGAACGATGCAGACTAATTATAGATGTAATCATTTCTGCAGTTTTTCCTATTTAACAGTATAGGCCAGATTACACAAGACAAAGATCATAATACTGTGTCTAGTAAATTGTAAAGTTCCCTGTTTTATGCTGAAGAAAGTCCTTTGGATGCAAAAGCTAGTACATTATATGAAAATAAAATAATTCATTTTCTTCTTTGTTATTGAGTGGTTTTTGTTGTTGTTGTTGTTTTTTTCAAGCACGATTTATCTCTGTCCTTGACAGTTTTTCTCTGATTATTTCCTCCTTTTTCAAGTCAAATGTCAGATCAGTCCTATTTTATGGCTCTGAAACATGAAGAACAACAACCAACTACAACCAAACGTTACAAACTTTCATAAGTGGATGCTTGCATAGAGTAGAAGGATAGAAGTGGTATGACAAGATCACTAATGTGGAACTGATGACAGGAACCAGACAAGTGTCAGTGGAACAAAAAATGAGAAGACGCTGGAGATGGATAGGACACACATTGAGAAAACCTATTGATAGCATTACCAGGCAGTCCTTGTTCTGGAATCCCCAGGGTAAGAGAGGTAGAGGAAGACCAAAGAACACACGGAGAAGAGAACTGGAGACAGACGTGAAGGGGCTGAAGAAAACAATGAAAGACCTTGAGCTGATGGCACTGGACAGCAAGCATACATTTTTTGAAGGCCTATGCTGCATGAGGAGTTAAAAGGTGATGATGATGTAGATGATTGATTGGGATAGCCCAATGGGGTCGGGAAGTCCAGCTTGTACCTTCTGTCGGTTGTGATCTTTATATTATATGATGAATATTATGTTTTGTTTTTTTTGCTTGAAAACAGTCTTTTATTATCTTTTCCGTGCCTGACCAATGAATTTGTGAAACCTCATTTGTATTTAATAGGCTGATATTTTATCTGGCACTGAAAACAATTCTCTTTCTGTCACAGGTTTACCCCCAGACACCTTATCAGGACACAGAGACAGATTCCTTCAGTGCTATAAAAAGTAAGTGTGTGTTTTTGTATCTATATATATATCTCAGATGATAAATAGGATATTCTTGCAAACTCTTCACTAACAAGGTAATTGACCAAAGCACAGGAATTTAAAAATTTAACAATAGCAGGTGACTTTTCTATCACCTTTTATTGTACATAAATGTTCCACTGGGATTGATTTTCTGATTGTTGTAAAAGTCAATACATGCAGCAGAGATACATACGAGGCTGTAAAAAACATGCAGTGTGTAGGTCCTAGAGTCTCTGAGAAGACAAAGAAAGAACAGGACTTTTGCTGTATGGAGCATGTATAATTAAACATTTGATTTGAGGTTATTGCCAAAGGAAAATGTTCAGAATTTATTGGCTAAACACCATCACCAACTAAGAACTGCTTACTCTGAGCAATCAAGATGATAGGTACACCATCATAGCTGGTAGATGCTGGAATCGGGCTGGTCATGTCCTCAGAAGAGACCCCTACACCATCACCAGAAAGTGCTGTGGACCCAAGAAGAAAGGCAAGAGTTCAACCAAAAACAACTTGGTAGAGAACTGTTACAAGAGGCTAAGATGAACAGCATTGACTGGAGTTGTGGCATGGCACGGAGGATGGCTACCAACCGAGCAAAGTGAAGACTGTTTGTCACTGCCCTACAAGATACAACCAGGTGTGATGGTGACTGATTGCTTTGTCAGTCAGCAGTCAAGGATCCAAGAAGTTGTGTATGGAACTGGCAGTGCCGTTTTTTGTTGCCCCACAAGATACCACCAGGTGTGATGGTGACTGATTGCTTTGTCAGTCAGCAGTCAAGGATCCAAGAAGTTGTGTATGGAACTGGCGTTGTGATTGTGACTGATTGCTTTGTCAGTCAGCAGTCAAGGATCCAAGAAGTTATGTATGGAACTGGCAGCATGACTGTGTAAAATAAATGGCTACACAAAACATAATTGCAAGAATAACAGAATACTATAATGCAGACTTTCTGTAAGGGGCGCAACTGCAGTGGGGGCTGCGTGGTCCATAAAGAACAAAGATGGAAATTGTGATGATTAAAAAGTACACTACTACTTTACTTAGTCATCCCTGTACTACCATGAGGTGTGGAGTTTGGAGATGGGTGCGCCATACTATCCTGTCGGCTGTCTTCCTTCTGACCTGGTTCCAATACAGTCCTCAGTTCTTCAGAGATTGTCTAATGTTGTCCTCCCAGTGGACTCTTGGTTGTCCTGGAGATCTGGATGCCTGGCTGTTAGTTTCCCATACTTGTCATGGTAACTGATGTTCTTGCATTCTGCAGACGTGACCAGACCTTGGTAATTGTGACTGTTCTACTTGAGTCTGCAGTGGCTGGGTTAAAAGTACACATATACAGTAAAAAGTATGCATATGTAATAGAGATATATGCATTCTAAAGTTGAAACAAGTGAGGTGGTGTAGCAAGTGAGATATATTTCTGCAGGGCTGTATTTGCATGTTGCATTTGTCAGCTTGAATTTTAAATCTTTATCAATTTTCAAACTTCAGATTGAAAGAGTTCTATTTCAAGTGCAGTAATCTCCAGTATTTCAAACATCTAGTCCAAGTACCATCATTACCCGATGTAAGTTTGAAGTCTCTTGTGTGTAAAGTTGTAAGTTATTCTAAGTATTGTGTTTTTAATCCAGAATTTTGAGCACTGCACAAATGAAACCTAGTTAATTGTTGACCAGTTTTAAAAAGAAATATTTGTAGCAGTACAGGCATACCTCACTCTTTCGACGGGTTAGGGACCAGAGCACTGACGAAAGTTGAAAATCGACAAAGTCGATGCATAGCTTTTATTTAGCTTGCAAATGCATTAGGGCCACCAAAAAACGTAAATAACTAACTATGTAACACTTGCGAATGTGTGCAACACCTAAATAAACAGAAATAAACATAAGAATAAAAAAAATACATAATAAGTAACAAAATACGTAAATAACATCTCACCTTAAAGTTATTCTTGAGCAAGATGATGATGAATATATATAATAAGTACAGTTTTGAATGTTAGTGATTTAGGAGGATTCTAGACTTAGAAAATCAGATGGAGAAAATGGAAGAGGCTCACCTTCAGAACTGAAGGAACTCAATCTAATTCTTTTAGGAGAAGGGGATTTTGAAGGTGATATAACAGGTGTTCATTAAGCTTGATTAGCTCAAGCTTTTCTTTGAAATTGAGAACCTTGTGGTGTTCTTTTATGTCTTATAATCACGATATGAACACTGTCATTATACTGTTATCACAAAAATAGCTATGAACTGTTTACAGTATAATCACAAAAATAATATAGTATGAATAGTTTGGTTATTTTAA
The DNA here is from genome assembly GCA_024509875.1 of Oreohelix idahoensis. NCBI lineage: Eukaryota > Metazoa > Mollusca > Gastropoda > Stylommatophora > Oreohelicidae > Oreohelix > Oreohelix idahoensis. The sequence goes on along the minus strand of JAMPIV010014846.1, from coordinate 881,489 downwards.
TCACAAAAATAAGTAGTATTAATATGTTTAATCACAAATATAAGAGATTCAATGCGGACAATTTAAAAAAACAGTGCACACCGAACGACTTCTATTAACAGACTGAATGATGAAAGAAACAAGATGGCGCGCAGTGGTCACGAAAGAGCGAAGCAAGTGACAAAATTTTGAAACATGCTTTCAATTGAAAATCGACGAAAGAGCGAAGCGATGAAACTCGAAGCGGCAAAAGTCGAGGTATGCCTGTATATAGAGAATGGGGCACATCACACGGAAACAGAAGAAAATAAATAAAGAGGTCCTAGAAAACCTAGGAATTAAAAGAATTAATGAACGAGATTAAAATATTGATCAAATTTAGATAGCTAAAATATATTGGCCATATTAAAAGACATAACATATCACCTTGCTGAAGGCCATAATGGAAGGAAGAGATGAAGGCAAATGTGCTACATGAATACAACGCTGTGTGTGGGAAGATAACATCAAGAGATGGACTGGAAAGAGTCTATCAGAGTGCACAATAAAGGCAAGAGACAGAAGATGGAGGTCCATTGCAGCTGACCTGTGTTGTGGAGATGGCAGCTGATGATGAAATAGAGAATGGCAATCTTATTGTATGGCTAAGAAACATGGAGAACAACAGAAATGGCCATCAAGTTGTTTTGACTATCATAAATGGGTGCGTGCGCAAAATGGAATGATTAAAACGGTATGACAAGATCATCAGTGGGAAACTGATGGAAAGAACCAGACAAATATCAGTATAAGAAGTGAGGCTAGGGCACTGGTATTTGGTGAATACCCATTTGGAAACCAGCTGATAGCATTACAAGGCAGTCTTCGTTCTGGACCACCAACCACCACCCCCCCCCCCCCCCCCCCCCCCCGCCCCCCCCTCTTCCCGGTAAGGTGCATAGAAAGATGCCTAAAAACACATGGAGACAGGAACTGGAAACAGACATGAAAGGGATGAAGATGAAATGGAAAGACCTTGAACAGAACATTTCCTTCAGCTTATCAGACATAATTGGACACTGTTGTTAGACAAACCTCGGGGGGAGATGGAGTGACCCACTAAATATAACATCGAGTATGGAAATATAACACTCCGGATCTGAGGGCGGAAAAATTTTTTCTGGGCGTCAGACAAATAGTATTCATAGGTCCTTAAAACAACTCATGAGATTTAGTGTGGATCAAGTGTATTATTCCATCCATAAAGTTATGGGGGGGGAGTATGGTTGAGAAGATCGTATTTCTAAAATGTAATACTGTAATATAACTTTGATCAAATAAAAAATGTCAGTAGATAAAATAAAGTGGCTTATATTAACAAATAATAAAATGAGTCTCAAGTCGATACTCGACTTTCTGTATGGCAGCAAGACATGGACAACTTATGCTAAGCAAAAAAGAAGGCTAAATACCTTCCATCTGCATTGTCTGCCCCACATCCTCGGTATTTCATGGAAGGACAAAGTGACAAATGTCGAGGTACTGTCAAATGCTGGCCTTCAAAGTATGTTTAAACTGCTTAGACAGCACAGACTATGCTGGCTTGGCCATGTCCGCCGCATAGAAGATGGCTGCATCTCCAAGGATATTTTCTATGGACACTGCAGATAGCAAAAGAACAGTCGGCAACCACAGCTGAAGTTCAAAGATGTGTGCAAGAGAGACATGAAGGCACTGGACATAAATCCAGCAACCTGGGAGGATAAAGCTGCTGATTGCACCAAGTGGCGATGCTCCATAAAGCACCACCTCAGATTTTGTGAAAAGAAGCTCTCACAACAAGCGGAAAAGAAAAGAACACGCCAAAAGGAACACCAGGCAAAAAAACACCCCAGGGGCATATTCTCATCGTCAGTTATGACTGAAGGGAGCTACTACTACTACTAAGAAATCACTCAAATTGTGATCGAAAAGTAGCCCCTAAAAACTTTCTATTTTCAGAATATTTTGATTTTCAAGTGTTCAGATAACTGTAGTACTTTCATTACTACCTTATTCAGAATTTAGTTTATTAGTACTTTTCTTTGCTTGATTAGAAACATTTGTATAAAAAGTTTTCATCACGTCTGTAGATAGGAATAGTATATTTATCGTTTATGAGAACCTGTTTCTGCTTGTGCAGTTCATCTTTTTTAATATTTGTTAAACATTCACCATTCACATTGATAAGAATTCATATGTATCTGCATTTTTTCTCCCACATGATGTAATAATTTTCTACTGACAACTATTTTAAACTTTAGCATTATTTTTACTTTCGCTAGTATTATTGTTCCAGTTTTAATTCTAATTTTAATTTTTTTGTGTTTCTGGCATTAGCACCCACCAAATTTTTTGATTGCGTCTGACTTCACCAAACATGTCAAACCTGCAGCAGTTGTCAAGGAGGAGGAGCCTGAACCTGATGCTGATAATGACTCTGTAGACAACTTGATTGACATGTCTTTACCTGATGTAAGAGGCTACGTCAGTTATTATGCTTTTACCCGATGTAAGAGGTCACATCAAGTATTTTGTCTGTACCTGATGTAAGACTTTCTTTCTTTCTTAATCGAAAGCTCTTCTACCCCATAAACAGAGTGTAGTGACCCAAAGAGAACAAGGCTCCTGGGCAAAACATGCAATCAAAGTGTTTGACAAACAGGTGATTAGCCCGTTGTGCCCTGATGTAAGACAACACCACTAATGTAGAACTGATGACAAGAACGAACGAGACAAGTGCATTGAAACAAGAGATGAGAAGAAGAACTGGTGATGGATAGGACACACATTGAGGAAATCTGTGGATAGCATTACAAGGCAGTCCTTGTTCTGGAACATCCAAGGTAGAGAGAGAACGAACAAACTTTATTTTCGAAGGGTTGAGAATTGGGCGCGCAGGCCCGTCTAACATTCTGCCCTTTCACTCTCATTAATCTTGCATACTATATCCTTTTATTCCCACGTATTACTTTAAGCATTAATTTAAAGGCATGCAACATTAAAAAATTAACATAACAGCATTCATTTACAGTATACAATCATAATAAAAAATGAGTAGCCTAGGTTTTTTTTTTTTTTTTTAAATAAACAAGATAGTGACTGAAGAAAAATAATAATAATAAAAAATAAAATAATATAAACAAAACAATAAATAAATAAGTTATGTATACCGACACTCACTTATGCGGTCAAAACGTCTAATCTGTAGTATTTTTGAATGTGTCATCAATCCTCAATACAAGAATTACAAAAACACATTCTCGCTTACATCCATACATTCATGGCGGAAATTGAAATAATAATAATAACACTTTCTTGCGCACTTCTGTAACAGAAAAAGTCTTTCAGCAGTTTAAAAAAAAAAAAAATTATATCTGCATGTACATCACCCATTTAAGCAAACAAAAACATTCACATCTCTAAAGTACAGTGGTATGCGGGTACATTCTCACATACATTACATTATATAATAGTATTACAAGGATATAAAACAAATTATTCCCATTAAAAACGAGCGGAAGAGGAAAACAAATGTTGACCTATGGATGAGATGTTGACAGGCAAATGATGTTTCTATGGGGGTAGATAATCAGTGTTTAGGAAGTGTTTGAAAAGTGCTTTGTTAAATGAATATTGTGTAGGTAGGCTTTTTAGGTGGTGTGGAAGGCTATTCCATAAGTAGGCTCCAGAGTAGGCTAGACTCTGTTTGAACAGGTCGATCCTAGGTTTGGGCAGACGTAACTGATGTAATTGTAGTCCCTCTCTTCTACTGGTTTGAAACAATGATCGTAGGTACGGCGGAGCATTGTTTGATAGAATTGCGTGGGTCAGCTTGGCTTTGTTGTAGAGAAGACGTTTTTTTCAGGGACAGTATTGTGGGTTCTTTTCCTGTCCTTGTGTGTGATATCGTGCGATTATCGGTGATCAGACGTATTGCTCTCTTATGCAGGGAGTGCAGTCTCTTTGAGGTGGAAGCAGGGCAACCATCCCATAGTGTAGAGCAGTAATCTAGATGTGTCTGTATATGTGAGGTGTAGAACAATAGTCTAGTGTCTGCGTCTAAGAAGTGTTTTATTTTGGCTAGCTGGTACGTCTTTTGAGCTAAGTGTTTGGTTAAATTCCGTACATGGGAGTTCCACGTTAAGTGCTGGTCAATCGTGATTCCTAGAACTTTGTGTTCTGTTACATGTTCAATTTGTATTGATTCCGCGTGTACCTGTAGCAATCTTTTGGTGCAGTTTAGGAGTTTCTGTCTGGTGGTAATCAACATAGATTTCGTTTTTGCTGTGTTTAATGGCATACGATTCATATTACTCCATTTTTGTTAGATTGTCTACATCGCATTGAAGAGTCATTTCAAGTGCCACGCAGTCATTGTCACTAGTGTAGATAGTACAATCATCTGCAAAGAGGTCACATGTTGAATATTTTAGATGTAGTGGTAGGTCGTTGATGAACATTGCGAAGAGTAGGGGCCCAAGAATAGAACCCTGCGGTACTCCTGTATCTATCTTCGAGAAATCTGATGTCGAGTTGTTGTGAAGCACTAACTGTTGTCGATCTCCCAGGAATGATTTGATGATGTTTAGTGGATTAGGGCCTATTCTGAGGGTTTCCAACTTTTGAACCAAGATAGTGTGGTCAATCATGTCAAATGCTTTTTTGAAGTCAACAAAAACAGCACCACCTAATTTCCCATCATTTACGTTCGACAGCCAGTTATCTGCCATTTTGGTGAGAGCTGTGTGACAGGAATGTTTGGGTCTGAAACCTGACTGGCTCTCAATGAGCAGTTTGTTTGTTGTTAAGTGTTGAAATGTGGTGTTGTAAAATGTGTTTCTCTAGTGGTTTTGAAAGAGATGATAGAAGGGATATTGGTCTGTAACTGTTGGGATCGCTATGTGAGCCAGATTTATAGAGAGGATACACTTTGGCAGATTTAAATGCTGTGGAAAGTAGTTGTGTGCAATACATTGATTGTACACATAGGTTAAGGAGTCGCAAATGATGGGTGCAGCGTAACGTAGAATCTTATTGCTGATACCATCAAGACCAGATGAATTGTTGTTTTTTAATGCCAAGATATATTTGAGAACTTCGTGTACTGTTAGAAAAGGAATATCTCTAAGATCTGTTATGGTATGTTCAGTGTTGCAGAAGGCGGTCAGTTTACTAATATCGCAGTCCATTGGCTTTAGTGTCGATTTGAGATGGTTAATTTCTGTTTTGAAGTGGTTACTAAAATGAGTAGCCGTGAGGGAGCAGCTTTTTGGTAAAGAGTTTAATGACTTTGTTTTGTGTGTTAGTGTTCTAATGGCTGCCCAGACTTCTTTACTGTTTGCTTTGTCTTGAATCATCTTTCTGAAATGTAGTTTCTTTTCCTGACGAATGAGGTATTGTACTTTGTTTCTAAGCATCCGATACCTGCTGAAATCTTTTAGCTTATGTGCTTCGTCCCGCTCTCTCATTGTTGATAATATTTCGTTTGTTATCCATGGGGTCTTTCTGATATTTTAACACGAACTTGCTTTATAGGAACATGTTTGTCGAATACATTGTTAAAAGTTTGTGTCCAGTATGTTATGGCTTCTTCTGGATAGGGAAGTTGGTACACGTATGAGAGAGGGGATATTTGTAGGTCTTGTAGGAATAATTGAAGGTTAAAGTTTTTGAAATTCCTGTAATGGACTGTGATATGTTCCGTTTTAGGTGCTTTGAACCCTTTTCTCGTCCAGGTACAGCAAATAGGATAGTGGTCACTTAATGCTGTCCGTGTAACTGTGCATTCTACAATGTTTTCTGGGCAGGTCGTATAGATATGATCAATTAGTGTAGATGATGAATCTGTTACTCTCGTGGGTTGATTGACTAACTGTGTGAGGTTGTATGAGATGGTGATATCATTCCACGTGTTGTTCGATTTGTGAAGGTCAATATTGAAATCTCCCAGTAGAATAATTTCCTTCGAAGAAGCCGAAATGTTGTCCATCATTCGTGAGAATGTGTCAAACCAAACAGCAGAAGAGCTAGGGTTTCGGTACAGGTAACCAATTAAAACGGGGGTCAGGTTGGGGAGTTTTATTTCCAGCCATATACATTCAATGCCAGTATGTTCTAGATAATCACGGCGTCTGTACTGAAGAGATGTTGAGATGTATATAACTAGCCCTGTTTCATGTTGTCTGTTAGAATCCCTGCGAATGGTGGTGAATCCATTAATCCTAATTTCTTCATCTGTAATTTTGTCATTGAGACGGGTTTCAGAAAAACCAAATATGTGGAAGTTTTGTTGGAGAGAGGTGGAGACTTCAGGAAGCTTACCTAGCAGGTGGTAAATGTTTAAATGACCAATTTAAGCCCTGATAGTTTAAGCCATGAATTAGTGATATTGCCTATATTTTGATTTGAGTTTTTGCAATCGGACATGATAATAGTCAATAGGAAAGAAAGAATGAGGGGAGTAGGAATGAGTAAGAAGCAATAAAGTTAGTACACAATGGTTAATACAAAATTGTAAACAAGTTATAAAATATACACTGCAATAGATTTCTCTAAAGTCCGTGGACACTGTTTACCGTATCTTAATCTTTGTAAAAAGTGCGGCACACAGGAATATTTTGACTTCAACCACAATCAATGTAGAGAATTCATCTTTTCGGGACAGTTAAAGGTCCACGCTTGTTAATTTTATGAGGATTTCCTAATTTTCCTCAACACGAATAAACAAAGGTGCAGTTAGAGAGAGAGCAACGAACACATGGAGAAGAGAACTGGACACAGACATGAAGGGAATGAAGAAGACACGGAAAGGCCTTGAGCTGATGGCACGGGACATGAAGACTTGGTATAAGTTTGTTGAAGGCCTATGCTCCTTTTGGAGTTGATAGGAGGTAATGATGGAGATATTAGCTCTGTGCCATTTAGTGTGTTCTATATTTGGATTGTTACTATAAATGATCTGCCTGTAAAAAAAGTGGGTTTTTAAGTTTTTGTCATGGCTTAACACATTAACTACCGAATTGAAAAACACACTGTGGCTGAATTAAATTTTTTTCTCATTTTTATCCTGTAGGTCTTTGCACAAAGTAAGCGGTAGTTTTTGTAATTGTTTACAGATTTTTATGAATTACACGTCATTTTAAAGATAAATGAATGTACTATTACAATAAGTACCGTTTGTAACTCTAATAGAGGTTTTTGCTATTTAACGGCCCTCCGATGGGCGAGGACTTGCAATATTTTCACAATTATAACTGCCCCATCTCTACCAAAATCCTTATTTCAATCAATGTGCACACCGTTTTCACTCTTGTCCTCGTCGCTAGATCTATCAGTCAATTGTTGAAACAAGTTTCTAGCCTATTCAGCCATTAGACGAGATGTACAAGCATTTTTTGTGGTCCTATCACTAGTTGCCATGCTAAACAGTTTTACACGATTTGGTAACTAACCGAAAACACTGAAAAACATGAACATAATATCAATTTTCCAGTGTTCTACAACAACCATGCTTTGGTAATTTGTTTTCCGGTAGCAACTTAAAATTTCGAACTAGATCAGAAAGTGTTTCAGTACATTTTTAATTCGTTTTATTACTAAAATTAGATCGACACTCTGAGCGGCTTGCGGTCCAAATGATAGGATTTCAAAAGCCCGTTCCACCGGCTTGCAGTAGTTAATGTGTTAATTTTTTTTTTTTTTTATTGAATTCTGATTTTCCACGATTACGAGTAACACAAGAGAGAAAACCGGACTGATTCTAAAGGCGACGAACTACTACGGACTACGACTTATGGAACATGGAACACAAGAAGTATAAATGGGAAGGAAGAGGAGCTGGTGGAAGAGATGAGGAAAGCAAAACTAGAAATCCTGGCTATAACGGAAACAAAGAAAAAAGGACAAGGAGTCATGGATCTCAATGGCAACACGTTGCTCTACAGTGGTGTACCCATATCCGAAAGAGCTAAAGGGGGTGTGGGTTGCATTGTGGCCCAAAATCAAAAAGATAGTATCAAGGGGTGGAACTTTGTCTCAGAGCGCATTATGGTTGTGAAACTAAAAGAAGGAGAAACCATAGTCAACCTGGTCATAGTGTATGGGCCAAATGAGGATGAGAGAGCAGAGGTCAAGGAGGAATTCTTCGAGCTGCTTCAAAGGACAGTGGATGACTGCCTAGATGAAGTTATCATGCTCGGAGATTTTAATGCCAGAGTTGGAAATGACCATGCTAGATGGGGTGGAGTTATCGGAAGATATGGAGAAGATACTCTCAATGACAATGGAAAGCGACTCCTTAGATTCTGCAGTGAGCAGAATCTGATCATTACAAACACAAAGTTCCCCCATAAGCGCATACATGGATACACTAGATGTGAACCAACAAAGAATGAGAAGTCAGTGATCGACTATGCCATTGTTCGGAGAAGCTCATTCAAATATGTCCGAGATGCAAGAGTCTGGAGGGGGCCAGAGATTGGAAGTGATCACTACCTGCTAACAATCAAACGAACAACTGAAAGAGTTGCTCAGCCTAGGAACTGCTCAACATCACGCAAGAAACCAAGTAAACGAGCAGGAGAAATGAGCATTAGGACCTACAAGCTGAGAGAGAGCCAGAAATTAAGACCAGATATCAGGGGCTTATTGCTGCAGCGGTGAGCAACACAGAAGAACAACCTGATGACTTGGAAACCCTCTGGATTAAATTCAAGGATATCATAAAGACAGCTGCTGCAGAAGCATGTGGTGAAGTCCGACTTGGGAACCAGAGAAAGAGGACACCTTGGTGGACAGAGGAAGTCAAAGAGAAAATAAGAGAGAAGAAAATGGCATGGAAACAATACTTAGGAGCTAAAAACACAACAGGACAAATGGAAAATATAGAGATTATGTGACACTCAGAACAGAAGTAAAGAACAAAGTGCTAGCAGCAAAACAGAAGTCCTGGGAAGAATTTGGAGAAAAGCTAGAAAAAGATGCACAAGAAAACCAGAAATTGTTCTATAAGACCCTAAAGAACATGAGGAAGGAAAAACAATGCCCTCTCAAATTTATAAAGGACAAGCAAGGCAAATTGCTTACTGCCCCGAAGGAAGTAATGGAAAGATGGAAAGAATATTTCTCAGAACTCCTTGATGGTGAGCAAGGTCAAACATCAGAAATGATAACCACTAGCACAGAAGAGGAAACCAATGGTGATGAAGATGACATAAAGATGGAAGAACTGAAGGCAGCAGTGGAGAAAATCAAGATGGGCAAAGCAGCAGGGCATGATGGTATAACACCAGAAATGGTTAAGTACATGGGAGCATCAGGCGACCTGTTACTCTTAAGGGTCCTACAGGCAGCATGGTGCAACAAGACCATACCAAAGGATTGGGAGATCGCCATCATAACACCAATTTTCAAAAAGGGTGACAATCGACAGTGTGGAAACCATAGAGGCATATCCCTTCTCAGTGTCCCTGGAAAAATCTACTCTAGAATCCTAGAGCAGAGACTCCGACGCCTAGCTGAGCCACAATTGGATGAGGTCCAGTGCGGATTCCGAGCAAACCGAAGTACTCAAGACCTAATCTTCACACTCAGACTGCTGAGTGAAAAGGCCCTTGAGTATAAGAGTGAGATCCATCTTTGTTTCATAGATCTGGAAAAGGCATTTGACAGGGTCCCTTGGAGCAAACTTTGGGATTGTTTGGCAAGGAAGAATATTCCAGCACCTCTGATTCATGCTATACAGAGCTTCTACAAGTCTTGCAGAAATTATGTGAGGACAGCAAACCATAAGTCAGAAGAGTTTAGGACCACCACTGGTGTAAGACAAGGTGATATCCTATCACCTTACCTCTTCATACTCCTTATGGACGATGTCATCAAGGCATGTAAGGAGAGAACAAGAAAGTATTCAGTGGGGTACTGGAAGATGAGACAGGTCTATATTTCAGAGCTGGCATTTGCTGATGATGTTGCCCTGATTGCTAAATCAGAGGCACATCTCCAATCCAACCTGCAAGTCTGGAAGGAAGAGCTGGAGAAGAGAGGGATGGTCATAAGCAGCTCTAAAACAAAATCCATGGTGATATCACGAGAAGAAAGAAGACATCAGATTAAGCTGGGAGAACAGGTCCTGGAGCAGGTCGACCACTTTAAATACCTCGGAGCTATTATGGACCGAAAGGGAGGCATCAAAGAAGAGTTGGCCACTCGAAAAGCAGCAGCTGGGAGACTTTTTCAGGCCATAAATCGAGGATTCCTCAGCAAGAGAGAGGTTGGTAAGAAAACGAAGATGGCTGTATACCGCACCACCTATGTCCCAGTCTTGACATATGGATGCGAGTCATGGGCAATGACTACAACCCATAAAAGCCAGATCCAAACCTCAGAAATGAGGTATCTGAGGAAGGTGGTTGAAGTAACAAGAAGAGACATGGTACGCAACCAGACGATACGTCAAGGCCTAAAATGCCACCCCCTACAGACCCAAGTAGAACAGTCCCAACTAAGATGGTTTGGCCATGTCTGCAGAATGGGAGAAGATCGGCTACCACGACAAGCATGGGAAACAAAGAGCCAAGGATCCAGACCCCGAGGACGACCCAGAGTCCGCTGGGAGGACAACATTAGACAATCTTTGAAGGATCGAGGACTAGAATGGAACCAGGCCAGGAGGAAGACAGCCGATAGAATAGTCTGGCGCTCTCTCTTCCAAACCTCTACACCTCACGGTAGAAGGGGAACGACTAAGTAAGTAAGTAAGAATTCTGATTTTTTAAATAATTTCATTAAAAAAATATAGGTTGTTATTTTTGTTTCATTTCATTTAAAAAAAAGTATTGCTTTCCTTTAGTTTTACATAAAAGGTATGGGTTGTTAGTATTTTTTTAGTTTCATTAAACAAAGCCATTGCCGTTGTCTCTTATTTGGTTTCATTTGAGAATAACAAACGAAAGTGAAAATAACTGTTTTCTTCTTGGTTTTTGTTAAAACGCTTTAACTGTTATTAATTGCTTAGTTTTATTAACGTGCTTCAAAATTTGTTGTCCCACTTGGATTAATTTAACCTGTGTAAATACAACCAGTGCGCAACAGGAACAATTAGCATTCATACCCTTCGACATTTGCTGCAGCAGACTGAGTACCTATGGGTTTGCCCGGAGTGCAATGACGTCGATTCTGAATAACAATAACACAATGTAAGTTGTTGTGACCTTGCTTGATTTAATAATGCGGACATTTGGTTTGGTTTTAAGGACCATCTTCATTGCACACGGATAACTCCTTCAGTGCTCTGATCTCCTCCGTTAGATCACACAAGGAGGATCTCAGCACAGTGCACAAACTCTGTAGAATTGGCGAGGGTCCTAATGTGTGTATACAGAAATCACACTTTCAATAAAATTTTTGTGGTGGGTAGGTTTTCTTAATTTTTTAATTTTGCCAGGGCAGCGGCTGTATGACCTATTCTTCACGATTTCCCACTGCCAAGTAAACATTTAAAACAGGAATAGAAAATGTATACTTTTTATTTCAGGAGCCTCTGCAGGAGTTTAACAATCAGCCTGATGAAAGGTAAGGTCTGAGTCGGAAAACGTGGGGTGTGTGGATGGTAGGATAACTTTATAAATAGTTTTCTTAGTTCCGTCCAGTCTTCTCAAGTTCTTAAGCTACACAGGGCTACCAATGCGGCTGGCCCCTGTGTGAGAGGCCTATACCCTAGCAGTGGATGTGCTGGTCCAGTGGTTTTTAATTTTTTAGCAGTTTGTTGATATATTAAAGTTGCTAAATACATGTTCAACCCTCTGTTGTAGCCTTTTACAGAATGGATGGTAGGGTGCGTTGTTCTTCTTCTTTGCTTCTGGGAATAGGGCCCTGAGGTCTAAATGGAAAATAAACAGTAGTTAAGGTATGTCTCCTTATATTTTCTTACCATTGAGGGAAATGATGCTTCTTTATCTTTTCTTGGCTAATCTGGCACATTATGCTTCTTTATCTTTTTATTTTTAACTTGTGAGGCAAGTATGATCCTTGATCTTGTTTTAACTTGTGAGGTACATATGCATCTTTATTGTTACTTATCCTGTGAGGCACATATGCTTCTTTATCTTTTCTGATCATGTGAGGCACATATAATTCTTTATCTTTTCTTATCCTCTGAGGTACTTATGCTTCTTTATTTTTTCTTATCTTGTGAGGCATATGTGCTTCTTTATCTTTTCTTATCCTGTGAGGTACAAATGCTTCTTTATTTTGTCTTATCCTGTGAAGAGAACATGCTTCTTTATTTTTTCTTATCCTGTGAGGCACATGTGCTTCTTTATCTTTTCTTATCCTGTAAGGTAATTATGTTTCTTTATCTTTTCTTATCCTGTGAGGTATTTATGCTTCTTTATCTTTTCTTATCCTGTGAGGCACATAAGCTTCTTTATCGTTTCTTATCCTGTGAGGTATTTATGCTTCTTTATCTTTTCTTATCCTGTGAGGCACATATGCTTCTTTATCTTTTCTTGGCTAGTGAGGTGCATGCTTCTTATGCTTCTTTATATTTTCTTGGCTATTTAAGGCACATAATGCATCTTTATCTTTTCTTAACCATTGAGGCAAGTATATTTCTTTATTCTTGGCCTGTGAGGCAAGTGTGCTTTTTTATCTTTTCTTGGCTAGCTAAGTACATAAAGCTTTTTTGACTTTTTTTTTTCAACCTGTGAGGCACATATTCTTCTTTGTCTTTTCTTAACTTGTTAAGCAAGTATGTTTCTTTATCTTCTCTTAGCTAGTGAGGCACATAATGCTTTTTTTTCAACCTGTGGTATATTTTCTTAACTTGTGAGGAACCTTCTTTATATTTTCTTAACTTGTGAGGAAGGTATGCTTCTTTATATTTTCTTAACTTGTGAGGAAAGTGTGCTTCTTTATATTTTCTTAATTTGTGAGGAAAGTAAACTTCTGTATATTTCCTTAACTTGTGAGGAAAGTATGCTTCTTTATATTTTCTTAACTTGTGAGGAAAGTATGGTTCTTTATATTTTCCAAACCAGTGTGGCAGATATGCTTATAGACATCCCATTTAACTATAGAGACACATAGACACCTGAGATTTTTTTAAGATTAGTGTCATGGTGCGATTTTGCAGTGCATCTGCTGTTCGAAAAATCAGACTGGCCACATTGAATTTGGCAACATTGGGATAACTAAACCAGCTAAGTCATGTGACTAGCAATAGTGAAAAATATTAGGCGCGAAGCTTGTTAGTCAGAATCTAGCCTCTTGTCCGGAAAGGACGAATTTATCCTTCCCTTTGCCAGCGTTAGCTGTGTAGTCCATGTCATGGACTATGTGTTAGAAATGCTTGCCATTTTCCAGTTTGATTGGATTATTAAGTAATGATTCTAGGACAGTGTAGTGTCTGGATTGGATTTGTTACAGGCCATTATAAGTTGCCGAAGATTTGAGTATTTCCTTGTCATAGGTTTTGCCGCTCTTGGTGAGCGTTATTCACTGCAGTTTATCAGTGTAGGTAATACTGTCGTGAATGATATTGACAGTCTAAGTTGTTAAGGCATTTCATTATTGTATTGCATTCCATACGTTTGTTGGCCATGGGAGGCCTTATTGTGTGTGCTTTAATATTAAAGGGAAGTACCCGTAGAAGGTGTTGATTTTCTTATGTCAGCCATTGTGGTGTGGCCGTACTCCTAGTGGAGCGAGCCTATTACTACTATTATTATTATTATTATTGTAAGTCCACATTACAGTGGTGCAACTATAATAAATAGTTATCTGACAATTATACTTTATTATGAAGAATCATCTTCTATTTTGTCACAGTTAATTAAACCCCAGTGTACATCTGCTTCTGCATTTTCTTGTTGCAGAGACTTTTTGATTGAAAGATTACAGAGAGAAATAAAGCTACTGAAGGAAGAACTGGCAAGGGTGAAAGCTGAAGATCATAGAATCATCAGTAGCTTGAAGGAGGAGATAGTTAAATTGGAGAAAATTCTCTCAGAGCTCAGGCTGTCTGCGAACAAATCTCTGAAGGTAAAAACTAGGGATTACTGTTGGGTGAACAAACATCCTGTTAAAAATATATATTATATATATGATTACTGTAGAGTGAACAAACATCCTGTTTAACAAACAAAAATTATATATATACATATATAAATCACTAATGTGAAACTGATGACAATATCCAGACAGTGGAACAAGAGATCAGAAGAAGACGATGGAGATGGACAGGACACACATGGAAGAAACCTGTTGATAGCATTACAAGGCAGTCTTTATTCTAGAATCCCCAGGGTAATTTTTAGAAGGAGACCAGAGAACACTTGCGAGAAAAGAGCTGGAGACATATGAAAGTGGATGAGAAGAGACACAGAAAGACCTTGAGCTAATGGCACAGGCCAGGACGACTTGGTATAAGTTTGTTGAAGGCCCATGCTCCTGGGGAAGTTGTAGAGTGTTGATGATGACAAGATTGCACTTAGAGAAAACATTCTGACATGATATGCACTTAGAGAAAACATTCTGACATGATATGCACTTAGAGAAAACATTCTGACATGATGTGCACTTAGAGAAAACATTCTGACATGATGTGCACTTAGAGAAAACATTCTGACATGATATGCACTTAGAGAAAACATTCTGACATGATGTGCACTTAGAGAAAACATTCCAACATGATATGCACTTAGAGAAAACATTCTGACATGATGCACACTTAGAGAAAACATTCCAACATGATGTGCACTTAGAGAAAACATTCTGACATGATGTGCACTTAGAGAAAACATTCCAACATGATGTGCACTTAGAGAAAACATTCCGACATGATGTGCAATTAGAGAAAACATTCCCACATGATGTGCACTTAGAGAAAACATTCCAACATGATGTGCACTTAGAGAAAACATTCTGACATGATGTGCACTTAGAGCAAACATTCCCACATGATGTGCACTTAAAGAAAACATTCTGACATGATGTGCACTTAGAGAAAACATTCCAACATGATGTGCACTTAGAGAAAACATTCTGACATGATGTGCACTTAGAGAAAACATTCCGACATGATGTGCACTTAGAGAAAACATTCCGACATGATGTACACTTAGAGAAAACATTTCAACATGATGTGCATTTAGAGAAAACATTCCGACATGATGTGCACTTAGAGAAAACATTCCCACATGATGTGCACTTAGAGACAACATTCCGACATGATATGCACTTAGAGAAAACATTCCGACATGATGTGCACTTAGAGAAAACATTCCGACATGATGTGCACTTAGAGAAAACATTCCGACATGATGTGCACTTAGAGAAAACATTCCAACCTGATGTGCACTTAGAGAAAACATTCCGACATGATGTGCACTTAGAGAAAACATTCCGACATGATATGCACTTAGATATTTATCTTTGGCAGCAGTAGAGACAAAGTTGGAGGAACAGATAGTGATATAAAAAATATGAGAGCACAAAAAGCAAGAGAAACTTTCTTTGCATTAGCAATGATATAGATATTACAAGAAATCAAGCCCAAGACAAAAATGAGACTCATCAACTCAGAGATTGTATAGCTGTGAAACATGGAGAACAACAAAAGTGACAACCAAGAAGCAACAGACTTTTATAAGTGGGTGCTTGCGTAGAATAGACAAGTTTAAATGGCATAAGATCATCAGTGTGGAACTGGTGACAAGAGCCAAACAAGCACCAGTGGGAAAAGAGGGGAGAAGAAGAGGCAGGCTTTGGATAAGACACACTTTGAGGAAACCTGGTGATAGCTTTACAAGGCAGTCCTTGTTCTGGTATCTCTATTGTAAAAGAAGTAGAGGAAAGCTTATAAACACACGGAGAAGGGAACTGGTGACATGAAAAGGATAAAACAGACATGGAAAGAATTTAAATGGATGGCACTGTAACTGTTGAAGGCCTATGTTCCTTAGGGAACTCAGGGGTGATGGTCAGACATTTTATGAGGGTTGTGGAGTTGGCTGAAAAATCTCCAACTCCTGAAATTTTAGAAGTCTGTCTTGAGTCTGACTCCAACTAGTTTTTTTTACTAGTCATATGACATAAAATTCTGAGTCGAAGTCCAGACATTTTCTACAGACTACAACTCCACTAAAAAACGGCTAACTCCACACAACTCTGACTCTATGCTCCGACTCCACAGCCCTGTATTTTATAATGTAATTGTTGTGAATCCTTAATAAAATTGCAGGGGGAAAAGCAAGCATGACTAAATTGTTAAAAAAATTGTTTTTAAGGAAAATGAGGGCCTTAAAAAAGACATTGAACAACTCAAGGCTGATGTTGTTGCTGCTTCTAAAATACCTGAGATTGAAAGTAAGACATATTTGTTATCATAATTTAACATTGACAGTAAAATACATTTGTTATTATAATTTAACAGTGAAGGTAAAACATATTTGTTATCATAATTTAACATTGACAGTAAAATATATTTGTTATTATAATTTAACAGTGAAGGTAAAACATATTTGTTATCATAATTTAACATTGAAAGTAAGACATATTTGTTATCATAATTTAACATTAAAAGTAAGACATATTTGTTATTATAACTTAACATTGAAGTAAGACATATTTGTTATCATAATTTACTATTGAAAGTAAGACTTAATTGTTACTATAATTTAACACTGAAAGTAAGACTTATTTGTTATCATAATTTAACATTGAAAGTAAGGCATATTTGTTTTAATTTAACATTGAAAGTAAGACATAATTGTCATAATTTAACACTGAAATGAAAGTAAGACAAATTTGTTATCATAATTTAATATTGAAAGTAAGACATATTTGTGATCATAATTTAACACTGAAAGTAAGACATATTTGTTATCATAATTTAACATCATGTCCTGTACTTTGTTGTCACATTGTATTATGTTTGTCATGTGAGCATAGCTTCGTCTCATTCTTCTTTCCTTATTCTTCTAATTTCTGTTCAAATACCGTGCTTGTTGCTAGAGGTGGTCATGTCTGTCCCCCAGCCTCCCATCCCTGATGTTAAAAGTTAGTTCTGTTGTTGATGTCTGACCATGCCACAATGTTAAACTGTCCAGTATCTTGTCTCTTTGTTGTCCTCTTGTCACTTTTTCCTTCAGTCTTTCCTGTTGTCACAATAGATTCCTGTTTACCTCGTCTCATAACATGCCTGAAGACAATGGATTTACTACTCACGTCACAGGACTATCAAGACAGAGATTGTAAAGGTAGTCCCGTAGCTGATCCTGCTGTAAGGGAGTGAAGTGTTAGAGACTTCACTATACTACGTCCAGCATCAAGAGGTGGGGGTGACCAGTTCCCTTCCTCACTGCCTTTTCCTTCCCTAACTCAAGTGCAAAGTTGGGTACCCATTTACAGCTGGGTAGACTGAAGCGTGTTGATACCGTGAATCTAACCCGGCACCTATGCCACGAGAGACCAGCGCTGTAACCAATCTGTTAATCGGACGCTAAAGATAACTGTACATTTACAAAAAAAGTTGTGATTTAAGAGCTGTTGAGTAATTAATCTTATTAGACTCTGTTTACCTATTCTCAGTAAATTAATGTTAAACAAATATAAAGGTATGTTATCAGGCACTCGCAGGAAATAAAGAAGTAGAACACCAGACAACAGAAAAACAACAGACATGAGTGGCTTACCCAGGATTTGAACACTGGACCTTCCGTGCGACAACCCCGCCTAGCCATGCAAGCGAATCACACTATCCGCCCTGCCGTCTACGCATCATCAAAAATGATGTTTCAATGGCAGGTCAACAGTGCGAACCACAATACATGACACCAGAAGTCCACCATGGGCAGTTCAAAATGTCTGTTGTTTTTCTGTTGTCTGGTGTTCTACTTCTTTATTTCCTGCGAGTGCCTGATAACATACCTTTATATTTGTTTAATATTAATTTACTGTTTACAGGCCTCGGGTTTCCCTTATGTGTAATAATAATAATTACCTATTCTCACTTCTCAGTCTTCTAAAAGTGTTGCAAATGCTCATCTTTTCCTTATTATTGTAATCTTTTCATTTTTATCTTGTATCTTCTGTTTTCCTATCTTTGATTTAAGACATCTTAGCATGTAGCAGTGGGTTTATTGTAGACTTGGTGAGCTTTTATACAAAGTCATTGCCGCAAATAGATAAGAAGGTAAAATGCTGGCGATGGATAGGACACAGATGAAAACCTGTTGATAGTGTTACAAGACAGTCATTGTTCTGGATTTCCCAGGGTAAAAGAGGAAGAGGAAGATAAAGAAACAAATGAAGACAACTGAAGTCAGAAATGAAGTAGGTGAGGAAGATATGGAAAGACCTTGAGCTGATGTGACAGAAGGATTTGTCTTTAGTTTTTTGAAGGCCTAGGCCCTTGGGGGGGGGGGGGGGGCCTTGAAGGTAATGGATGTAATAATGCTATACATGGATGTCAGTCAGCAGTATAGTCATAAAGGGATAGGGAATTCATGACAATTATAGCTAGTATTCTCTTCATTTTTTTTAATCGGGTCTGTGATTTAGAATTGAATTATTACAAGGATTCAGTACTTAAATAATCAGGTATTCCATATAATAGTGCCATCACTTTGATAAACAGGTATTTTATACAACATTCAGACATGTTGTACAACAGTGCTTAGATAATCAGGAATTTCATGCAATAACACTTAGAGAATTGAAACAATTATCCCATTATTCTTGTGCATCTAGTTAGTTAACATTCACACATTTTGCCTTTCATCTTTATCTCACTAGCACCTATAGTAGGTGCATTGTATATGGACAAGGAAGAGATACTGAGGACAATTAATAATCACCTATTAGAGAATGACACTGCAAACGATGAATTATCAAGGCTAAGACTGCTGCAGTTTGGCATTAGGCGTAAGACTGGCAGGGATGAATATTTGAGAGGATGCATCTGGCGTGTATACAAACAGCACGCAACAGGAACAGTTAGCATTCATACCCTTCGACGGGGACCTAAGACACGTCAACTGTGAGGAATGCAGTTAGCGACCAATAGCTAGACTGCTTGCGTCAGGGTCAGCGAACCAGAGCTGACCAAGACCTTACTCCACCTCCAAGTGGTGGTCCTGGAAACAGGCTGCATCACTGCAGTCTGGCTGAGTGAGTAGGGATCAAAGAAGGAAGGCTAACCCAGTCCCAAAAATGCCGGGCTGAAGTCGGATGTGTTGGCCGAAAGGCGCAAATATTGCAGCTTCGCTGTAAACGGACACAACGCAACCAACGTCCTTTTCAGGACGAACGCAGAAGAAGAAGAAGATACCCTTCGACATTTGCTGAGGGAGGCTGAGCACCTATGGTTTGCCCGGAGTGCAGTGATGTCGACTCTGAACAACAATAACAATCTTTATCTGAGTACCATTATTACTACAGTATCTATAACCTGATACTAGCAGTGGGTAGGAGGCACATTGAGAGAAACCTGTTTATAGCATTACAAGACAGTGCTTTTTTTCTGGTACTCCTAAGGTAAGAAAGGTGGAGGAAGACCAGAACACATAGAGAAGAGAATTGGAGACAGAATAGAAAATTATGAGTAAAACATGGAAAGGTACTGAGCTGATGGCACGTGACACAAGGACTTGGCATAAGTTTGTTGAAGGCCTATATTCTTTGGAGAGCTGAAGGGTCATGATGATCAAGATGATGTTGATGATGCTGTGGATGCTGATGATCATGGACGATCATATATATATATATATATATATATATATATATATATATATATATATATATATATATATATATATATATATATATATATATATATATATATATATATATATATATATGCAACGGGCTGATCACCCGTTTGCCAGTCACTTCGATTACGGAAACAACAGCAGATGGATTGATTTGCCATTGCCCTAAAGACGCCAATAGGCGTGATGGGAAACAGTGGCAAAGAAAACCTATCTACTGTTGCCCTAAGACGCCACTAGGCGTAATGGCCACTGACTGCTTTGACGGTCGGTGGCTAAGGACGGAAGAAGAAGAAGATATATATATATGGGGCTTTATATGGCATCATTGTTATTGTCTATAACCTGTAAACTTTATGTGTAATACCTGCACAAAATTAACATTTTATTACTTCTGTCCTTGTTACAGAACACGCCAAAGCCAGCCAGGAGAAGTTTCAGAAAATGAAGGATATATATGGCAAATTACGAGAGGAACATGTGACCCTTTTGAGAAGTGTAAGAAGATAATTGTATTTTCATGATGCGGCTGTCACCTAGTGGCATATTATTAGGACATTGTAACACTATATATCCTAATTTTAACCCATCAGAGGTTGAACGAGATATTTTTCATCAATTTAAAAAACAAAAAAAGATTTTTTTTTATAACTATATATATCCTAATTTTAACCCATCAGAGGTTGAACGAGATACTTTTCATCATCTATTTAAAAAAAAAAGATTTTTTTTTCTTCAGAAATTGTAAAATGTTGTTATCTCAGAAATGTCTCCCTGTGTTTATTTATTTTTGTTAATAAATGAAAGAGAATAATAATAATAATACCCCGTTCAGTCATAACTGACTATGGGAATGCGCCCCTAATGTGACAGCCCTCAGCTGCGTATTTTCCTGGTGTTTCTTTCGACGCTTTTTTCCCTCTTCTCCTTGTTGTGTGAGCTTCTTTTCACCCAATCTGAGGTGGCGCCACAGATAGCATCGCCACTTGATGCAGTTGGCAGCTTTATCCTCCCAAGTTTCTGGATTTAGGTCCAGTGCCCTCATGTCTCTCTTGCACACATCTTTGAATCTCAGCTGGGGTCGCCCAACTGTTCTTTTGTCATCTGCCAGTTGTCTGTAGAAGATATCTTTTGGGATGCGACCATTTTCCATGTGGCGAACATGGCCAAGCCAGCGAAAGAGAACATAATTGATATTGTATGATCATCATCATTTTTATTCACGCTCCCAATGGACCATGGGGACATCACTGTATCTGATCCCCTTGCAGGAAGCCTGCATCAAGCATTCACATTCTACTGCAACAGCCACTTCTGGGGTAGTTTGTTTTATAGGATATGGTTGTGAGCCCCTGATGGAAAGAGAAGACAATTAATAGAGGGCCTAGAAAAGCTAGAAATGAATAGAGAAATATTGAAGGAGATCAAAATTAGCTAAAATATTTTGGCCATATAAAAAGACATAACACCTTGCTGAAAAGCATTATGGAAGGAAGAGTTGAAGAGACGGAGACAACACTATAAATGAGTAGATAACCTCAAGAGACGGACGGAAAAAAATTGGTCAGCGTCAAGAGACGGACAGAAAAAATTGGTCCGAGTGCACCATTAAATTGAGGAGCTACATTGAAATGTTATTTTCATTATTAATCAGAGGATTTCAATGAAAATGCACAGACTTAACCTACATCAATCATAGATACGCATAATGAAGAATTTAATGGTATTGTATCATTGGTTGCCACGGAAACGTGGCCATATTGGATTATATCGTTCTATTTCAATTTGCTAAGTCTTTTTTTAAAATTTATTAATCTATCAATACGAAATGTAAACACAATGTTTATCATTACATTTTAAAACTTATCAGTTTGGATTTATGATAACTTAAGCAGATCCTGAGATATAGAACTTTAAATTTTGTTTCTAAAATAAAGTAACTTTTTATTCAAAATTTTACCACGTTTTTTTGCAGTAAATCAAAATTCTTATAAGAAATCAAAATTCGGATCTGACAGAAGTTTTATTATCATATGGGAAGTATTTGTGCCAAATCTCATCTTGATTGACTTACAAATGTGCAGGTTATAAGAACATTAGGAACATAAAACAATGTTCTGAGAAAATCTTGATTTTTCCTCATAAGAAAAGCAGAATGTCTGAAGGAAATACAATTTACAAAATCAAAATATACGTAACTTAGAATGTGTTCTGACAAATGATTTTCATATATTTAGGTTCAGAGGAATAATCCCAATTTTAATTTTTGTGCTGTTTTGACTTAAAATACGCTGTACCCCTTAAGAAGACGATGGAGGTCTGTTGCAGCCAACCTTTGATGTGAAGATAACAGCTGAGATGCATTATCTATTTTTATTTAGCTCATCGCCCGAGTGTTTTCTAGCTATAGCTGTTGTAGTGTTCTGGCATCATGGGGGCTGGCAACATCATCATGTACAACATATAGCTACAGAAACCACTGCTGCAGGAGCATGTGAGTGCTTTGTAACAGCGGGTAACTGCTGCAAGAGCTGTCTCACGGGGAGTTGCTCCATAAGGAGTATGCCGGTTTTCTAATGATGATGAGTATATTGGGATCTTCCCTTGGTTAAGGTGAGACATTTCAGCATGATAGCCTGGCTTGTGCCTTTGGCATCTGAGAAGATGGTATTTGAGAAGAATCAGGATCAAATTATAAAGGTAACCGTTTCAGTTACCGCCTGACCGTACGCACCTTTTCATTCGTCCTACAAGTAAATGAACCTGTGGTTTTCAAAAGTTATAAAATCACTCATCATCACCATTTACCATCATTCATTCATTAAATCACCATTCATCATCACATCATCATCATCACCTGAGGACATGACTGAGGACATGCCTGAGGACATGACTGAGGACATAGCTGAGGACATAACTGAGGACATAGCTGAGGACATGACTGAGGACATAGATGAGGACATGACTAATGACATGACTGAGGACAGCTGAGGACATGACTGAGGACATAGCTGAGGACATGACTGATGACATAGCTGAGGACATGACTGAGGACATAGCTGAGGACATGACTGATGACATAGCTGAGGACATAGCTGAGGACATGACTGAGAACATAGCTGAGGACATGACTGAGGACATAGCTGACATGACTGAGGACATGACTGAGGACATACATGAGGAAGCAGAAGTCTTATTCTGTCTATGTCTCTATGATATGCTACATTCGTCTCCCAAGGACTGCCTGGTATGCCCATTTGGTTTAGTTATATTTCCTTATGTCTGTACTGTACATGTTATAAAACAGAAACAAAGAGGTAGAAAACTAGACAACAGAAAAACAACAGAAGTGAGTGGCTTCCCGGAGAATCAAACCCAGGACCTTCAGAACAGCACCACCGCCTAGCTACGGAAGCGAATCACACTATCCTTCCTGCCAACTAGGCAACTAGTGTCATAAAAAGTGACTAAAGAGGGTTGGGCATGGGGCTGGTCCCCTCCCATGCTGTAAAACAAAATGTTAAACCACAAGAACTTAAACAAATATGGACAGGTCAACTAAAAACACACGGAGAAAAGAACAGGAAACGGAAGTGGAAGTGATGAGGAAAATGTAGAAAGAGCTTGAGGTGGTGGCACGTGATGGGAGGACTTGGAATGTGTTTGTTGAAGGATTATACTAATTGAGGAGCTAAAGGTTATTGGTTGATTGGTTGATGTGATTATGGCTGAAATTTATTATATTTATGAAAGTGTTCTGTATTTATGATTGTGATCAGAAGTGAGCTTGATTGAAATAGATTTTTTAGCTTGTGTGTTATTTTGTGAGACTTTTGTATTAAAGCAACAATTGAGCATTATTTGTTTGGAATTGTGATACTAAATCAATAATAGTCATTATTTGTTAATGATTTGTTATTACTCTTATATTGATTAAATTCAGGAGGGATAAAGTCATAAGCTCATTGTGGGATTTAAAACACACTGCATAAAATTATAGACACTACATATATTCATGATTATAACCCAACAGAGGTTGAATGGGAAATTTTTCTTGATTGAGTTAATAAAAATAAAAAATCTTTAATTAGTCTATTTTGGTCATTTGTAACCCGTTTAATTTAAAAGCTGCAAAGGTTTGTAGCCATTTAAAACAAAGACGGATGGACACCAAGAAAATAGACTTGATAGAGTGTGAAGAAGGAAATTGAAGAGTAGTTTTTAAAAAAAAACCTAATCAAATGTAAAAACATTATTTTATTTTTTTTGAAGCAAGAAACCAGAACTGAAAGAAACATTGAAGGAATTTTAAAGGAAGACATTAATAGGAAAATTAGGAAGAAATTTGTTTGAAAAGGAGAGTTGGAAAATATTACCAAAACAGGAAAACCTGATTACTGAAAAGGTAGAAGGAAAACAGAGAGAAAAGATACATTTTTTTTTTTTTTTCTTTGGGTCTAATATTTTGCTGTGATACCCTGTTCAACCAAAACCCATTGAAGGGTTGCAAACGGTTATATTGGGGTATATAGTGTGTTAACATCTTCGCTGGTATCATTTTCCTAGTCCTGGAAATGATTAGCCCTGAAAAGGACTACTAGCTGACTGTCTGGATCCTTCGTCGTTGCTTGTATTTTTATGGTGTCGTGGCGTTCTCATGGAGTTCCTTTCCTGCCTTACAGGTTACAAACGGTTGTATTGCGGTATATAGGGTGTTAGCATTAGTCTTCGTTGGTATCGCTTTCCGAGTCCTTGAGCTGATTGTTCCTGAAAAGGACCACTAGCTGCCTGTTCTGTAGCTACTTGTTGTCTGTTACCGTTTTGTGTTGTTCAAAGGCTGTCGCTATTATTTTTGGTAGCATCTCCATTATGGTTTTTACCATTATGTCTATTTCCGCTGCTTCTCTTTCTTTCTAGTTTGCTGTGCATTTCCTGCACGATTTCGGTTTTTATTTTGTCTTTAGTTTCTTTGTTTTGTTCTCTACTTTTTGTAAGGGTATCCTCAACTATCTTTCTCTCTGTTTCAATTCTTTTGAGGATTTTCTTCGTTCTCTTCCTTTAGCTCTGTGAGTTTTTGAGATGTCGACTTCTATCTCGTGTTTGATAGTTTGCATTTCCTGTAATATTGCCTGGGCGCTCTGTGCGGCGCCTATTGTTTCGTCTCTTATGGCAGCTGAGTCTTCGTTGTGTTGCTGGTTCTTCTCGAGGTTGAGTTTTGTTTTTATGTCTCGCATATCTGTGTCTAGTCTTATCAGCTGGGCTCTTGTGTGCTGTTCTTGTTTACCAGTGCACCTGAAGCCACTCGGTTTCTTGCTTCTCTGAAGGAGATGTTTTTGGTTACAGATTCCTTCAGTATGGCCTTTGTTTCATAGAAGGTCGGACAGCCACGGTATCTTGCTCCGTGGTTCCCAAGACAGTTTGCGCAGGTTCTGTTGGAGTTGCGCACTTTATAGTTATCATCATTTTTCGCATGAGGACATTCATTGTAAGTGTGACTTCCCGCACAGTATCGACAAACTGCCTCTCTCCTGCATGTTTTCTTAGTGTGCGAGAATTGTTGGCAGTTTGAGCACTGCACAACAGGAGGGATGTACTCTTCTGTTTTTCGACATCTATCGTCTAGGTTGAGTTGCCTTGGTCTTGAAGTCCCCTCGATAGTTAGGATAACTAGGTTTGTGTCCTTCTTGTCCCATGTCTTCAGTCTTTCAACCTGTGTTATGTTGATGTTCTTGTTTTCTTCTTGTAGGCGGCTGTGGACCTCTTGTGTGTAGACCGGCTGTTGTCGATCCCTCTCACAACCATCTTTTTGGTCTTCTTGAATATTTCCACAGTAGCTTTAATCTGGTGGGGCAGCTGGACTTCTTTGTGTCCGGATTCAAGTTCGACCATCAGTTGGTTTGTCTTCTCCGTCTTGTTTAGAGTTATGATAACTCCGTTGTCGTGTCTTGAAACATTAGATATGCTTCTCCTGCCCGTTATTGACTCTTATATATGCCGATTACTTTGTCGTAGGGTAGGGCCCTGAGCGAGGCCTCACCTCCAGACATCTGGGTGATCTTAATTATTCTCTCCTGTAGTTGCCACGTTGGATACTGCGTTTTGATGCTTGCAAAGTTGGCACGTTCCAACTTCTGTCTCAGATTGTGTGTACGGTCTGCGGGCCGGATTCGCATTCTGGGGTCGTCTGCATCTGGTCAAGTAAAAAACCGGAGTTGGCTGGTCACTGTATGTTGGAGACTCGACAATGACATCTCGTTTTGCCGGTGGATTGATTTTGTTTGGTTTCAATGCTTTGTTACCCTCTGTCTTCGATGTTGCCTTGTCACTGCACAATGTAGCTACCGCCTCGACACCTTGTTTCAGCGGTGATGTTGCTAAGTCTGGTTTCAGAGCTTGTTTGTCATCTGCCCTCGAATCTTTGGGTCGATCATCGGTCGTAGTATTAGAGGTTACGTTGTTCGTCTTCTGAGAAGGACTGGCCACGACGCTAGTAGTTGTAGTATTCGTGCTCTCTGGTTGCCTCTGTTTGCTCTTTGTAGGTTCTTGCTTGATACTGCTGACAAGTGTTTGAGGGCTTGTATAGACTTTCCTCCTTTTAGCTTGTTGCTTGGTACGAGTCATTTTTGTAAATTCTGACGGCTGTGTTCGCCCTGAAAAGGACGCTCGTTTTAGTATAGTGCTGTCTTCTCCGATCGTTGATGACCCGCAAGCCAGGCTTATAGCAAACAGTGTAATAATTATGTAATCTTATGTGTTTGAATTAATTGATTCCTTAGCCTTCTTATCATGGCATCTGATGCTGATTATTAAACCAGGATAATCTTATGCTGTGAAAGCTGTACAATTGTCATGTTTTACAATATTTTCATTTCTTGTGTTGCATCAGTCCTTTTGCTGTGTGTGTTAGTGTTTGTATGCTTTCACTACTAATTTAGAATTTATCTCCCTTTGTGAGTTTCTTACCTTTGTTTTAATTTCCCTTGTCTTTTTTTCTTCAATATTTCTTTACCAATGACATGTTTTCCAAGTGGATGAAAAGCTGTGAATAATAATTCTCAATAATTTAATGTGGAAAGAAAAAACATTGTTTAAAAAAAAACTTTTACAACTCAGTGAGACATTGGGGTATAATAACTCTCGTAAGCACTATTTACCATGATGAAAACTAATGACAGTGGAACATTACAGTAAATGCCATATCAACGAATGAACTTATGTCCACCAGTGTCATAATAATTGCAATTAATTGCAATACTTGCTGATTTTGTGAATATTTATTTGACTTTTGAAAGGAACCTTTATAAATATGCTAATTTTCTTTTAAAAAAAAGCATGTTTCTCTACAATTATTTTGCATATGGCTAGCATACAGCTGGTTTATAAGAAAGTAAACATATGTGTCACGTAACGTTCAAGATATGTCTAAAACTAAGAACTGTAACTCACAAAAATGGATGAATCCTAGCAACTAGATTTGCATTTTCATTATTCCCTCTTGACTGTAACATGTTCACAAACAGGAGAACCAGCTTGAGTTGAACAGAATGGTGGAGGAGAAACATTTGGTCCAGAACAATCTTCAGAAGTCTGCAGACGACATCTCTCAGCAGTTAGCAGAAGTCAGCAGTTTTAATTCTAAATTGGAAAAACAGAAGGAGGTTAGGCACTTAGACAGACTTATGTTAATTGTAATTCAGCATATGTTTTCTCTGTGGTGGCATCATGACCAAAGGTAGGTCTTGACAGATTAAAATAACATAAGTTTTGATGAATTAAAATAAGATAGATTTAATACATTAAAATAATGTAGGTTTTAATAGATCAAAAATAACGCATCGGTGGCAAAATTGTTATTAACAAAGCAGTGGCTGCAGCAAAACTGTATGACAGTGATAAGTTTAATGCAAATAATACAGGGCAGTTTTACCTTAGCCTACGTTCTTTTGAATAAGTCTTTAATATTTCTGTGAGTTTTCTTTCATCTTGTGTTCTACACCTTGAAGTGATGGGACATCTTACGTTCCTTATAAGCAGCATTGTCGACTCGAAGTCGAGTCGGACTTAAGTCAGTGCAACGATTTGACTCATGACTTGACTCGCAGGTTTTGTATTATGCGACTTGACTCAGGACTTGCCCATTTCGATGAACCAGCTCACTGAACTCTTTCATGTAACTCACTCTTAGTGAGAAACAGAAAATGGTCTTGTTTACAATAAAGCGCTCTAACAGTTTTTAGTGCCGACTGTGTCTGTTGATGTGTTTTGTTCATCGTCCCAGGGGTTATTATTTTTCAATATTGTAGTGATTTATGTGATTTAAAAAAAATATTAATGCGATTATAGCTATAAACAGTTTTATATTAAAAAAATGAGACTCAACTTGGGGGTCGACGGGAAAACTAGTTAGGGACTTGAAACTCAACTTGAGACTTGTACTAGCAGACTTGAGACCTGTACTAACAGACTTTAGACTTGAGACTTGTACTAAGGGATTTGAGACTTGTACTAACAGACTTAAGAGCCGCAGTAGTGCATTGGTTAGTGCACTGGCTTCCTAGCTCGGTGGTCCATAGTTTGATCCCCAGATGAGGTGAAATTTTTTAGACCGCAAACGGCTCTGGGGTTGACCCAGCCTCATGAATGGGGCACCCAAGCAACTCTGGGAAGGTTAAAGCAGCCAGCCTGAAGCTGACCCCATCACCCCTAGTGTGCTGATGGTCAAGAAATATGGGCCTAACACCATATTCTCAATATGCCTCAATGGGCACACAACAGGATCCTTTACCTTTTTACCTTGAGACTTGTACTAACAGACTTGAAACTTGACTTGAGATTTGTACTAACAGACTTAAGACTTATACTAAGGGACTTGAGACTTGCACTAAGGGAAGTGTTAGAAAAGACTAAAGATAATTCTGCTTATAAGTCACATGAATCTGGTTTGTTTGAGCTTTTGGCAGGGTAAACAGAAATAGGTAGTGTGTCTTACTAGAACATGGGACAAATCTATTCACCAATGTTACAGCCTCAGAGCCCTCGTTTGGGACAAGTGAACAAAAACAGGTGAGATAGAAAGCTAGAACAAAGTTAAATACTTGGGAAAAAAAAAGTAAATATGATGTGATCTGTAAATAAATGAGATAAAACCACTCACAGCATGGCTGAGAAGTCTAAACTCCACAAATTCTGAAAATTCAGATTGAATTGAGGGAAAGCTAAACAAACATCGACAATACTAAACTCCGCAAATTCTGAAAAGTCAAATTGAATTGAGGGAAAGCTAAATAAACACTGACAGTACTAAACTCCTCAAATTCTGAAAAGTCAGATTGAATTGAGGGAAAGCTAAACAAACACAGACAGAAATAAAGAACTATAATAAACCCCTTTCCTTCTGCAGGAGCAAAGGGTTTAGAAGAAAAAGAAGAAATTGAATTATATTTGCTGTACCAAGTAAGGAAATAAAAGAGTGCCTTTGAAAAATTGTAGTGGGGTTAAGTTTGTGACATAACATTGCATGCTGTATTCTTGCAGAAATGTGAGAGCTGTTGAGCATATTAAGTTCTTCTGTTGTTTTATTTCAGCAGATTTTGTTGTGCCTGAACTGCATGATCTGTTACAATAATCACATCACTTGGTGAGACAGGACCAGATATAAATATCATTTATAGGAGTAAGGCATGGTAGGAATGTCATTTACAGGAGTGGCACAGCATGAATGTCATTTATAGGAGTAAGGCACAGTAGGCATGTTATTTATAAAAGTAAGGTACAGTAGGAATGTCATTTAAAAGAGTCCAGCACAGTAGAAATGTCATAGGAGTAAGACATAGTAGATATGTCATTTATATGAGTAAGGCACCCTAGGAATGTCATTTATAGGAGTAAGTTACAGTAAAAATGTCATTTATATGAGTAAGGCACAGTAGCATGTCATTTATAGGAGTAAGGCACATTTGGAATGTCTTTATAGGAGTATGGCACAGTAGCGTGTCATTTATAGGAGTAAGGCACAGTAGGGATGTCATTTATAAGAGTATTGCAAAGTAGGAATGTAATTTATAGGAGTAAGGTACAGTAGGAATGTCATAGGATGTACGGCACTGTAGGATTGTCATTTATAGGAGTAAGGCACAGTATGAATGTCATTTATAGGAGTAAGGCACAGTAGGAGTGTCATTTAATGGAGTAATGCACAGTGGGAATGTCATTTATAGGAGTAAGGCACAGTAGGAATGTCATTTATAGAAGTAAAGCATAGTAGTATTGTCATTTACAGGCAAGGCACAGTAAAAATGTCATTTATAGGAATAAGGCACAGTAGGATAGTCATGTATACAAATAAGGCACAGTAGGAATGTCACGTATAGAAGTAAGGCACATTAGGAAGGTCATGTATATCAATAAGGCACAGTAGGAAGGTCATGTATATGAATAAGGCACAGTAGGAAGTTCATGTATATCAATAAGGCACAGTAGGAAGGTCATGTATATCAATAAGGCACAGTAGGAAGGTTATGTATATCAAATAAGGCAGAGTAGGAAGGTCTTGTATATCAATAAGGCACAGTAGGAACATCATGTATATGAATAAGGCACAGTAGGAAGTTCATGTATATCAATAAGGCACAGTAGGAAGGTCATATATATCAATAAAGCACAGTAGGAAGGTTATGTATATCAATAAAGCACAGTAGGAAGGTTATGTTTATCAATAAGGCACAGTAGGAACGTCATGTATATGAATAAGGCACAGTAGGACGTTCATGTGTATCAATAAGGCACAGTAGGAAGGTCATGTATGTCAACAAGGCACAGTAGGAAGGTTATCTATATCAATAAGGCACAGTAGGAAGGTCATGTATACAAGTAAGGCACATTAAGCATAGTCCTGGAAATTGCACAGTAACATGGGTTTTTTGTGTCTTTTTTTTTAACTTAAAGCAAGTCAATTTGAGGCATATCCAGATAAACTGTCATAATTAGTTAAGTTTTTGTGTGTGTGTTAGCCACACAAGACATTTACTGATGATTCTGGGCATGCTAGACTAGTCATCCACCGTAATGACATTGGTTTTCGGTAAGTATGCTTTTATTTCACCAAATACTGGCATGGTGCATGTGGAGAATTCAATAACTCCTTCAGTGTATAAATATCCAGCTAAGTTCATCTTTTTGGGGCAAAATAATTTAATAATTTCTACCTCTTGTTACCTGGTGCTTATTCCAGGCAGCTGGTCTTGAAGGATTCTTTGATAGTTGGCAGCAAGCTCAGGTGAGATCCATATAAAATTTGAAAAGTTCACACAGAGTGATTGTAGCAAGTATTTTCATTGTCATACAGTGTAAATGTTGCCTCCTAGTATCCGGTGGGGGGGGGGGGGGGGGGGGGGGGGGGGGGGGGGGGGGGGGGGGGGGGGGGGGGGGGGGGGGGGGGGGGGGCGGGGGGGGGGTGTGGGGGGGGGGGGGGGGGGGGTGGGGTTGTGGTTGTGGGGGGGGGGGGGGGGGGGGGGGGGGGAGGGGGGTGGGGTGGGGGGGGTGTTTCTGACGAGACAGTGGAAGAATAAGACTGCTGCTCCCTCAGGCATGTTGTACAAGGTGGTTAATATGAGGTTGTTTATGGGGTGGCAACCTCATCATGTAAAACAAAGTGCTACAGAAGCCAGCGATGCATAGCTTGTGATTAGGTCTAGGCTTTTATTGTTTTTGTTGTTTAAGTAGGGCTGCTGAGCATCACGCTCTTTTGCAGCCAATAACAAGTTGAAGACTTCTTGGAATTATCTACACTGGAGATCTAGACTTTTCCTTTGGCTTTTCTGCTATTCCAAAACATGTTGAGTTGAAGTCATGAGCTCCAGTTTCTCCAGCTTGGCTTGCATTTAAAGGATCATCACATATAGTCCCAAACTAGGAGCAAGAAGCGCGTGGCATTCTGTGCATTCCCCACCATCCAAGGGAACTCTTCAAATATACAGAGCTAAAATACTGTGCTCTGGTTCTGGGTTATCCAAAGGAATGGTCACTTCTAAACAGACCCACTTCTCAGCTCCCCCTGCCTATCGTTGGTCAATAGTGAGATCCTCCTGCATGCAGCTAACTAGATAAAAGCCAGAGTTACGTCTAGGGCTCAAGTGACTCTTCCAGGCTTGGTGTGCAATGGTGGGTTCTCAATATATTTCACCACAAGGGGAATCCGTGGAAGAGTGTGGATGATTTCAAGAGTCAATGAGGATGTAATTAGCCTCACAGACACAGGTTCACTTCCACATCTGTATATTGTAGCGTTAACCATAGCTGGTGGTCATATAAGGATGACTCCAGATATGCCTCCATCCATATGGTGGAGGTTTCCTTAAGGGGGCGTCTGCAGCGAGGGCTTCATGCTTCATTTGAAGTGAAAAAAGTAAATGATGATAATGATGGTCTTCTTCTTCAAGTACCATACCTGGTGGCACAGGCGATCATGTCTCTGCACAACTTCTTGTCCGCAGTACTATTTATCAATTCTGCTGTTGATGGTATATTGTAATTTTACTGTAGACCAGCAGCAATGGACATATGAGAGGATGCATCCAGTGTGTATACAGCCAGCATGTAACAGGAATAATTAGCATTCATACCCTACGACATTTGCTGAGGGAGACTGAGCACCTATTGGTTTGTCCAGAGTGCAATGACGTTGATTCTGATCAACAATAACAACAATTAACAGTAATAATCTCATTCAGTAATTGAAAACCTTCATCATTAAACTATGGTGTCCCATGCTCCTTGGAGGGCATGTGGGGGAAATAATGTTGATAAAGAAGAATGCTTTTAATGCAGCATGTCATGACATGTATCAGACACAGCACAGGTAAATGAAAGCAAACCTGGTTGGGCACATTGAATTTGGCCTATCTCTAGGTTCATCATCATTTCTCTGCTGGAGTATTTATAATGTGTTCTGTACTGTATAGGCTGTCTATAGGAGATAGAGAGAGATACTAGTTTTATGACATCTCTGCCTGTCATCAGAGATATTAGTTTTAATGACAGCTCTGGGAGCCGCACTGGTGTAATGGCTACGGTGTTGTACTGGCGACCAGGTTTTCATGGTTCAAACCTGGGCGTCAGCGTTTGAAGGAATGTTTACGACCGGGAATTTGACTGAATAACCTGAACGGCTCCTGCACATAAATTCCGTGTGGATGGAAAGGAGCAAAGCTCCTGACCGGGTTGGAAGGAAAGTCCACTGACCCCCCAGCCTCGCAATGACATGTCATTGGGCCAAAAGAGCTGGAAAGCTCGAGTGCCACTGGTTAGAGGAAAAAAAAAAAAAATAACAGCTCTATCTGTCTTCAGAGATACCGGTTTTTATTACATCTCTGCCTGTCATCAGAGATACTAGTTTTTATGACATCTCTGCCTGTCATCAGAGATACTTGTTTTTATGACATCTCTGCCTGTCATCAGAGGTACTAGTTTTTATGACAGCTTTGCCTGTCATCAGAGATACTAGTTTTTTTGACAGCTCTGCTTGTCATCTTTGTCTTCATTACTATTCTCCTCCACATGGTGCATATCATCATTATTACCCTCACCTCCCCAAGAAGTATAGGCCTTTAATATATTTGCAGCAGCTCCTCGGGTCCTGTGCCATCCATCCCAGATCTTTCCATATCCTATTTATCCATTTCATTTCTGTCTAAAGTTCTCTTCTCCCTGTGGTTTTTGGTCTTCCTCTACCCGTCTTATTCTGGATGTTCCACAACAACGGCTGCCCAAAGTGCAAAGGTCATCAAAAAATTCATACCAAGTTTTGCTGTTCTTTGCCATCCGTTCAAGGTTTTTCCGTTCTTCATGACACAATTGACTCGTTTCCTTTCGTTGTGTTTTTCAGTTTCCTTCTATCCCTCTTACCTTTGGTATTCCAGAACAAAGACTTCCTTGTAATGCTATCGGTAAGTTTCCACACTGTGTGTCCTATCCAGTGCCAGAGTCTTACCTCTTGTTCGGCTGGCGCTTGCCGTGTTCCTGTCATCGGTTCCACATTAGTGATTTTGTCTTACCATTTCAGTCCTTTTATTCTACGCAGTCTCCCATTTATGAATGTCTAGTACTCTGCTTCTCAGCTCATGATAAAATATGATGACAACATAAGCTGTCCTATTGTAATGAAGAATACTAAAGGTAAGTTAGTCTCATAGCAGATACCTGCCATAGAGGAGTGAAGTGTTAAAGACTTCACTTTACTAGGTCCGACTTTATGAAGTGGGGTGATCAGTTCCCTTCCTTGCTGCCTTTACTTTCCATAACTCAAGTGCAGAGTCAGGTACCTACTTTACAGCTGGGTATACTAGAGTTGACGATACCCAGTTTTGACCTCAGAACCCGATAACATTGAGAGACCAGTACTCTAACCGCTTAGCCGATCGGATGCTCTAAGAATAATAAAATCCTGATTAAAATTGTCACAGGCCCCTTGGGGGAAACATTTATGTTTCATGAGCACAAAAATAACTCATTTTAACTGTTGAAAAGAGCAACATACAGAAAAAAGCATTTTTCTTTTGTCATCATCATTCCATATGCTGTCACGGAACATGATAGTGATGACACTTGTGACAAAAGTGAAGAGAAAAAAAAATGAGAAGAAAATAAGAAGCTATAGAAATTTGTTAATAAAAATAACAGAGATCACTGAAGATTTTCTTTAGAAGAAAAAAAGTTGGTATTCTGTCGAGTAGCTCTGTGTAGTTTCTAGGGGGTCTCTGAAGTGACAAAGGAAGAATAATACTGCTGCTGCATAAGGCATGTCAAAAAAGGCAACTATTGTGAGGTTGTGCATGGGATTAGCAACCTCATCATATAAAACACATTGATACAAAAACCACAACTGCAGGAGCACAAGAAGTGCTTTGTTGCAGGCTTATAGCAGTGAGAACCAGCTGCAGTGTTGGCCGTACGCTTTGTAAGAAGCAAAAAAAAGGAGATGAAAGATTTTGTCTGGTACTATGCGTACATTACTGGAAGATGAGACAGGTCTATATTTCGGAGCTGGCATTTGCTGATGATGTTGCCCTGATTGCTAAATCAGAGGCACATCTCCAATCCAACCTGCAAGTCTGGAAGGAAGAGCAGGAGAAGAGAGGGATGGTCATAAGCAGCTCTAAAACAAAATCCATGGTGATATCACGAGAAGAAAGAAAACATCAGATTAAGTTGGGAGAACAGGTCCTGGAGCAGGTCGACCACTTTAAATGTCTCGGAGCTGTTGTAGACCGAAGGGGAGGCATCGGGGGGGGGGGGGGGGGGGGGGGGGGGGCCGGGGGGGGGGGGGGGGGGGGGGGTGGGCCGCTCAGGGGGCGGCGGCTGGGAGACTTTTTCAGGCCATGGATCGTGGATTCCTCGGCGGGAGAGGGGTTGGTGGGAAAACGAAGATGGCTGTATACCGCTCCACCTATGTCCCAGTCTTGACATATGGATGCGAGTCGTGGGCAATGACTACAACCCACAAGGGCCAGATCCAAACCTCGGAGATGAGATATCTGAGGAAAGTGGTTGAGGTAACGGGAGGAGACATGGTCCGCGGCCGGACGATCCGTCAGGGCCTGGGGTCCCATCCGCTGCAGGCCCAGGTGGAGCAGTCCCGGCTGGGATGGTTTGGCCGTGTCTGCAGGGTGGGGGGGGATCGGCTGCCACGACGGGCATGGGAGACGGAGAGCCAGGGATCCAGACCTCCAGGACGACCCGGGGCCCGCTGGGAGGACAACATTGGACAATCTTTGGGGGACCGAGGGCTGGGGTGGGGCCGGGCCAGGAGGAAGACAGCTGATAGAATGGTCTGGCGCTCTCTCTTCCAAACCTCTACACCTCACGGTAGAAGGGGAACGACTAAGTAAGTAAGTAAGTAAGTACTATGCATACATGCCACATGCTATGGTTTACCCATAATCTGTACAAGGTGTCTGTGTATTCAGATGTGTACACCCTGTACATAATTTCTGTACAGGTTTTCTAACCCATTCCCCTTATCACTGTGTCTCAGAGTTCTTTTATAAGGTCCTATTGAACACAGGATTTCCCAGTCTGTTAGTGATAATTAAGCACAGAAATAGACTAAATGATGACACCATCACATTATTTTTACAGTGTAAAATAAACTCAGATATTTATTGTTTGGGTTTTAAAATTAATGAAGACCTGCTTTAAAAGGCAAAGTCCCACTGCCTCATTTATAATGCAGCCCACTGCAATTGAAAATATTTTTACATGAAATAACTCTTTTGATATGTTTTTTCAGTCTTTGTACAGGTTTTGCGGGTCTTTGTACAGGGTTTTTGATTTTTTGTACAGGTTTTTCATCTGAGGTGTGGCATGTATGACTATGATTATCAGATTCTCTGTACCCTTGTAACTTGACTTAGAAAATTGAGAAGTGGTTCAGTATTCATTCATTATTTAGAAGCCTGCATGCCTTAGGCACAATGGGTTTCACTAGGATCTTCTATTGATATCCACTGAATAGTACAAGTAGTAGATGTGAAATAATTGAATGACACCAGCGTTGAATATTGCTTGATACCAGTGGTAAATGTAAGACAGTTGAATGACAACAAATGTGATGCCATTCACTAGCTTTAATGGTATTTCTACTCTTTATTTTTGCATCAAACTCCAGGATTTAGAGGCCAGAGTGCACAGCCTTGAGGAAGCAAAATCACAACTGGAGTCTGACCTCGATAGCAAGGTCACAGAACTGACTTCTGTCACCAGTCAGTTGCAAGACAACAGGGACCAAGCACGAGAGAAAGAGCAGGAACTGACAGAGGCCAATGAGACGCTTAAGATACAGATCGACCAAGTTCGAACAGAGAAGGAGAATTTAGAAACCAGACTCAGTAAGTTTGAAGTGATTGTGAATGTTATTGTTGTCACTTCTTCTTCTTCAAGTGCCATATCAACTGGTGCAGGTGATAATGTCTTTCCACAACTTCTTATCCCTAGTCTTCTTGTGTCTTTTAGCTTTGTGTGAAGGATAGAACCACCACTGCTGCTGGTCTCCCTGCAGGAAGCGTGTATCAAAGCATTCATGCACTTTAGCAACAGTGGTTTCTTTAGCAATAGTGGTTTCTTTAGCAACAGTGGTTTCTTTAGCAACAGTGGTTTCTTTAGCAATAGTGGTTTCTTTAGCAACAGTGGTTTCTTTAGCAACAGTGGTTTCTTTAGCAATTTTTCTCACATGTTGAGGTTGCCAGCACCATGAACAACCTCATATTAGCCACCTCTTGCAATATGCCAGAGGGAGCAGTAATCATATTACTTTTTTGTCTCCTGAGGGACCCCCGAGAACTACATGGGACCTTGTCCGTAAAGCTGTTTATCAGTTCAATTGATGGCTGTAACTGTGGCACCAATAAAAAGATAAAGACTGCTGAACATCTACTGCCGAACATATGAGGAACAGAAAAGTGCAATATGGCCATCACCAGTACCATTCCTGGAAAAAACTCTACGGAGCCTCAAGCTGATCACTGCTTTCTTTGAGCCTATTCAAGTTGACGTCTGAAAGTGAACAAAGAAGAAGAAGAATTGATGGTTTTTGTTTTTTTATTTACAATCTGCGGTAGTAAACTGTCCAGTATTTCATCTCTGTACTGCTCCCTATTTCTGTTTTCATAACTCTTGTCTGTTGTCACAATGTACTTCAGATTTCCTGTTCTCGCCACATGCACAAAGAATGTGGATTGTTATTGTGTTATGTGTATATTATTATTTACTCAATGCATCATATTTATATTCTTTGTATCCTGTGTCCCATTTCAGTCATAATACAGTATTTATATTCAATTTATGTTTTTAGTTCAAAATAGGGTCATTTATTCTAAAACATTAATGCAGTGAGGGCTATCTTAAATTGGACAAATAAAACAATTTCACATATTTTATATTTGTTCTAAGGCCAGTAGTAATGTGAGGGGTATCTTAAATTGGACAAATAAAACAATATCACATATTTTATATTTGTTCTAAGGCCAGTAGTAATGTGAGGGGTATCTTAAATTGGACAAATAAAACAATATCACATATTTTATATTTGTTCTAAGGCCAGTAGCAATGTGAGGGCTGTTTTAAATTTGACAGGTGGAAGAATATAACATGTTTTCTTTGGATTCTAAGGCCAAAAATAAAAATGTGAAGACTGTTTTAAATTTCACAGATGGAAGAATATCACATGCTTTCTTGTGATTCTAAGGACAAATGTAATATGAGGGCTATCTTAAATTTCACAGATGAAAGAATATCACATGTTTTTTGTAATTCTAAGGCCAGCAGTAATGTGTGGATAGTCTTAAATTTCACACATGGAAGAATGTTTTTATGTTATTCTCAAGCCAAAAGTAAGTTGTGGGCTATCTGAAATTTCACAGATGGAAGAATATCATATGTTTTTATGTGATTCCCAAGCCAAAAGTAAGTTGTGGGCTATCTGAAATTTCACAGATGAAAGAATATCACAAGCAGAGAACAAGCTGGCAGAAACAGAAGCAGACAGAGACTGTCTTCAAGCAGAACTTGATAAGCAGGTGACAGTTCTGACTGACAGGTGTAATCAGCTGGAGGTAGAGAAGGAAGAGCTTGGAACAAAGCTAAGGACTGATATTGACAACCTAAGGAAGCAGATATTGAGTGAGTCGATTCTATCGTATTTAGGAGCTACATATGTTAGTAATGTTGATTTGAGTGATTTCAGTATATAATAATTTCAATGATTTATATTTGAGAGTGGAGTGATAATTGCGTTTAAGTTACGAAGTAATTTTTGTATATGTTTTGAAGC
The DNA here is from genome assembly GCA_024509875.1 of Oreohelix idahoensis. NCBI lineage: Eukaryota > Metazoa > Mollusca > Gastropoda > Stylommatophora > Oreohelicidae > Oreohelix > Oreohelix idahoensis. Next base: position 842,897 of record JAMPIV010014846.1, on the reverse strand, counting down.
TGAAAGACTCCAGCGTTTACCATTTGAAATTTTAAAAACTAAGTTGGAAGGCTAGTATTTGAAGTAACTTTCTTCTTCATCTTCTTCATCTTCATCTCGTTCATCATTTTCTTATTTTATTTTACTTTACAACGATGAATTCCTTGAAATTGATATGTAAAATGCATGTGAGAATACATGAATTCAGTATGAAAGGTGAGAGAAATGTGCCCAATTCTTAACCCTTTGAAAATAAAGTTTGTTTGTTGTTCTTCTTCTCCTTCTTCTCTTTCTCCTTCTTCTCTTTTTCTTCCTACTCCTTCTTCTTTTTCTCCTCCTTCTCCTCTTTCTCCTCCTCCTTCTCCTTCTTCTCTTTCTCCTCTTCATCCTCATCCTTCTCTTCCTTCTTCTCTTTTTCCTCTTCATCTTCATCCTTCTCCTATTCTTCTACCAGTGCCATACCGACTGGCATAAGTGATCACGCCTCTCAATAACTTCCAGTCTGCAGTGCTGTTTATCATTTTGTTGTTAATTTCTTTCCATGCCACACTGTTAAACTGTCCCATCTTTCTCTCTTTGTCATACTGTGGTTTGTTTTTTTTCTCTAATATTTGACTGTTATCACAATATGTTCTAGCTTTCCTCATGTCATAACATACACAAAAGAAAGCAAATTGCTTTTTTCTAATATGATTATTGGGAGCCATGGTAACGCAGTGGTTAGTGCACTGGCTTCCTAGCTTGGTGGTCCATAGTTCGATCCCCAGTTGAGGTGGGATTTCTTAGACCACAAACTTCTCCGGGATCAGTCCCAGTATTATTAATTGGGTACCAGAGCAATTCTAAGAATGTTAAGGCGGCTGGCGTGATGCTGACCACATCACTTCACCCCTAGTATGCCGAAGGTCAAGAAAATATGGGCCTAACACCATATTCCCAATATGCCTCAATGGGCGTGTAACGACATCCTTTCCTCCATTCCTAATATGAGTATTTAGCTACCTTTGGACTCCGGCTTCTTTCAGGTCATCCTCTTTACTCTTCTGTTCTTTTACTCTTTAGTACTTTTAACATTCTTCTTTAAAACCACACCACTGTGTCACCCAGGGATTTTCTTATTTGATTACTGCTAGAAATGTTTTTAGGTTATATTTTTACTGGTATTTAATTATGTTTAGGTTTTTAACTGGCAACAAACTAGTATTTTATTATGTTTAGTTTTGTAACTGGCAACAAATTAGTATTTAATTATGTTTAGGTTTTTAACTGGCAACAAACTAGTATTTTATTATGTTTAGTTTTGTAACTGGCAACAAATTAGTATTTTATTATGTTTAGGTTTTTAACTGGCAACAAACTAGTATTTTAGTATGTTTAGTTTTGTAACTGGTACACACATTAGAGGGAAGCAATTCATATGTTTCCAGCATGTGTTGAGAATATGAAAATTGGCATGTTATGTGATAAGGGCCAAATTGATGGAAAATGAGGACCTCAAAAGACAGATGGTATTAGATAGTAAAGAATTATATAACTGTAAACTTGACACTGACTTAGGCATATTAAACAACATTAAGTGCGAAAACAGAGAACTCGGAAATGCAGCAATACTACGGGAAGAAGTGGAAGAGGCTATATGTTCGATGAAAGGAGGGAAGTCACCGGGTGTGGATAATATACCAGCAGAGCTCTTGAAATATGGAGGACCAGATATAGTAAAAATCATGACAACAATTTGCCAGAAGATATGGAGTACAAAAAAATGGCCAAAAGAATGGACGCAGTCATTAGTAATACCGCTTCCAAAGAAAGGAAATCTAAAAATGTGCAAGAACTACAGAACCATTAGCCTTATTAGTCATCCAAGTAAGGTGATGTTAAGGATACTTTTGAACAGAATAAAACAGAAATCAGAAGAAATCTTGTCAGAGGAACAGGCTGGCTTTAGACCAAAAAGAAGTACCTCAAAACAAATCTTCAATATTAGATTACTGATCGAAAAACATCTCCAGCATCAACATGATTTATACCATAACTTCATCAATTTCACAAAAGCCTTCGATCGAGTCTGGCATGAAGGTTTATGGCAGATAATGAGAAAATTCAATTTTGATACCAACATCATAGATATCATTGAAGCACTATACAAGGATGCAAGCAGTGCTGTTTTTGCAAGCAATGACATTGGAGAATTTTTCAAAACAACTGTAGGAGTTCGCCAGGGATGTATCCTGTCACCAGTGCTCTTTAACATTTATCTAGAACATATTATGCAGGAGGCTCTCTACGATTATAAATCAACCATATCGATTGGAGGCCGACCTCTGTGTAATCTACGTTTTGCTGATGATATTGATCTGATAGCTGGAACAGAATCAGAACTTCAAGACCTTACCTCTAGACTGGAGAAAGTAACAAGAACATATGGGATGGAAATTAATATAGAAAAAAGCAAGATATTGGTGAATAGCCATAAGAAACATGTTCCGACCAACATTACGTTAAATGGGCAAATGTTAGAAGAAGTTAACACCTTTAAATATCTCAGGTCCACTATATGTAGTGATGGAAGATCAAATAAAGAAATCAAGACAAGACTTGAGATGGCCTCAGCTGCCATGACAAGGTTGAATGTGATCTGGAAAAGTAACATCAGTTTTCCTGTGAAGATCAAATTATACAAATCACTTGTATTATCTATTCTCTTGTATGGGTGTGAGGGCTGGACACTCACTGCAGATACGGAGCGAAGGATTCAGGCTTTCGAGCATAAATGTTATAGAAGAATTTTGCGCATTTGCTATAAAGAGCACAAAACAAATGTCTATGTTAGAGAGAAGATAAACACCTATGCAGGCCATCAAGAACCACTTTTGTCAATAGTGAAACGTCGAAAGCTTGCCTGGTTTGGGCATGTAACTCGTCATGACCCCCTTTCGAAAACGATCCTCCAGGGAACAGTCGAAGGTAAACGGAGAAGAGGAAGGCAAAGAAAATCCTGGGCTGATAACATCAAAGAATGGGCAGGACACGGTTTCTCCACACTTGTACGCATTGCTGAGAATAGAGAGCAGTGGAGGACCCTGTCTGCTGATGCTTCCACCATGGCACCCCTACGACCCATGACGGGTTATGGGTTGAGATGATGATGATTAGATAGTTTTTACATCATGGCATGGATTGAGGTCTACACCTTTATTGATAAACAGAACTAGAGACAAGAGGTTGTGGAGAGACTTGATCACCAATGCCAGTCAACTTGCCAATTGAAAAAGAAGAAAAGACATTTAATATATATTGTGAAATGAGAAATAGCTAGCACTTACTTTTAAAAATCTGCTTTTTTGGAGGCAAAATTGATTGTATAGTTTAACAACTGTGGAACCATTCAAAGATTTTAACCTGCACTTGAGGTTAAGTGATAGCATTATATTAACATTGTTTTAACGAATGTGATCTGTTGGTATCTTTATGATAATTTTGTGTGTTGAGTGTTGTTGCATTGATTTATTCAGTGATATATTTTCATCATGATTCAGGTCAAACTGTAAGGGAGGCCACTGCAATGATTGAAGATGCTATAGAGCAGGGAGATAATCCTGCATATGCTTCAAGTACATGTACTGCAGGTTAGTTGTTTGAGTGTTAGTGCATGGTTCTGTTTTGATATAACAAAATAGATGAACATAGAACATAAAGAAAAGTATTGCTTCTGAAGGTAGCCACATTGTTGTTGTTGTTTAACTAGGGATGCTGAGCTTCTCGCTAGTTAGAGGCACCATACCAAGTTGAAGACTCCTTGGTATTATCTACACTGTAGATCTGGGCTTTTCCTGTGGCTTTTCTGCCATTCAGAAATGTGTTGAGTTGAAGTCATGAGCTCCAGTTTCTCCAGCTTGGCTTGCATTTAAAGGATCATCACATCTGGTCCCAAGCTAGGAGTAAGAAGTGCGTGGCATACTGTGCATTCCCCGCCCTCCAAGGGGGTTCTCCAACTATGCAGAGCTAAAATACTGTACTCTGGTTCTAGGCTTTCCCAAGGAATTGTCATGTCCTGCACAGAACTACATCTCAGCTTCCCCTGCCTATCACTGGGTCCATAGTGAGATCCTTCTGCAAGCAGTCAACCAACTCAAAGCCAAAGAATTACGCCTGGGGCTCAAGTGACTTCTCCAGGCTTAGTGCACAATGCTTAGTTCTCAACAAGTTTCACCACAGGGGGAATCCCTGGAAGTGTGTAGATGATTTCAAGAGTCAATGAGGATGATGTAAATAGCCTTACACAAATAGGTCACTTCCACGTACATATATTGTAGCATTGTGCATAGCTCGTGGTCATATAAGGATGACTCCAGATATACCTCCATGCATATGAATTATTGTTAGTATTGATTAGTTTTTATTTGTTCAGAGCAGCTGTGCCACCATAATTATTTTTGAATATGTGGTAGGGTTCATTCCCGACACATAGGAGGAAAAAATAATTATTGGTCCACCACATCAAATCACTAACATGGAACTAATGACAAGAACTAGACAAGCTCCAGTGGAACAAGAAATTAGAAGAAGACACTGGAGATGGATAGGACTCACATTGAAAAAAACCAGTCGATAGCATTACCAGACAATCCCTGTTCTGTAATTCCCCAGGTAAGAAAGGGAGAGGAAGATCAAAGAAGACATGGAGAAGAGAACTGGAGATAGACATGATGGAGATGAGGATGAAGAAGACATGGAAAGACCTTGAACTGATGGCATAGGGATATGAGACTTGGCATGGGTTTGTTGAAGGTATATGCTCCTTTGGGAGTTGAAAGGTGAAAGAAAAAGACATGAGAAAGCTGGTGATGCACTGCTGTATAGGATTGTTCAACAGAAATATCTAGATTTACAAAAATAAGAGGAGAAAATTGAGGAGAACTGATTACAGGGGGAGAAAATTGAGGAGAACTGATTACAGGGTGAGAAAATTGAGGAAAACTGATTACAGGGTAAGAAAATTGAGGAAAACTGATTACAGGGTAAGAAAATTGAGGAGAACTAATTACAGGGTGAGAAAATTGAGGAAAACTGATTACAGGGTGAGAAAATTGAGGAGAACTGATTACAGGGTGAGAAAATTGGAATGTAATATTCTGAGTCTGTCCCTAGAGGCAGTGACCCAATTTAGATATTTGGGAACTGTGTCAGAGTGGTTTCAGTGCTTGCTTCTCAAGGCAAAGGGACGTAGAAAACCGTCACCAGTACCATTCCTGGAAAAACTCTATGGAGATGCAAATAGCCTCAAGCTGACTGCTGCTTTCTTTGAACATATTAAAGCAGACGTCTGAGAGTGTACAAAGAAGAAGTAGATTATGCTACAGAATTTCAGTATGTAATTGTAAGATATATTTTTTTCCTAACAAGCTCTTATGTCTTTGTCCACAGAGTATCTGATCTCAAGGGCATCACCTGTTTTATCCTGCTTGTCCAGGTTAAATACCTGTGCATCGGCTTATGATGCAGACAGAGCAGGTAAGTTTGGAAGAGAACACAAAACATGTCCCTTGGTAGCATAGTGGTTAGTGCCCTGGCTTCCTAGCTCAGTGGTATATGGTTCGATCCCCAGATGAGGTGGGATTTTTTTTAACCTGCAACCGGTTCCTGGGTCGACCCAGCCCTAATAGGGTACCAGAGCAACTCTGGGAAGGTTAAGGCGGCTGGTGTGATGCTGACCACATCACCCCTAGTGTGCCGATGGTCAAGAAAATATAAGCCTAACACCATATTCCCAATGTGCCTCAATGGGCGTGTAACGGGATCCTTTTTTTTTTTACTAGATATTTTGGTTACTTGCTTTTGGGATGCAATCTTGTCTTCTGTTGTTTTTTTTACCTATAACTTTTATATTAGTATTATTGTCCTCTGTTCTTGTACATACAACTTTAGTATTAGTATTATTGTTCTCTGTTCTTATACCTACAACTTTATTGCAAGTATTTATGTCCTCTTTTCTTCTACTTACAAGTTTATTACCAGAATTATTGTCTTCTGATCTTGTATCTTAAACTTCAATGCTAGTATTATTGTCCCCTCTGTTCTTGTACCTACAACTTTAGTACTAGTATTATTGTCTTGTGTTCTTGTACCTACAACTTTAGTATTAGTATTACTGTCTTGTGTTCTTGTACCTACAAGTTTAGTACTAGTATTATTGTCTTGTGTTCTTGTACCTACAACTTTAGTACTAGTATTATTGTCTTGTGTTCTTGTACCTACAACTTTAGTATTAGTATTATTGTCTTGTGTTCTTGTACCTACAACTTTCTTCTTCTTCTTTGATCCTTAGCCGCCGACTGTCAAAGCAGTCAGTGGCCATCACACTTGGTGGCATCTTGTAGGGCAACAACAAATTGATTCCACTTTGCTCGGTCAGTGGCCATCCTTCGTACAGTGCCCCAACTCTGGTTCATTCTTTGCATCTCAGCCTCCACAGTCCTCCGCCAAGTTGTTTTTGGTCAGCCTCTCTTTCGTTTTCCTTCAGGGGTCCATAGCATAGCTGTTCTTGTGATGGCATCGGGGTCTCTTCTGAGGACATGGCCAACCCAGCTCCAGCTATGATGGTGTGCATGTCCTCTTGCTTGCTCCAAGTAAGCAGATCTTGGTTGGTGATGGTATTCGGCCAAAGATTCGGTGAATTTTTCTTAGGCATGATGTATGAAAAGAGGACAATTTCGACATTTCCTTCTCTGTAACTCTCCAGCATTCTGCACCAAAGAGAAGCACAGAAAGCACACAGCTCTGATATAATCTTAATTTTATGCTTGTGATGTACTGAGAGGACTTCTAGATGTTCTTTAGACTAAACAAGGCTTTTCTTGCTTTGTTCATTCTGTTGTTGATGTCTTTGCTTGCTCCGCCATCTGGTGTTACTATGCATCCTAGGTATGTGAAGGTGTCTGTCTTTTCCAGTTGCTGATTCCTTACTGATATGGGCTCAGGGTTGCTCACATTGAGCGTCATGACCTCTGACTTCGTTAGATTGATGTTCAAGCCCACCTGCTGGCTATACTTATTAAGTCTATCCGTTTTTTCCTGGACGTGTTGATGTGAATGTGCTAGTAGTGCAGTGTCATCTGCATATTCCAGATCTTCCAATGTAGAAAATGTAGTCCATATTATTCCTCTTGGACTGCCCTCTGTTGTCTGGCGCATCACCCATTCTATGACTGTTAAAAATAGAGTGGTTGATAAGGGGCATCCCTGTCGTACTCCTGTCTTCACCTCAAAGGTTAGGTTGCTCTGCCCAATGCTACACGTAAAGTTGGGATAGAGGCTTTTTATGATTACCTACAACTTTAGTACTAGTATTATTGTCTTGTGTTCTTGTATCTACAACTTTAGTACTAGTATTATTGTCTTGTGTTCTTGTATCTACAACTTTAGTACTAGTATTATTGTCTTGTGTTCTTGTATCTACAACTTTAGTACTAGTATTATTGTCTTGTGTTCTTGTACCTACAACTTTAGTACTAGTATAATTGTCTTGTGTTCTTGTATCTACAACTTTAGTACTAGTATTATTGTCCTCTGTTCTTGTGTCTACAACTTTAGTACTGGTATTATTGTCCTCTGTTATTGTGTCTACAACTTTAGTACTAGTATTACTGTTCTCAGTTCTTGTACCTACAACTTTAGTACTGGTATTATAGTCCTCTGTTCTTGTATCTACAACTTTAGTACTGGTATTATTGTCCTCTGTTCTTGTGTCTACAACTTTAGTACTAGCATTATTGTCCTCTGTTCTTGTACCTACAACTTTAGTACTAGTATTATTGTCCTCTGTTCTTGTGTATACAACTTTAGTACTAGTATTATTGTCCTCTGTTCTTGTACCTACAACTTTAGTACTAGTATTATTGTCCTCTGTTCTTGTACCTACAACTTTAGTACTAGTATTATTGTCCTGTGTTCTTGTGTCTACAACTTTAGTACTGGTATTACTGTCCTCTGTTCTTGTGTCTACAACTTTAGTACTAGTATTACTGTTCTCAGTTCTTGTACCTACAACTTTAGTACTGGTATTATTGTCCTCTGTTCTTGTATCTACAACTTTAGTACTGGTATTATTGTCCTCTGTTCTTGTGTATACAACTTTAGTACTAGTATTATTGTCCTCTGTTCTTGTACCTACAACTTTAGTACTAGTATTATTGTCCTCTGTTCTTGTACCTACAACTTTAGTACTAGTATTATTGTCTTGTGTTCTTGTACCTACAACTTTAGTATTAGTATTACTGTCTTGTGTTCTTGTACCTACAAGTTTAGTACTAGTATTATTGTCTTGTGTTCTTGTACCTACAACTTTAGTACTAGTATTATTGTCTTGTGTTCTTGTACCTACAACTTTAGTATTAGTATTATTGTCTTGTGTTCTTGTACCTACAACTTTCTTCTTCTTCTTTGATCCTTAGCCGCCGACTGTCAAAGCAGTCAGTGGCCATCACACTTGGTGGCATCTTGTAGGGCAACAACAAATTGATTCCACTTTGCTCGGTCAGTGGCCATCCTTCGTACAGTGCCCCAACTCTGGTTCATTCTTTGCATCTCAGCCTCCACAGTCCTCCGCCAAGTTGTTTTTGGTCAGCCTCTCTTTCGTTTTCCTTCAGGGGTCCATAGCATAGCTGTTCTTGTGATGGCATCGGGGTCTCTTCTGAGGACATGGCCAACCCAGCTCCAGCTATGATGGTGTGCATGTCCTCTTGCTTGCTCCAAGTAAGCAGATCTTGGTTGGTGATGGTATTCGGCCAAAGATTCGGTGAATTTTTCTTAGGCATGATGTATGAAAAGAGGACAATTTCGACATTTCCTTCTCTGTAACTCTCCAGCATTCTGCACCAAAGAGAAGCACAGAAAGCACACAGCTCTGATATAATCTTAATTTTATGCTTGTGATGTACTGAGAGGACTTCTAGATGTTCTTTAGACTAAACAAGGCTTTTCTTGCTTTGTTCATTCTGTTGTTGATGTCTTTGCTTGCTCCGCCATCTGGTGTTACTATGCATCCTAGGTATGTGAAGGTGTCTGTCTTTTCCAGTTGCTGATTCCTTACTGATATGGGCTCAGGGTTGCTCACATTGAGCGTCATGACCTCTGACTTCGTTAGATTGATGTTCAAGCCCACCTGCTGGCTATACTTATTAAGTCTATCCGTTTTTTCCTGGACGTGTTGATGTGAATGTGCTAGTAGTGCAGTGTCATCTGCATATTCCAGATCTTCCAATGTAGAAAATGTAGTCCATATTATTCCTCTTGGACTGCCCTCTGTTGTCTGGCGCATCACCCATTCTATGACTGTTAAAAATAGAGTGGTTGATAAGGGGCATCCCTGTCGTACTCCTGTCTTCACCTCAAAGGTTAGGTTGCTCTGCCCAATGCTACACGTAAAGTTGGGATAGAGGCTTTTTATGATTACCTACAACTTTAGTACTAGTATTATTGTCTTGTGTTCTTGTATCTACAACTTTAGTACTAGTATTATTGTCTTGTGTTCTTGTATCTACAACTTTAGTACTAGTATTATTGTCTTGTGTTCTTGTATCTACAACTTTAGTACTAGTATTATTGTCTTGTGTTCTTGTACCTACAACTTTAGTACTAGTATAATTGTCTTGTGTTCTTGTATCTACAACTTTAGTACTAGTATTATTGTCCTCTGTTCTTGTGTCTACAACTTTAGTACTGGTATTATTGTCCTCTGTTATTGTGTCTACAACTTTAGTACTAGTATTACTGTTCTCAGTTCTTGTACCTACAACTTTAGTACTGGTATTATAGTCCTCTGTTCTTGTATCTACAACTTTAGTACTGGTATTATTGTCCTCTGTTCTTGTGTCTACAACTTTAGTACTAGCATTATTGTCCTCTGTTCTTGTACCTACAACTTTAGTACTAGTATTATTGTCCTCTGTTCTTGTGTATACAACTTTAGTACTAGTATTATTGTCCTCTGTTCTTGTACCTACAACTTTAGTACTAGTATTATTGTCCTCTGTTCTTGTACCTACAACTTTAGTACTAGTATTATTGTCCTGTGTTCTTGTGTCTACAACTTTAGTACTGGTATTACTGTCCTCTGTTCTTGTGTCTACAACTTTAGTACTAGTATTACTGTTCTCAGTTCTTGTACCTACAACTTTAGTACTGGTATTATTGTCCTCTGTTCTTGTATCTACAACTTTAGTACTGGTATTATTGTCCTCTGTTCTTGTGTATACAACTTTAGTACTAGTATTATTGTCCTCTGTTCTTGTACCTACAACTTTAGTACTAGTATTATTGTCCTCTGTTCTTGTACCTACAACTTTAGTACTAGTATTATTGTCCTGTGTTCTTGTGTCTACAACTTTAGTACTGGTATTACTGTCCTCTGTTCTTGTGTCTACAACTTTAGTATTGTCCTCTGTTCATGTACTGACAACTTTAGTACTAATATTATTGACATCTGGTATTGGACCTACAACTTTTGAACTATCATTGTTATCCTTACCCCAGATGGTTCCTGTTAGTCTCCTAGGAGATATTAAAAGAAAAGGGTCACAGATCCATCCAAGCATGTTCTTATGTTAGATTTGTGCTTGGGGCAAGCAGGCTCCTAATATAAAACTAGTTGTTACAGAAAATACCACTGCACACGCACATGAAGTGCTGTGGTGGTATAATTCTGCAGGAGGACCAATCGCTTTGCTGACCCATACTCCTTTTGAGTAAAATTGGATATTCATGCATTCATTAATTCATTAGTGTTACTTTAATTTTACTTTTACAACTTTGCTAGTGGCAGTACTGAAATAATTTTTTGTACTAATGTCTTCATTCACAGTATTGCTGCTGATGGCTTTTAGTTGTTGACAGTTTTCAGACCTACACCTCTTAGTATTTTTTATTGTTGACAGTTCTCAGACCTATACCGCATTAGCAGTATTACTGTTGACAGTTCTCAGACTTATACCTCAGTAGCAGTATTACTGCTGACAATTCTCAGACCTATACCTCTTTAGCAGTATTACTGCTGACAGTTCTCAGACCCATACCTCATTAGCAGATGTTGATTGGTTCATTTGTATATATGTCTCCATGGTTACTTTGTTTCTTACTAGAGTTACTTGCCCTTATGATAACGTATTCTTCCTGTTTTCTGCTCCTAACAACATGGTTGAATAAAAGTATCCAGTGTCTTCAGGCTTCGTGATTATGCTTCACAATGTGAGGATGTTTGACAGCCAGCCACGTCTTATTACATTTAGCAACATTCACTAAACACAACGGTAAATATCAACAGCGGTGTTACTGCTGACAGTTCTCAGACCTATACCTCATTAGCAGTGTTACTGCTGACAGTTTTCAGACCTATACCTCATTAGCAGTGTTACTGCTGACAGTTCTCAGACTTATACCTCATTAGTAATGTTAAAAAAGGTAAAGGATCCCATTACATGCCCATTGAGGCATATTGGGAATATGGTGTTAGGCCCATATTTTCTTGACAATCGGCACACTAGGAGTGACGTGGTCAGCATAACGCCGGCTGCCTTAATCTTCCCAGAGTTGCTCTGGTACCCAATTCATGAGGCTGGGTTGACCCCGAACAATGGACCACCGAGCTAGGAAGCCAGTGCACTAACCACTGCACTACAGCAGCTCCCATTAGTAATGTTACTTCTGATAATTGTGAGACCTTTACCTCATTAATTATGTTACTGCTGATAATTGTCAGACCTTTACCTCATTAGTTATGTTACTGCTGATAATTGTCAGACCTTTACCTCATTAGTTATGTTAATGCTGATAATTGTCAGACCTATACTTCATTATTTATGTTACTGCTGATAATTGTTAGACCTATACCTCATCAGCAGTATTATTCTCACCAGTTCTTGACCTGAAACATCATTATTTTCAGTATAAAGCTTTTATCACCATTCACCTCCACAAGAAGCAAACGCCGTCAACAAACTCATGCCAGGTCTTCCTGTCCCATGTCTTCAGGTCAAGGTCTTTCCATATCATCCTCATTTCTTTCATCTCTATCTCCAGTTCTCTTCTCTGGGTGTTCTTCAGTCTCTCTCTACCTCTCATACCCATACAGCTTTAGATTTATATTAGTAATTAAAGTTCAGCTTTTATAGCAATAATTTTATCGTCTGCAGACTTGGAGGCTGTGGTCACTGCAGTAACTGACTTTGCTCACCACTTGTCTGATTGTGTTGTCCAGGGCTTTGCTACTTCGCATGCTGCCCAGATAGAGCCAGGAGAGGGTAAGTAGTTGTTGCTTTGGATGTGGGAGCAAATGGTTTGTGTTGTTATTGGTGCAGTTAATGTTAATGTTTAGGACAGCTGTTGTTGAGGGTCTTCATATTCAGTGGAGCTGTTTTACTGTGGTTTTTGTATGGTGGTATCACTCATAAATTACACTGACAAACAACATTTTTCTTTCTTATATACGAATAAGTGTTCTTAGGTCAATTTCTTGTGCTGATTTCAAATCTGAAATCCGTTTATCTCTATCACGTCGGGTTCTTAAGATATTTGTGAATAAATATATTTTTGGGAAACCGTTATTTGCTCCGTTTCATTTTTACTATATAACTTATTAAAAATTAATAAAAAGCAACATAATTCTACTTTTTATACTGCTAAAAGATGCATGACATATGTTACGCGATTTTTCAAATAGTTACTGTATTTTGAAATAATTCTGAGCAAAATATGGCTTCTAGAAGTTGTAGAAATTCGGCTGATCTGTTCTGTTACGTGTGCGGATATTTTACCGATCGTGTTGACAAGAAAAACTTTACACCATTACTAAAGATAGCATATGAACTTTATTTCGATTCGAAAGTTGATGATGCAAATAAATCTTGGAAGCCAAATGCGGTTTGTTCGATACATTGGCAGGTTGGTTACGAAAATCGCTGAAGCATAAGTCGATGCCTTTTGGCGTGCCAGTAATATGGCGTGAACATACAAATCACACTACTGATTGTTACTTCTGCTTGATAAATATCCATGGTTTCACTTTTAAAACTAGAAAGTCTGTGGTTTATCCAAATATTGAATCGGTTTTGAAACTAGTGCCTCATGATCCAATCACGTGTCCGATCCAAGTACCACTAGAACAATATCCGTTGGACGTAAATGACCCATCAGAAAGTGATAGTTTACCTGCTTTAGAAACTAATTCTGACTCAGATTACATACCGGTGAATGATGGTGTTTACTTAATTAACCATTCAGAACTTTCAGATCTAATACGTGATCTCGCTCTTACCAAAGGACAAGCAGAATTACTCGGTTCGTGACTCAAAGAATGGAATCTTTTAGCGCCCAATACTCCGATATCTAAATTTCGTCATAGACACAGAGAACTTGTTCAATACTTTGAGATGGATGATGACATTTGCTATTGCAAAGATGTAAATGGTCATGAGCACATAGTCAACGAATGGCGATTTTTCATCGATTCTTCCAAGACTAGTGGAGACCTAAAGGTCATTGCAATTCTCACGGGCATGCAGACTGGGTATACTAAATTTTGTTGCTTCCGATTGTCGCAAAATTGGTTTCAAGTCATTGCAAACGGGATCAGTTAGATTTATAACCCGTCTACGATCGAACGACCGCTTTCAAAATGGCGGCGTATAAGCGAAACGTGTATCGGACAGAGGGAATCGCCAACAATAAATAAAAACAGAAGGGAATCCGTAGGAAAAGGATTTTACATTTCAGTACAGGGAAGGATGGTGTATAACTGCATATAAGATGGAACGGTAGGAAGTTCTCATTTACGGAGATATATGCGTATTTCGGCTGCCCACAGTTACGCTACAGCTGGTAAACCCACTTCTGTTCGAAATATTAAAATCAACAAATAACAGTTTGGGAATTTACATGGATAGGAAGATAGAGTTTTATCAGCTGTATAAAACTAGATAAGATGGAACAATATGGATATTATATATGCTGAGAATGAGAAAGGCAAAATTTCAGTCGACGCACAGATCGGCTGAAATCACGGTTCGGGAAGGATTTTTTCAGGTTAGGTTAAGCTGTGACGTCGGTACTCTCCGATACGTCCGCGCTATAGGTATTTAAAGCGGATCGGTAAACTGAGAGAGATACACAACGCAAGAGGTTGAGACAAGACTGAGGGCAGATAACGCCACGACTCTAAATCCATCTGAAGTGTGAGCGGATCGCCAGAAAATTTCAGTCTAAGTGTCGGGAGTCTGAGGGTAAGCGAATTTACGATAGCTATCCTGTATAATAATTTCTTTTATTTTGTATTACAGGTTCATTTAGAATTCACAAAATATGCCTGTATAATATTCATTGATATAACGTATTATTATTTTAATATGATTTATTCATGTGCTTAGTGGAAGATGGTTGCTTGTACAAAAACGTATCAAAACTAGCCCCACAGCCAAATAGGAAATATTTATTATATTTAATGCTGTATCTCGTCGATATTAAATGCATTATCGCTTACGAAGATAAAGGCAGTCCCATGACCAGAGATTGTCTTAGGGAAATAAATTGTTAGAAGCTTCAGCATGGAAGATACCGCTTTTACGAGGTTAGGTGACTAGTCCCCTTCCTCGCTGCCTTTGCCTTCCCTAGTTCGAGCGCACAACTTTGTACCCATTTACAGCTGGTAAACTGGAGTGTTCTACAGCCAGTTTCAGTAGAAAGCAACCTGATCACGTGGTCACTCACTTTATTTATTTTATGTATTAATTTTGGGTAGTTGCTAAGATAGTATCAGATTTGAATTTGTACTTGATATGATTTGGAAGGATCAAGTTATAGAATATGAAGGGATGTATAGGAGCGGATTAAACCAGATGATGTTTATTACTGATATGTTAATATTAATTCTATATCATTGAACTGATGTTACTTGCTATGACTGTATAACTTTGACACCTGATGACTGACTTGTCTGACTTATGTACTAGTCAGTTATACTTAATTGAAATGTTAATATTAATGCTATATCACTGAAATGATGTCCTTACTTACTATGATTGTATAACGGTGACATCTGATGACTGACTGGTCTGACATCTGTGCTAGTCAGCTACAAGTCTAGCCAGATACTAGCCAAGGCTGATATGTTACAGGTTCCATGAAATAACTCAAACCAGACTGTCCAGTATCAGAAGCCGGTGCAGTTTACCCGAGGCAATCCCACAAAAGTGCAGGACCCCAAAGAGTGAACTTCAACTGGTCATTGGCATCCCTACTGTTGGGCCTACCAAGTCTGATACCAGCAAAGGACAGTTTCCGCAGTATCAAGTTGGAAAGATAAGTGTCCTGTTTGACACTGACCACCTATACATGTGAAACAGCCAATAGTTGAAAACAATAAGTAACCATACATAAACTCAGTCAACTGATGACAGTTATCCTAAAATTCAAAGGACTAATAACAGTGATTTCAGTAACTTTATTATTTAAGATCTTGAAGTCTAAACAGACAATAATAGTAATTGTGTGAATATTTTTATATATATATGTGTATACTCTTTTCCAACTAGTAGAAATAGAATATTAGTGTAATTATTAAACTATTTTAACTGTACCTGAGGATTTATTCACTTTTTCCATTTTGTGGGTTCAGTGAATGTACATTTTACTTATCCCCTAGCATATAAGTAATCATAAGATAGTCACAGGGAGGAGACACCTTAAATCCTGGTACTACTTCTTACCAACTGGGCCAGGGTTTTCACAGTCTGACTATTGTTATGATAACAATACACCAGTGCTTATTTCTAAGACTGGGGTATTACTTGTAAGGTCAGAACTATTTACTGGCATACTCTTACATAATAAATAAATTTAAATAACCTCCCGCTACAGTGGGGGCTCGTCTGCGGGATATATCTTTGATATTCCTGAGCCATCTTTCTATTTCTCCTGTGTAGGAAATTTTCGTTTTTGGAAATTTGTTTTTTGGAAAGAGTAAACATAGTAGGAAATAATTATATTTTTAGGAGTACCATTGAGTACAGATAAAGAAAGCTGTTTCATATATGGTGAAGTCAGTTTAATTAACTTTAATTTTAACTAAGTTAATTATATTGTAGTAAATTAGTTGGAGTAAGATCGCTTGCCCTACTAGACTACAGATACATCATGGCTGACTTGGTCAAATTTAGGTCTGCTACACTGCAGGTGGGAAAAGAGCTTGGCATGGATGGTGACGTTCTGATCCGGTATGTCACGACGGAATGTGAAAAGTACACCGAGAGAGAAGCAAAGCAATTAGAAGCCAAGAAATTAGAATTGGAAGCAGAAAGAGAAGCCAAGAAATTGGAAGCAGAAAGAGAAGCCAAGAAATTGGAAGCAGAAAGAGAAGCCAAGAAATTGGAAGCAGAAAGAGAAGCCAAGAAATTAGAATTGGAAGCAGAAAGAGAAGCCAAGAAATTGGAAGCAGAAAGAGAAGCCAAGAAATTGGAAGCAGAAAGAGAAGCCAAGAAATTGGAAGCTGAGAGAGAAGAAAGGAGGTTACAAGCAGAGAGAGACCATGAGCTGAAAATGAGACAGCTTGATCTTGAACTTCAGGCTGGGACTATCACCCATGGTAATAGCTCACCTCATTCTGCGAATAGCTCTTTTCAGAACCCAGCAAATGGGGCCATGAACTTCCACCTAGATCCATTTGTTGAAAAGGAGGACGCAATTGAGTCGTACCTGGATAGGTATGAAAGGCTAGCCTCTACATATGGACTGGAAAAGGAAAAATGGAGTCTAAAGTTATCCCAGGGATTGAGAGGTATTGCATATGATGTGTTTCTGAAACTCCCCAAAGAAGATCAGGAAAATTATGAAATACTAAAGCAAGCCTTACTGATCCGGTATGAAAAGAACTCTGAGGCATATAGGAAGAAATTTAGAACTTCTAAACTTCTACCTGGAGAAACATATAACCAGTTCTCAGCTAGGCTAGAAACGTATTTGTTGAAATGGAGTAGTTTAGGTAAGTATCAGAAAACCTACGAGGATCTGAAAGAAATGGTTATGTTAGAGCAAGTGAAAGATTCCATGTCTCAAGAAATGAGGAAATTCCTTATGGAACAAGGAGCAGAGAGGCTGGAAGACATTTTGAAATGTGCAGAGAGATACCAAGCAGCTCAAGCTGAATTGGTAGGAACAAAAAGGAAGCAGGTAGAAGGATATAAGCCACCACCGCAGAATACCCAGTTTGACCAGAAGGATCATCCATACAGAAATAAACCAAGATTTGATAATAAGGACAAGAACCCTCAGACTCAGGAAAAGAAACCCTACAAACAGGGAGATAAGTGGTGCAAAATTTGTAAGATGAGCAACCACAACACTGTAGATTGTAGAAGGAAAACCCCTCATCACGCTGCATGTTTAGCAACAGGGAATAGGACAGATATGATGGAACTGACAGGGAGTCAGAATAGCCTCCGTCATCCCCCTGTGAGTGAGCTCGTAACCGTGAACGGAAATCGAGTCATGTGCTTATATGATACCGGCCTGGATTTCGACTCAGTTGTGAGTTCAACCCTAGTGCACTCTGATCAAATTACCACAGAAACCGTGGAAATACAAGGGGCAACTAAGGGAACAGCAACCATGACACTTCCTATAGCTAGGATCAATGTGAAATCTCGCTACGTGGAAGGAGTGATAACAGCCGCAGTGATAGATGACCCTATATACCCGCTGATATTGGGGTGTAGGTATGTATTTTTGGGTGACCCGATAAAACCTGTTGTCCTGGCAGCAGTCCAGACCAGGTCGAGCACCAAAAACGAGGAGGAAAATCCTAACAATACTCAGCCAGAGCAGATGAAACAGGCTCAATCAGAAGATGACACATTGAAGCCTTGTTTTGGCAAATTGCCAAAGGCCCATAACCCTCCAGAAAAAGGAGACTTGTATATGAAAAATGGACTACTGTATAGAAAAGCTGGTACAGGACCTCAAGGACATGGACAGCTGGTAGTACCAAAGTCATACAGGGAGAAAGTTATGGAGCTCGCACATGCTATTCCATTTAGTGGACACATGGGAATTGGTGCCACCAGTCAACGGATAGCTTGTCACTATTACTGGCCAGGGATCACGGAAGATATCAAACGATATGTGAAATCTTGTCCAGAGTGTCAACGTGTAGCCCCCAAGCATGGGACTGCACCAGCAACTCTAGGAGAAATGCCAATCATGGGTACTCCATTCGAGAGAGTTGCAGTGGATATTGTTGGACCCCTCACTAGGACTAAGAGAAGGAATAGTTATATCTTAACTCTAGTTGATACATGCTCTATGTGGGGAGAGGCCGTAGCCATGGCATCTATAGATTCTAAGCATGTGGCAGAGGCATTGTTGACAATATTCACCCGGTTAGGCTTTCCACATCAAATATTGACGGACAATGGTTCCCAGTTCAAGGGAAAGCTAACCCAAGAAGTGTTCAGGATTTTTCAAGCCAGACATTATCATTGCTCTCCTTATCACCCACAAGGAAATGGTCAAGTCGAGCGGTTCAACGGTACGCTCATTTCTATTCTCAGGAAGCTGGCAAGTGAAAAACCTGAAACATGGGATGTATACTTACCCGCTGCATTATTCGCATACCGGGAAGTCCCACACAATTCCACAGGAATGGCACCGGCCACATTGTTGTTTGGTCGGCCTATAAAAGGTCCACTGGAAGCATTGCTGCGGACTTGGACAGATGAGAAGGCAGAGGAAAGTGTCACCTCATCAATTCAGTATGTAAATGAGTTGACCACTCGACTGAAAATGGGCTGGAAATTGGCTAATGACAATCTTCGCAGAGCCAGAAAGAAACATACTGAATACTATAACAAGAAAGCAAAGGATAGGGAACTTGCTGTTGGAGAAAAAGTGCTTCTTCTATTGCCCAGCAGTAACAACAAACTGCAGATTGGTTGGCAGGGTCCATATAACGTGCTAGAGAAAATATCGAGGACTAATTACAAAATTGACAAGAAGGGCAAAGAAAGGGTGTACCATGTTAATCTGTTAAAGAAATATTATGACAGGACATCAACGGAGGTAGCTCATATGATGACTCTGGCCATCGCAACCGAAATGAAGCATGAACCACTTACCTCAATAGAGTATCCATTAAGACCGACTGAGACATATGAACAAGTCAAAATTAGTACTCAGTTAACTCAGGAACAGAGGGAGCAAGTTAAAGAAGTTTTAAAAACACATGCAGATGTGTTAACTGATAAACCAGGATGCACCAACTTATTGACATATGATATGAAGGTCATCGATCCAACACCTATCTGCATGAAGACCTACCCTATACCATATGCCAAGGCACAGGCATTGAAGGAGGAAATTGATTATCTGTTGCAAGAACAAATCATTTCCAAGTCAGAATCACCTTACAGTTCAAGTGTTGTACTGTTGAGAAAACCAAGTGGAGAACACCGACTCTGTATCGATTACCGGAAATTAAATGCGATCACAGAAACCCAAGCTGATCCATTACCGGATACCAATCAGCTGTTCTCGACGCTAAGTACTGCGAAATATTTCTCTAAGGTCGATTTAAGTAAGGGATATTACCAGATTCCTGTCAAACCCGAGATCCGACACATGCTGGCTTTTAGCACTTCGGATGGTCACTACGAATTTAATGTACTACCATTCGGGTTGAAAAACGCACCAAGCGTATTTTCAAGGATGATGAGGAAATTGCTGGAACCCTTGAACAACTCTAACATCACCAACTTTATGGATGACATTCTCATAGCCACGGAAACATTTGAGGATCATCTACATTCTCTATCAATGTTACTGGGTAGACTCAGAGAGGCAGGTTTGACTGCTCGTCCAACAAAGTGTGTAATCGGATGTCAGGAATTAGAATTTTTGGGACATACAATTTGTCATGGAAACATGTCTCCTGATCCCAAAAATATAGAAAAGTTAAGGAATGCACCTAGACCACAGACAAAAAAGGATGTGAGGTCGTTCGTATCCTTAGGAGGATTCTATCAAAAGTACATCAAAGACTTCAATACCTTATGTGCACCTTTGACGGATCTGACAAAGAAAGGGAAGCCGGACACAATAAAGTGGACTGCAGAGTGTGAGCATGCATATTCAGAATTGAAACATAAACTCACTAGTAGGCCTATTCTGAAGTTACCAGATCTGACGCAAGAGTTTATAGTACGGACTGATGCAAGCAATGTAGGAATTGGGGCCGCGCTTTTGCAAAAATCTCAGACCCAGGATGAGGAACTGTTTCCTGTTGCTTATGCCAGCCGCAAGTTGAACGCGGCAGAAAAGAATTACTCTACTATAGAGAGGGAATGTTTAGCATTGGTGTGGGCCATCAATAAGTTTCAACCCTATTTGTATGGCAAGCCATTTGTGGTCCAGTGCGATCATCAACCCCTGTCATTTTTGGCCTCATCACGTCATGCAAATACTCGCTTACTAAGATGGTCATTATTGATTCAGCCATATTCCTTCACTATTGAATATATTCCGGAAAACAGAATGTGGGCGCAGATTTTCTTAGTCGTCATCCCACAGAGCTTGAGGAGGATAGAAGGAAGGAAAACTAACCTCGGAATGGTCGATTTGCAATTGTCTTGTACCCAATAGTTAAGCTAGATATCATCCAGCTTAAAATATGGGGGAGCTATGTCGCAAAATTGGTTTCAAGTCATTGCAAACGGGATCAGTTAGATTTATAAACCCGTCTACGATCGAACGACCGCTTTCAAAATGGCGGCGTATCAGCGAAATGTGTATCGGACAGAGGAAATCGCCAACGATAAATAAAAACAGAAGGGAATCCGTATGAAAAGGATTTTACATTTCAGTACAGGGAAGGATGGTGTATAACTGCATATAAGATGGAACGGTAGGAAGTTCTCATTTACGGAGATATATGCGTATTTCGGCTGCCCACAGTTACGCTAAAAGCTGTAAACCCACTTCTGTTCTAAATATTAAAATCAACAAATAACAGTTTGGGAATTTACATGGATAGGAAGATAGAGTTTTATCAGCTGTATAAAACTAGATAAGATGGAACAATATGGATATTATATATGCTGAGAATGAGAAAGGCAAAATTTCAGTCGACGCACAGATCGGCTGAAATCACGGTTCGGGAAGGATTTTTTCAGGTTAGGTTAAGCTGTGACGTCGGTACTCTCCGATACGTCCGCGCTATACGTATTTAAAGCGGATCGGTAAACTGAGAGAGATACACAACGCAAGAGGTTGAGACAAGACTGAGGGCAGATAACGCCACGACTCTAAATCCATCTGAAGTGTGAGCGGATCGCCAGAAAATTTCAGTCTAAGTGTCTGGAGTCTGAGGGTAAGCGAATTTACGATAGCTATCCTGTATAATAATTTCTTTTATTTTGTATTACAGGTTCATTTAGAATTCACAAAATATGCCTGTATAATATTCATTGATATAACGTATTATTATTTTAATATGATTTATTCATGTGCTTAGTGGAAGATGGTTGCTTGTACAAAAACGTATCAAAACTAGCCCCACAGCCAAATAGAAAATATTTATTATATTTAATGCTGTATCTCGTCGATATTAAATGCATTATCGCTTACGAAGATAAAGGCAGTCCCATGACCAGAGATTGTCTTAGGGAAATAAATTGTTAGAAGCTTCAGCATGGAAGATACCGCTTTTACGAGGTTAGGTGACTAGTCCCCTTCCTCGCTGCCTTTGCCTTCCCTAGTTCGAGCGCACAACTTTGTACCCATTTACAGCTGGTAAACTGGAGTGTTCTACAGCCAGTTTCAGTAGAAAGCAACCTGATCACGTGGTCACTCACTTTATTTATTTTATGTATTAATTTTGGGTAGTTGCTAAGATAGCATCAGATTTGAATTTGTACTTGATATGATTTGGAAGGATCAAGTTATAGAATATGAAGGGATGTATAGGAGCGGATTAAACCAGATGATGTTTATTACTGATATGTTAATATTAATTCTATATCATTGAAATGATGTTACTTGATATGACTGTATAACTTTGACACCTGATGACTGACTTGTCTGACTTATGTGCTAGTCAGTTACACTTAATTGAAATGTTAATATTAATGCTATATCACTGAAATGATGTCCTTACTTACTATGATTGTATAACGGTGACATCTGATGACTGACTGGTCTGACATCTGTGCTAGTCAGCTACAAGTCTAGCCAGATACTAGCCAAGGCTGATATGTTGCAGGTTCCATGAAATAACTCAAACCAGACTGTCCAGTATCAGAAGCCGGTGCAGTTTATCCGAGGCAATCCCACAAAAGTGCAGGACCCCAAAGAGTGAACTTCAACTGGTCATTGGCATCCCTACTGTTGGGCCTACCAAGTCTGATATCAGCAAAGGACAGTTTCAGCAGTATCAAGTTGGAAAGATAAGTGTCCTGTTTGACACTGACCACCTATACATGTGAAACAGCCAATAGTTGAAAACAATAAGTAACCATACATAAACTCAGTCAACTGATGACAGTTATCCTTAAATTCAAAGGACTAATAACAGTGATTTCAGTAACTTTATTATTTAAGATCTTGAAGTCTAAACAGACAATAATAGTAATTGTGTGAATATTTTTATATATATATGTGTATACTCTTTTCCAACTAGTAGAAATAGAATATTAGTGTAATTATTAAACTATTTTAACTGTACCTGAGGATTTATTCACTTTTTCCATTTTGTGGGTTCAGTGAATGTACATTTTACTTATCCCCTAGCATATAAGTAATCATAAGATAGTCACAGGGAGGAGACACCTTAAATCCTGGTACTACTTCTTACCAACTGGGCCAGGGTTTTCACAGTCTGACTATTGTTATGATAACAATACACCAGTGCTTATTTCTAAGACTGGGGTATTACTTGTAAGGTCAGAACTATTTACTGGCATACTCTTACATAATAAATAAATTTAAATAACCTCCCGCTACACCGATGTGAATGGGACAGCCGCAACAGACAGGAACATTATGCAAGAAAGGTGTGGCCTATCCGGGATCGTATGCAGCTCGGGCATAAAAATGTAATACGCGAGCCATTAGTTAACAAAGACACCTTCATTTTACTACTGTTACATATAAAGTTGGGGCTCATGAAGAATTTTGTAAAAGCGTTAGATAAAACGAGCAAAGCTTTCACTTATCTTCGAGAAAAGTTTCCGCAAGTTAGCGATGCAAAGATAAAGGAAGGTATCTTTGTAGGACCTCAGATTAGGAAAGTTATTGCAGACAAACAATTCGAGAACTTGTTACATGGTAGTGAACTTCGCGCATGGATGGCATTCAAATCGATCGTCGATAACTTTCTGGAAAATCACTAATTTGTCGACTATGTTGCATATTGTTAAGCAGTGCATAGATGCATACATAATTATGGGCTGTAACATGTCCCTCAAAATCCATTTGCTCGATTCGCATCTTAACTTTTTCCCTGACAACCTTGGCGAAGTCAGCGATGAACATGGAGAATGATTCCATCAAGATATCGCCGTAATGGAGTCACGTTATCAAGGACGGTGGAGTGTGACCATGCTTGCCGATTATTGTTGGATGCTTCATCGCGATGTACCACATGCCATTCACCGACGAAAGTCGACTGCAAAGAAATTCAAGCCTACATAACTGTTATACTTCTTGTACGAATGATGTTGTAATACTGTATGCGTTGTTAAAAAACTTCAATTGCGTATTTCTAGAAATCCCGACCTGATAGAGAAAAACGGTTTGCAGATTTAAAAACAGCGCATTAAAATTGACCAGAAAAACATAGAAATGTTAGAGAAAGAAAAAAAAAGTTTTTTTTTGTTAGTCAGTGTTATTTAACATTAAACAGCTTAATAAAAGCTTACTTACTTACTTAACCAACGGGCTGATCACCCGTTTGCCAGTCACTTCGATTACGGAAACAACAGCAAATGGATTGATTTGCCGTTGCCCTAAAGACGCCAATAGGCGTGATGGGAAACAATGGCAAAGAAAACCTATCTGCTGTTGCCCTAAGACGCCACTAGGTGTAATAGCCACTGACTGCTTTGACAGTCGGTGGCTAAGGACGGAAGAAGAAGAAGAAGTTACTTACTTAGTCGTTCCCCTTCTACCGTGAGGTGTAGAGGTTTGGAAGAGAGAGCGCCAGACTATTCTATCGGCTGTCTTCCTTTTGGCCTGGTTCCATTCTAGTCCTCGGTCCTTCAAAGATTGTCTAATGTTGTCCTCCCAGCGGACTCTGGGTCGTCCTCGGGGTCTGGATCCTTGGCTCTTTGTTTCCCATGCTTGTCGTGGTAGCCGATCTTCTCCCATTCTGCAGACATGGCCAAACCATCTTAGTTGGGACTGTTCCACTTGGGTCTGTAGGGGGTGGCATTTTAGGCCTTGACGTATCGTCTGGTTGCGTACCATGTCTCTTCTTGTTACTTCAACCACCTTCCTCAGATACCTCATTTCTGAGGTTTGGATCTGGCTTTTATGGGTTGTAGTCATTGCCCATGACTCGCATCCATATGTCAAGACTGGGACATAGGTGGAGCGGTATACAGCCATCTTCGTTTTCTTACCAACCTCTCTCTTGCTGAGGAATCCTCGATTTATGGCCTGAAAAAGTCTCCCAGCTGCTGCTTTTCGAGTGGCCAACTCTTCTTTGATGCCTCCCTTTCGGTCTATAATAGCTCCGAGGTATTTAAAGTGGTCGACCTGCTCCAGGACCTGTTCTCCCAGCTTAATCTGATGTCTTCTTTCTTCTCGTGATATCACCATGGATTTTGTTTTAGAGCTGCTTATGACCATCCCTCTCTTCTCCAGCTCTTCCTTCCAGACTTGCAGGTTGGATTGGAGATGTGCCTCTGATTTAGCAATCAGGGCAACATCATCAGCAAATGCCAGCTCTGAAATATAGACCTGTCTCATCTTCCAGTCCCCCACTGAATACTTTCTTGTTCTCTCCTTACATGCCTTGATGACATCGTCCATAAGGAGTATGAAGAGGTAAGGTGATAGGATATCACCTTGTCTTACACCAGTGGTGGTCCTGAACTCTTCTGACTTATGGTTTGCTGTCCTCACATAATTTCTGCAAGACTTGTAGAAGCTCTGTATAGCATGAATCAGAGGTGCTGGAATATTCTTCCTTGCCAAACAGTCCCAAAGTTTGCTCCAAGGGACCCTGTCAAACGCCTTTTCCAGGAGAACAACTCGGTGGAAGTGATCATCGTCCTGTATTCATCAAAATTAATAGAACAATTAATACAAGTCCAAGTCAGCCAAGATGGAATTATAAAAAAGCAAATTGGTCCATTTATCAACACAGAGCAAATCTGCTTACAAAAGATATTAAGGTACTAGACAGAGACATTAACAGAGTCATCTGGGATTTTAATAATGGAGTACTCAAGGCAGCAAAGGAGACAATACCGAGAGGAGCGAGGAAGAACTATGTACCATATTGGTCCAACACACTACAAAACCTACATGAAGATATGAATGAAGCAAGGCACACTGCAGAGGTACAACCATCCCAACAGAACCATATCATGCTACAAAAGGCAAAAGCAAAATTCATTAAAGGAAAGCTAGAAGCCCAGAGGAGAAGCTGGAGGGAAAAAACATATAAACTAAACCTTGAAAAGGAAGGGAGAAAGTTGTGGAAACTCACTAAACAATTGAATGACGATAACAATTCTCAACGACAAACCATTACACTAGACGATGCAGGGAAACTATATACCGGCAAACAAGCAGCAGACATATTTGCGGAATCCTACAGAAATGAAAGTAACATCTCCGTCAATTTACGCAGACAACGAGACATTCGTCAAGAAATAATCCACACTAGAACTAATGGAAACAGTCCGGACGTTATGTCCAAACCTTTCAATATGGACGAGTTAAAAACAGCCGTGTGGAAACTTAAAGACAGGAAATCACCAGGCCCGGATGGTATAACCAACGAAATGCTAAAACACCTAGGATATACAGCAATGAGCAAACTGTTGCAAATATACAACTACAGTTGGATGACAGGCAGTGTGCCACAGATATGGAGAGAGGCGCTCATGTGTCCCATCATAAAGAAAGGAAAAGACAACAGGAAGGCCACCAGCTACAGACCAATAAGCCTAACAAGCTGTGTATGTAAGACAATGGAGAGGATGATCAACAGAAGATTGAAATGGTACTTGGAATCCGAGAAAATTTTAGTGCCAGAACAAGCAGGGTTTAGAGAGTGCAGCAGCACAGAAGACCAAATCACATACCTGTCACAGATCGTTGAAGATGCCTTCCAAGAAAAGAGAAAAGTCTTTACCCTATGGATAGATCTCCAAAAAGCTTTTGACAAAGTATGGAAAGACGGGTTAATAGTAAAACTGCAAAGGAACGGAATCAAGGGTAATATGAGAAAATGGATCCAGTCGTTCCTACACAATCGGAAAGCAAGAGTCACTATGGAAGGTCACAACAGCAAGAAAATCCTCCTAAAACATGGAGTTCCTCAAGGCTCAGTATTGTCTCCCACCCTGTTCCTTGTATTCATCAATGACCTCATCCACGATCTGCCACAAGGTGTGAGAGCTGCCCTATACGCTGACGACTTGGTGGTGTGGTGTGTAGAAGAACATCTAACTATCGCTAATAAGCGAATACAAAGGGCAGCAGACAACATAGCAGCATGGGCAGAGAAATGGATGGTGCAGATCAACGCTGAAAAATCATCAACAACACTTTTCACGCTCTCCAACAAAGACAAAGCAGGAGAGATACGACTTGGAAATATACATGTCCAAACAGATGAGGAACCGGTGTACTTGGGCATTACATTAGATAAGAGAATGACATGGAGGCACCACATCGAGAGAACAGAGGCTAAAGCGAGAAGAAAACTTTCCATATTGAGGAAAATAGCTGGATCAAGTTGGGGAGCTAACGAAACAACACTAAAGAAAGTGTATACAGGTGCAATAAGACCTATATTAGAGTACGGATCAGCAGCATGGTCTACAGCAGCCAAATCACACCTACAAGCCTTAGATAAAGTACAAAATCAAGCGCTTCGGTTGATCACGGGTGCCATGAAGACCACACCAATAAATGAAATGGAAAAAATCACAGGCATTCCACCTTTATTATACAGACGAGACACTAAGACCCTGATCCAAGCAGAAAAGTACAAGAACATGCCCGCACATCCAATGAAAACTAGATTTGGAGATTTAGCCAGTGGGAGGTTGAAGAGAAGCAGTTTTGTGCATCGGTCCAAAAAACTAATTAGAACATACAAGGATGAACTACCAGACATCACTAAGGAAATAACTCCCACACTCCTCCCAACCCCATGGGAACAACATCAAAATTTCAGTATTAAGACCTCCATAACTACCACCTGCCCCATGGGAGAGCTAAATACTCTCCAAAGGAAAATAGCAGCATGTGACATGATTGAAGAACTATACCCCAGAGAAGCATGGATCCAAGTATATACTGATGGATCTGCAACCAGAGCAGTGAAGAACGGAGGCGCAGGAGTTTATGTGGTCTATCCAGACAAAGAAAATGAATCCACCTGTTCACCTACTGGAATATTCTGTTCAAACTATGCTGCTGAAGTACAGGCCATAAGCATTGCTGCAGGAATAATAAATAACACAATAAGCCAATGTCAGCAGGTTGTATTCCTTACCGATGCAATGTCAGTTCTGCAAGCCCTCAACAGTGATAAACTGCCAGAATTAAACAAAGTCCTATGCGAAGTAAATATCAAAAGAAGGGTAGTGCTACAGTGGATACCATCACACTGTGGCATACCAGGAAATGAGAGAGCAGATATGTTAGCAAAAGAGGGAGCAACACAGGAACAAAAAGAACAAACAATCACATTCCAGGAAAAGAAGAACCTTATCAAGGCCATCAGGAAAATTGATCAACAAAGAGACAACTATCAATATCTTGATCGAGCAAAACAGGTGATCCTGTTCCGTATGAGAACAGGACATAACAGACTGAACAGTCACTTATACAGACTGAGATTGGTCCCATCACCCCTATGTACGTTTGGACAGGCAGCACAGACAGCCGAACACATCCTGCAAGACTGCCACATGCTTAGTCAATTGCGAACTGAACATTGGCCCACAGAGACGCACATCCACACAAAGCTGTTTGGGAGTCTTGAAGAACTTTCAACCACAGCAACATACATCCAGAAAACCGGACTTCTTGTGTAGACATTTCTAAACAACAGCGAACGAGAAGAAGAAGAAGAAGAAGAAGAAACGCCTTTTCCAGATCTATGAAACAAAGATGGATCTCACTCTTATACTCAAGGGCCTTTTCACTCAGCTGTCTGAGTGTGAAGATTAGGTCTTGAGTACTTCGGTTTGCTCGGAATCCGCACTGGACCTCATCCAATTGTGGCTCAGCTAGGCATCGAAGTCTCTGATCTAGGATTCTAGAGTAGATTTTTCCAGGGACACTGAGAAGGGATATGCCTCTATGGTTTCCACACTGTCGATTGTCACCCTTTTTGAAAATTGGTGTTATGATGGCGATCTCCCAATCCTTTGGTATGGTCTTGTTGCACCATGCTGCCTGTAGGACCCTTAAGAGTAACAGGTCGCCTGATGCTCCCATGTACTTAACCATTTCTGGTGTTATACCATCATGCCCTGCTGCTTTGCCCATCTTGATTTTCTCCACTGCTGCCTTCAGTTCTTCCATCTTTATGTCATCTTCATCACCATTGGTTTCCTCTTCTGTGCTAGTGGTTATCATTTCTGATGTTTGACCTTGCTCACCATCAAGGAGTTCTGAGAAATATTCTTTCCATCTTTCCATTACTTCCTTCGGGGCAGTAAGCAATTTGCCTTGCTTGTCCTTTATAAATTTGAGAGGGCATTGTTTTTCCTTCCTCATGTTCTTTAGGGTCTTATAGAACAATTTCTGGTTTTCTTGTGCATCTTTTTCTAGCTTTTCTCCAAATTCTTCCCAGGACTTCTGTTTTGCTGCTAGCACTTTGTTCTTTACTTCTGTTCTGAGTGTCACATATTCTCTATATTTTTCCATTTGTCCTGTTGTGTTTTTAGCTCCTAAGTATTGTTTCCATGCCATTTTCTTCTCTCTTATTTTCTTTTTGACTTCCTCTGTCCACCAAGGTGTCCTCTTTCTCTGGTTCCCAAGTCGGACTTCACCACATGCTTCTGCAGCAGCTGTCTTTATGATATCCTTGAATTTAATCTAGAGGGTTTCCAAGTCATCAGGTTGTTCTTCTGTGTTGCTCACCGCTGCAGCAATAAGCCCCTGATATCTGGTCTTAATTTCTGGCTCTCTCAGCTTGTAGGTCCTAATGCTCATTTCTCCTGCTCGTTTACTTGGTTTCTTGCGTGATGTTGAGCAGTTCCTAGGCTGAGCAACTCTTTCAGTTGTTCGTTTGATTGTTAGCAGGTAGTGATCACTTCCAATCTCTGGCCCCCTCCAGACTCTTGCATCTCGGACATATTTGAATGAGCTTCTCCGAACAATGGCATAGTCGATCACTGACTTCTCATTCTTTGTTGGTTCACATCTAGTGTATGCATGTATGCGCTTATGGGGGAACTTTGTGTTTGTAATGATCAGATTCTGCTCACTGCAGAATCTAAGGAGTCGCTTTCCATTGTCATTGAGAGTATCTTCTCCATATCTTCCGATAACTCCACCCCATCTAGCATGGTCATTTCCAACTCTGGCATTAAAATCTCCGAGCATGATAACTTCATCTAGGCAGTCATCCACTGTCCTTTGAAGCAGTTTAATAAAAGCACTGTAATGTATATGAACACACTTACATACCTAGGATATGCATGGAGGCATATCTCGAGTCATCCTTATATAAGCACCAGCTATGCACAATGCTACAATATACGTACATGGAAGTGAAAATATGACTGTGAGGCTAATTACATCCTCATTGACTCTTGAAATCATCCACACACTTCCCAGGATTCCCCCTGTGGTGAAACTTGTTGAGAACCCAGCATTGCACACTAAGCTTGGAGAAGTCACTTGAGCCCTAGGAGTAATTCTTTGGCTTTGTTTTGGTTGACTGCATGCAGAATGATCTCACTAAAGTACCCAGTGATAGGCAGGGGAAGCTGAGAAGTGGCTCTGTGCAGGACGTGACAATGCCTTGGAAGAGCCCAGAACTAGAGTACAGTATTTTAACTCTGCATAGTTGGAGAGCCCCCTTGGATGGTGGGTAATGCACAGTATGCCACACACTTCTTACTCCTAGTTTGGGACCAAATGTGATGATTCTTAACATACAAGCCAAGCTGGAGAAACTGGAGCTCATGACTTCAACTCAACACGTTTCGGAATGGCAGAAAAGCCACAGGAAAAGTCCAGATCTACAGTGTAGAAAATACTAAGGAGTCTTCAACTTGGTATTGGCTGCTAATGAGCAAAAAGCTCAGCAGCCCTAGTTAAACAAGAACAACATACCTAGGATACATAGTAACACCAGACAACATAATAAGTAAAGATATCAACAACAGAATGAATAAAGTGAGAACAGCCTTTGCTAGTCTAAACAACATCTAGAAGTCCTCTCAGTACAGCACAAACACCAAATTAAGATTATATGAGAGCTGTGTACTTTCTGTGCTTCTCTATGGTGCAGAAAGCTGGAGAGTAACAGAAAAGGAAATGTTGAAATTGATCTCTTTCCACACAATGTGCCTAAGGAAAATTTCTCAGAATCTTTTGGCCAAATACCATCACCAATAAAGAACTGCTTACTCGGAGCAACCAAGAGAACATGCACAGCATCATAGCTGGCAGATGCTGGAGTTAGGTTGGCCACGTCCTCAGAAGGGACCCTGATGCCATCACAAGAACAGCTATTCTTTGGACCCCTGAAGGAAAGCAAAGAGAGGCTGACCAAAAACAACTTGGCAGAGAACTGTGGAGGCCGAGATGCAAAGAATAACCAGAGCTCGGGCACTGCACGAAGGATGGCCGCCGACCGAGCAAAGTGGAAGCAGTTTGTTGCTGCCCTACAAGATGCCACCTGGCATGATGGCCACTGACTGCCTTGACAATCGGTTGCTAAGAATCAGAGAAGAAAGAAGAAGAATGTATATGAAGTGCCAGGCAAAACAAATAAATTCAGCATTGCAGAAGGTTTCTAGAGAATTTAGATCTTGGGAATATGTCTAGGAAGTTTATGGACAACATAAATGTCTGTGCGTGTGTGTATGTATGCTTCTCATGAGGCAGAGGGAGAATAGTGCTACTGCTACCTCAGACGTGACGTAAGAGGTGGCCAGTAAGAGATTGGTGCAGCCTCATCATGTAAAACAAATTACTACAGAAACCAACACTGCAAGAGCATGTGACTGCCTTAGTGCAGGCAAACTGCAAGGTGACTAGCCACAGTGGTGGCTCCACACTGTACACCTAACATATATTTATATATCATCATTATCATGTGACATATTCTCTCCAGAACGTTGTCTCTATTACAGCTGCTCTGAACGCATCACGATTCTGGGCAAGTTGACCTGCATCATCCAAAGACAAGTTTATATTTATATATCCAACACAAAAATCTGAGTTTTCTGTTCAAATGTCAAGTCAGTCCTCTTGTATAGCTCTGAAACATGGAGAACAGCAAAAACAACAACCAAAAAGCTACAGACATTCATGAATGTATGCTTGAGTAGGATAGAAGGATTGAAGTGGTATGACATGATCACTAATGTGGAACTGATGACGAGAACTAGACAAGCACCAATGGAACAAAAAATGAGAAGAAGACGCTGGAGATGGATAGGACACACATTGAGAAAACCTGTTGATAGCATTACTAGACAGTCCTTGTTCTGGAATCCCCAGGGTAAGAGAGGTAGAGGAAGACCAAAAATCACATGAAAAAGAGAACTGGAGACAGACATGAAAAGGTATGAAGAAGACATGTAAAGACCTTGAGCAGATGGCACAGGACAGGAAGACTTGTTGAAGGCCTATGCTTCTTAGGGAGTTGAAGGGTGATAAATATGTGTGAGTGTGTATGTGTATAGTTTTTTTTTTTCCCCCTCCAAATAAACTCGTGTGGTGGCAGTTTTTAGTGAATGTAAATATACTCATGTCTGTCAAATGTTATATGCTTAGATCTTCATAATGTATCTAGGATGTTTCTAGAGAATGTGAGTATACTTAGATGATTAAGAATATCTCAGAAAAATATTCATTATTGTCTCCATCTTCCTTAAGAGTTTAGAGTATTTCTAGGTTATAAATAATTTTCATGTGCTTATTGTATTTTATATATGTATGTACCACTTCACATACCTGGCGACAACCATCAATGACAAACCACAGAAATTGACAGCCACATTAGCATAACTGTAGTCACCTTTGCCCGCCTCACAATGCGTGTTTGCGGAAACTCCAAACCCACAGTGAAGACCAAAGCTGTGGTGTATAATTCCTTCGTCAACAGCACACTTCTATATGACAGCGAGACATGGACAACCTATGCTAAGCAAGGAAGAAGGCTCCTTACTTTCCATCTACGGTGTCTACATCACATCCTTGGTATTTCGTGGGAGGACAAATTAAAAAATGTTGAGGTGCTGTCATGTGCTGGCCTTCAAAGCTTGTAAACACTGCTTAGACAGCACAGACTATGCTGGCTTGGCCATGTTTGCCACATGGAAGATGGTTGCATTCCAAAAGAAATCTTCTACAGACAACTTGCTGATGGCAAAAGAACAGTTGGATGATTGCAGCTGAGGTTCAAAGATGTGTACAAGAGAGACATGAAGACATAGGACATACATCCAGCAACCTTGAAGGATGAAGCTGATGATCACACCAAGTGGCAATGCTCTCTACAGTGCCACCTCAGACTGGTTGAAAAGAAGCTCTCACAACAAGCAGAAGAGAAAAGAAAACATCAAAATGAACACCAGTAAAAAAGCAGCTGAGGGTTATCACCTCAGGGGCACATTCCTATAGTCAGCTATGACTGAAGGAGCTATTATTATTATGTACGCTTGTGTGTATACACACACGCGCGCGCGCACACTTCCCAGTGCAATATATGCATTAGAAAAGTGACTGAATGTTCCCAGTAAATATAAACATATATACAAAGCTAGTTTTGAAGTTTCAAAGGATTCAGATATTCTTAGATATTTTATTGAGACCCTTCCTAGAAGTATTATGTTCATATCCTTTTGTTTCCTTCTTGCAGAATTGTCTAATGCGTGCAGACACTCAGGCAGGCTTGGCATCTCATTACTTGTGGCTGTTGGAAAAGGTATGATTGTTGACTGGGGATGAATTGTAAGTTTACCATTGGTGTAAAACACCTGACCTTCAACAATAGACATCATCATATCCATCATATGAGATGGCCGTATTTGATGACAAATATAGACCTACTGAAGATAATCAATGGAATAAGAGGAAGTGGGTAGCAATGGATAGGGGACATTGAAGAAACCTGTTGATAACATTACTAGGACAATACTAGGACCTTCTTCTGGAGTCTCCAGGGTAAGAGAGGTGGAGGGAGACTGAAAAAAAAAAACACGTAGAGAAGAGAACTGGAGACATGAGAAGGTCTGGACCTGATGGCATGGGACATAAGGACCTGGCATGAGTTTGTTGTAGGCCTATGCTCGTTGGGGAACTGAAGGGACATGACAAACAGTTAATCTGGAGATTGGTTTGGTTTGGTTTTTAAGGATTATCTTCAGTGCACACAGAAAACTCCATCAGTGCTCTGATCTACTCCCTTACATCACACAAGGAGGATCTCAGCACAGTGCATGAACTTCAAAGCACTGGAGATTACAAATATATTTTTGGGCAATGTTTAGATAGTTTTATCAAAGTAATAACATTGAAAAAAAAATAACAATGAATGGGCACGGTTTATTTTAAAAGATTTGAGAATTGGAAACACAAGCTGGCCTAACCTTCTGCCCATTGTCTCAACTTTTATTGTGTATCCTGGCATTCACATATGTGATTAAACTTGAAGCAATTTGTTGATTGTTGGTCGATATTTAGTGTTAGTAGACATAGCAACTCTTTTTCCACTGGCACATGTCTGGTTCTTGTCATCAATTCCACATTTGTGACTTTGTCATACCATTTTAGTCCTTCTATTCTACGCAAGCACCCGTTTATAAAAGTCTGTAGCTTTTTGGTTGTTGTTTTTGTTGCTCTCCATGTCTCACAACCATACAATAGGACTGACTTCACATTTGACATTCACAACCTTGTATTAGTTGCCTCCTATGACATGCTTGATAGACCAGCAGTCCTACTCTTTATCTGTCTCTTCATTAACTCTCAGGAACTACATGGTGCTGTTAAACATTTCATCAACATCATCATCAACATCATCATCACCACCACCCTTCAGCTCCCAAGGAGCATAGGCCTTCAATAAACTTATGGCAAGTCGTCCTGTCCCATGCCATCAGCTCAAGGTCTTTCCATGTCTTCTTTGTCTTTTTCTCAAGTCCAACACGAAAATAAGAATCTTCAACTCAAATGTCAAGTCAGTCCTATTGTATGGCTCTGAGACATGGAGAACAACAAAAACAACAATCAAAAAGCTACAGACTTTATAAACGAGTGCTTGTGTAGAATAGAAGTACTGAAATGGTATGACAAAGTCACAAATGTGGAACTGATTATACGAGCCAGACAAGTGCCAGTGGAACAAGAGCTGAGAAGAAGATGCTGGCGATGGATAGGACACACATTGATTAAACCTGTTGATAGCATTACAAGGCAGTCCTTGTTCTGGAATCCCCGGGAAAAGAAAGGCAGAGGTAGACCAAAAAACACATGGAGAAGAGAACTGGAAACAGAGGTGAAAATGATGAGGAAAACATGGAAAGAACTTGAGCAGATGGCATGGGACAGTAGGACGTGGCATGTGTTTGTTGAAGGCCTAGCTCCTTGGGGAGCTAAAGGGTATTGATTGATTGATTTGTCTTTTTCATTTCTATCTCCAGTTCTCTTCTCCATGTGATCTTGGGTAATCCTCTACCTATCCTACCCTACAAGGACTGTCTTGTAATGCTATTAGCAGGTTTCCTAAATGTGTGTTCTATCCATCACCATCAACCTCATCTCTTGTTAAACATTTACACCTTCTATATGACTGTACCAAATTATCTGTACCCCATATTTAGAAGAAGACTTGGACTCTAAACTGAGAGATGTGAGTGAGAGTGTGGAACATCTGATGAAGCTGGCAGAGGCACTGATTCCCAAGATGGAGGATGTCAAGGCTGAAGAGATTGGTGACATGCTAGAGAATGAAATGCAGGGAATGACTGCTGCCATTGAGTCTGCAGCCGCTAAAATTCAGGTTAGTAAGACAATAGGAATAGCATTTTCATTAACTCCTTAGATTATCTAGGTTGCAGTGAGAATGGAGGTCTTTGAGATGAGCTTTTAAAGAAGAATGAACACTTGTCAATTAGGCAGCTAAAATGAGTGCAGTGAAAGTGTCCAAAAATGGCCAGTACGCAAAAGACAATAGCACATCTGAGAGAAGCAGTCCATCATCTTTGAGCATGTTGGCAACTTTGGGAAATGTTGGTAACAAGTTTATCTTCAGCACTACAAACCCACGCCCAGTGTAGTTCTCTGGAATCTCTGAAGAGACAGAATAGGATTACTGTCCCCTGAAACGTGTGGTGCAAGGTGACTATATGAGGTTGTGCAAGGTGACTATATGAGGTTGTGCAAGGTGACTATATGAGGTTGTGCATGTTGCTGGCAACCTCATCATGTAAACCCACTACTTCAAGAGCATGTGAATACTTTGGTACAGTCTTCCATATTTTCTTGACCGTCGGCACACTAGGGATGATGTGGTCAGCATCACGCCGGCCGCCTTAACCTTTCCAGAGTTGCTCTCGTACCCAATTCATGAGGCTGGGTCGACCCTAGAGCCGTTTGCGGTCTAAAAAATCCCACCTCAACTGGGAATCAAACCATGAACCACCGAGCTAGGAAGCCAGTGCTCTGACCACTGTGCTACCACGGCTCCTGATGATGGCTACAAACCCAGTTCTAAATACTGAGAAGTGGAAAGAAGACATTATCTCACATTCCCTTGTTTCATGGCCTCTTTCTCTGTCTCTGTAGGGCCATTACTAGCACTTGATCAATCACATTGTAGAGTTGTTTTCCTTAGTGAATATCCAGTATATCTCTTTTAACATATTCATATGAGTTAAAAGCACAAGAAAAAAACAGTGACACTAGAGATGTGTTATCATGTATGTGCTGCACAGCAGTGCTTTTTTGGCCATCTCTAAAGTTTGGAAATGTGAGAGTATCTTACATTGCCATTTAGTTTTAATATAATTGTTGAACTGAACTGACAAAAACAATAAGTCTTAGTTAAGTAAGAGTTGGGGCACTGTACGAAGGATGGCCACTGACCGAGCAAGGTGGAATCAATTTGTTGTTGCCCTACAAGACGCCACTAGGCGTGATGGCCACTGACTGCTTTGACGGTCGGCGGCTAAGGATCAAAGAAGAAGTAAGAAGGTATGTATTTACAACTGTCTTAACCTTGATGATTCATCTATTGCAGTGTCATTCTCTAACAGGTGATCATTAATTGTTCTCATTTTCTCTCCCTTATCCATATCCAGTGTCTCCATTGTTGGTGCTCTTGATGCATGTGTATTCTGGGAATACAGATTGACTATTCAGCTAGTTCCCGTCTTTCTTGCAGTCGTAGATTGCCCATCCTTTGCCTGTCAGTTATTTTTACATATTCCCAACATGCACCTTTTATACATTTATGGCTATCAGATATCTTACAGTTTAACTATTGCCATTCTTAGTGGAGAGAATTGGTGACAGACATGAAAGGAATTAGGAAGATGTGGAAAGACCTTGAGCTGATGAACGATACAGAAAGACCTGACATGTTGGTTGAAGGCATGTGCTCCTTGAGGAGCTGAAAGGGAATGAATGAAGGAGTGAATGGATGAATAAATTCTTTGTGGGAGGCTGGGCAGATTTTGATGAAAAGACGAGGAAGATTAACATGCTAAATTGTCAATCATCCATAAAAGTTCTTTAGTTAATCAGAAATGACCTTTGCCCTTGTGATTCTCAGGAAATGTTGCAAAAGACAAGGGAAGATAACACAGGAGCCAACTTGGAGGTGAATGAGAATATACTGGGCTCATGCACAGAACTAATGAAGGTATGTTCTAGATTTTATTTCTAATCTGGAATTATTATAAGAACTAATGAAGGTTTGTTTTAGATTTTATTTCTAATCTGGAATGATTATAAGAACTAATGAAGGTTTGTTTTAGATTTTATTTCTAATCTGGAATGATTATAAGAACAAAAGCTATGTTCTAGATTTTATCTATAACCTGGAATTATCGTAGCGGTGGTGGTATATTTGCAAAGTGTAATTCCCATTGGCTTCTGAGGAGACAAAGAAAGAATAAGGCTACCACTCACTTAGGGATGTCATGAGAGGCGATGAATGTAAGGTTATGCATGAGGCTGGCAACCTCATCATCAAAAATGGAAAAAAACAAACAAAAACACAAATAGTAATATTTCTTACTAAGAGAAAGGACAAGGAAAAACCTACGTTGCGGCCACAAGGCCTTCGTCAGGGACAGACAAACCAAAAAAAAAAGAAAGTGAGAATTAAGTGGAGAACACGAAACTATAGAAATAAGAGAAAAATACTCCCTGATGTGTGTCACTTGTTGGAGCAAAAATGTCCACTACTGAACTGGAAACTGGAAGTGAATAGTACATTAAAAGCATAAATAAAAAAAATAATGAAAACAAGGACTGGAAAACCGAGTGAGGGAAAAGTAATATATATATTTAAAAAAATATACTATATATATATATATATATATATATATATATATATATATATAGAGAGAGAGAGAGAGAGGTATGGAGAGAGAAGAGGTAGAAAGAGTTTTAAAAAAAATTATATAAAAATTATTGAGTGGTTAGAGCGCTGATCTCTCGCGGCAAAGATGCTAGGTTCGAATCACAGTACCAAAACACTAGTCTACCCAGCTGTAAAAATTAAATTATTTGTTTGTCTGTCCCTGACGAAGGCCTTTGTGGGCGCAACGTAGGTTTTTCCTTGTCCTTTCTCTTAGACGTATTACTATTTGTGTTTTTGTTTGTTTTTTCCGTTTTACCCCTGTCTTATGGCAGTTCTCCTCATATACTCATATACTCATATCATCATCAACAATATTTTGCTGCAGAAACTATTGCTGCTAGAGCACATGATTATGTTGTTGCAGGCCCCTGCAGGGGTACCAGCTGTAGTGGTAGTTCCATGCTTTATAAGGAGCTAAAAGAAATTGATGAATGAGGATAGTATTTTTGTGTGTAGGATTTATTGATTACTTGATCCTCATATGCCGGACATAATATGGTGAAGTCTCTAACAGTTCACTTCCCTACTGCAGTATCTGCTATGGGACTACCTTTTTATTTTAACTCTTGTACAGTTAATATTCAGTGTTTACAACTTCATATTAAGTAGTTCATGTTTACAGTTATGCGGTACGTATTCAGTGATTTCATTCAGGCATCAGCACTTATTGTTTACTTTTCGTGGTACAGTTTCTGTTGTATGGCGTGTGATGAGAATCTTGGCTCATTTTAATCGAAAAAGGCAATGTTTATATTGTTCTTTGGAAAGTGGGCACTGAAGAAAAATCAAGAAAATTATTAGAGGCCTGAGAGGTGTAATACTTGGCGGAGGACTGTGGAGGCTGAGATGCAAAGAATGAATCAGAGCTGGGGCACTGCTTGAAGAATGGCTGCCGACTGAGCAGAGTGGAAGCAGTTTGTTGCTGCCCTACAAGATGCCATCAAGCGTGATGGCCACTGACTGCTTTGACAGTCGGCGGCTAAGGATCAAAGAAGAAGAAGAAGAGAGGTGTGATCTTGTTAAGGAACATGGAGAATCCCATGGATATGATTCATTCATTTTCCTTTGTGCTCTTACAGAGTGTGGCGCCTCCACCACACTGGTCCCAGATCAGTTACCTGCTGTTGCAGAAATAAAGTCCTGACAAAGATTTAAAACAATAAAAATAATAGCTTTTCATCGTGTACATTTTGAGAAAGGACTTATATTCCCAAAGGTCTCAGAGTAGACAGATAAAGGATATAAGGAGCTGAAAGAGAAATGATGTTTTGAGAAGGTGAAAGTTAAACTATTTGGTGACGACAGGTGAATGGAAAATGTGATTGAGGACAACAAAAACAGATGTTACTGAGCATTTTAGTAACATCATAAGCCAGCCAAAAGAATTGGTAGATGAGAATAACCTATTTCAGTGAGCATGGCACTTGGTTACCATTGTGGATCTGATGACAAGAAGCAGACAAGTGCCAGTGGAGCAAAAGATGAGAATGAGGTGCTGGCTTTAGGACACACATTGAGAAAACCTAACGATAGCATTACAAGGTAGTGCTTGTTCTGGAATCCCTTGGATAAGAGATTCAGAGGTCAAACCAAAAAACACACGGAGAAGAGGACTGGAGACAGTAATGACAATGATGAGGAAGACATGGAGAGAATTTGAGATGATGGCACAGGATAGTAGGACATGGCACAGGACAGGAGGACATGGCACAGGACAGGAGGACAGGGCATGTGTTTGTTGAAGGCCTGAGCTCCTTGGGGAGTTAAAGGGTATTGATGTTGACTTGATTGGTGGTTATTGTTATGCACTAGTCATTATTATTAAAAATTATGTATTTGTATACTTTTTTTGTTTTTGGCAACTCATATTCACAATATTGCTATGATTTACTTACTGCTGATGAATACAAATGAATAACAATTGAGATATGACCATTTCAACATTATTTGTAGTTACTGTTTTCTCTCTGTCATTCAGGCTATCAAAATTCTTGTGGAGAGGTCCAGAGACCTGCAAAAGGAGATTGTATCATCTGGCAGGGTAAGGATTTTTTTAAAAATGTCTAGCATTTTTAGCTGTGTTCTGAGCCATAAATCAGTTTAGCAGAGTTCTGAGCCATGAATCAGGATATACAGGGTGGTTGAAAAGTTACTTCCTGTTCTTAAATTATTATTTCTTCACTCCTAGCCAACAAATTTTAAATGAAACAAACATTAAAGATAATTAACTGCCATTTTTATTACACGAAATGCTATGTCACATTGACATTAAAACTTAACATAACTCTACATAACTTCAGAGTGGGTAATTTATGCTATCTCTTGTAACGTCAGTTTCTCGGCCATTTTAGATTGTGTTTTGTTTCTGGGAATGAATAATTTAAAAAAAATTAAACATTTTTGTCAAATGGCAGTTATTGTTCCTTGATTTGACATTTTATTCATGTATATCCAGTGTAAATGTTACACCCCAATAGAGAAATTGGCCATTTCATGAATTGGGTAAATTTTTGCCCATTCCGTGAACTGTACTAATATACAACTTGACATCCTGTGTTAATTTGTGAGTTGAAAATATCAGTAATCCAGTTCACATCAACA
Organism: Oreohelix idahoensis; assembly: GCA_024509875.1. Classification (NCBI taxonomy): domain Eukaryota; kingdom Metazoa; phylum Mollusca; class Gastropoda; order Stylommatophora; family Oreohelicidae; genus Oreohelix; species Oreohelix idahoensis. The sequence goes on along the minus strand of JAMPIV010014846.1, from coordinate 802,258 downwards.
TATCTTACTCTTTCTGTTTCTTTATCAATATTATTGACATACAATATAATTAAGCGAAGAAGCCAGTTCACGGAATGGGCACAAATTTGCCCAATTCATGATATGGCCAATTTTACTATTGGGGTGAAACATATTCAAGAAAAATGGACCCCGTTACACGCACATTGAAGAATATTGGTAATATGGTGTTAGGCCCATATTTTTTTGACCATCGGCACACTAGGGGTGATGTGGTCAGCATTACGACGTGCCGCCTTAACCTTCCCAGAGTTGCTCTGGTACCCAATTCATGAGGCTGGATCAACCTCAGAGCCGTTTGCGGTCTAAAAATCCCGCCTCAGCTGGGGATCGAACCATGGACCACCGAGCTAGGAAGCCAGTGCACTAACCACTGCACTACCGCAGTTCCCATACAAGTGAAGATATAAACGTTTTAAAAAAGTAGTAACTAATGAAATGTAGGGGTTTTCTGTTGTTATCATATTAACCCATTGGAGAACATGATAGGTGCTTAGTCTCCTTCAGTAAATGTCGAAGGGCATGAATGCTAACTGTTATCACATGCTGATTGTATACATGACAGATGCATTCTGTCATACGTCCATCCCTGCTGTCTTACATTTGACCAAAATTCAGCAATCTTAGCCTCTGTTGATTACCTATTGCAGTGTCATTCTCTAACAGGCGATCATTAATTTTTCTTAGTATCTCTGACAGAGCGGTTAGAGTGCTGGTGTCTCACGGCAAATGTGCCAGGTTCCATTCACGATATCAACATGCTTTTCATTTTACCCAGCTGTAAATGGGTACCTAATTTTGCACTTGAGTTAGGGAAGGAAAAGGCATCCCGGAAGGGAACTGGTCACCCCACATCTCAATGCTGGACCTAGTATAGTGAAGTCTCTAACACTTCACTACCCTACGGCAGTATCTGCTATGGGACAACCTACCATCTCTCCCTTATCCATATCCAGTGTCCCCACTATGGGTGTGGTTTTTACTTCTATATATATATAAATATCAACATCTTTATTCTCCATGAAATATATTGACATGTAGTGGTGTGATATATTTTTATTTTATTGTTAGATAATAGAAGTATTGTGCACATTGTTTGAAATTAAAAACTGCAGGATTTGTTGCCAGAAACCATATACATATTTTGTTTTTGCCTTTTATCCAGGGTACTGCATCTGCCAAGGATTTTTACAAAAGGAACCACAGGTGGACAGAAGGATTGCTGTCTGCTGCTAAAGCTGTCGGCTGGGGTGCCACAACACTACTGTAGGTTAACTGTGTGGGCTAGGGTCTCGTAATATACTGTCTATTGCACTTGGGGGAATCACAACATGGTTGTAAAATAATAGGTGTGAGCTGGGGTCTTATCATGTCTTGGTTATTAGTAGCGGCTTGGGAACTGATTACTGTAAACTGATGATAGGAAACTCTATACAGAGCGATACAACAGGAGGCAATCTGATCATCAGAAAGCCCCCCCCCCCCCCCCCCCATCTCCTTTACACTCTAAGGGGGGTGGGCAGTGGTCCAAGTGTGGACTTGGGAACTGTCATTACTGTAAGTTTTGTGTGCAGATTAGGGTATTATCATTTCTGTAAGTTATTTGTGGTGGCTTGAGTACTATCATTATTTTTATTTGTGGAGGGTTAGGAACAATAGCAATAAAAATTTAAGTTATTTTGGGGAGCTTCTTCTTCATCTTAAATAATTTTAAAGAAACCAGCGGTCAGTTTGAGATTCCATAGTAGAACTGATAACAAGAAACAGATGAACAAGAGATGAGAAGAAGACGTTGGCGATGGATAGGAAACCTGTTGATAGCATTACAAGGCAGCCCTTGTTTGGTAACGCCCAGGGCAAGAGAGGCAGAGGTAGACTAAGAAGCACATGGAGCTGGAAACAGAGGTGAAAATGATGAGGAGAACATGGAAGGAATTTGAGATGATGGCACGTGACAGGAGGACTTGGCATGTGTTTGTTGAAAGCCTATGTTCCTTGGGGAGCATAAGGTTATGAATGAAAATTTGCTTTCTCTGTTCCTCATAAGTTGGGTACTTTTGCAGCACATGTTCAGCAGTAATTTTATCAGTGCCACAGCTATACTTATCAGTAGTTCCTATCTTTAACTTGTTGAATAAATGATATCTCCACCTGTCATGGCCCGTGCGGAGTGTGAAAATTACCACTTGTTTATTTCCATTGAGCTGGTAATATGCATCATTGCACTGGTGGCCTGGACTGGATGCTCTGCTTCCCACTTATATATAAGTATATAAACCAATAAAACGGTATTGAATCAGTTCTACAAATTAACGGTTCACAGGAAACAAGGGACGTTTCGGGTTTTACCCTTTGTCAGCCTCAGGTACAAACAGGTGACAAGGACAACAATTACATATAGGTACTACAAAAACATATGATGATAAGAAACATACACCAGGTGAGCGATACAAGCAGATGGAAAAAGTAAACAACCACAGTGATGAGCGAAAAAAGAACAATAATAATGCAAGAAAATCATAAAACCTGAAAGAAATACCGAAACAAGAAAGTAAATAATCAACAAAATGAAAAAAAGAATGAACAAAACTTTATTTATTTGCTTCCCACTTAACTTTGTGTGTTTGTTCGTTTTTGTATCTGCTTCTTTTTAAAACTATTCACCTCTTTATAAAAGTTATGCTTGCATCAGGCTGAGGTAGCTTATCATTACTGTCTGATTGGCAGAGTGGTTAGAGCGCAGCAAAGGTACCAGATTTGAAACACTGTCATCACACTCCAGTCTACCCAGCTGTAAATGGATACCTGACTCTGCTCTTGAGTTAGGGAAAGAAAAGGTCACCTACTTATCAAAGCTGGACCTAGTATAATGAACCTAGTATAACCTAGTATAATGCTATGGGAACAACTTTGCCATGTTAAGTTACTTAGATGTGCTTGGGAACAATAAATAAGTTATCTTTGTGGGCTAGAGACCTATGGCAGAGACTAGGACAACCAGTACAGCTGGAGATAAAGAGAGAAAGTAGATGTGGAAATGGCACTACCAAACAACCAGATAGTATAACAGGAGTGGAACTCAGTGAAGAAGAGTGGGAGGTCCAAAGAGAACCTGGAGGTGAATTGTAGAAGAGGAAACCAGTGTAACTGGGACCTCATGAGTAAAGTAGAGGTCATCATCATTATCATCCACTTTAAACTCCCCATAGGCCTTCAACAAACTTATGTCTTTCTGTCTTGTGCCGTCAGTGTCATGTCTTTTTATGTCTTCCTGTCTTGTGCCGTCATTGTGATGTCTTTTTATGTCTTCCTGTCTTGTGCCGTCAGTGTGATGTCTTTTTATGTCTTCCTGTCTTGTGCCATCAGTGTCATGTCTTTTTATGTCTTCCTGTCTTGTGCCATCAGTGTCATGTCTTTTTATGTCTTCCTGTCTTGTGCCATCAGTGTCATGTCTTTTTATGTCTTCCTGTCTTGTGCCATCAGTGTGATGTCTTTTTATGTCTTCCTGTCGTGTGCCATCAGTGTGATGTCTTTTTATGTCTTCCTGTCTTGTGCCATCAGTGTGATGTCTTTTTATGTCTTCCTGTCTTATGCCATCAGTGTGATGTCTTTTTATGTCTTCCTGTCTTGTGCCATCAGTGTCATGTCTTTTTATGTCTTCCTGTCTTGTGCCATCAGTGTGATGTCTTTTTATGTCTTCCTGTCTTGTGCCATCAGTGTCATGTCTTTTTATGTCTTCCTGTCTTGTGCCATCAGTGTCATGTCTTTTTATGTCTTCCTGTCTTGTGCCGTCAGTGTCATGTCTTTTTATGTCTTCCTGTCTTGTGCCATCAGTGTCATGTCTTTTTATGTCTTCCTGTCTTGTGCCATCAGTGTCATGTCTTTTTATGTCTTCCTGTCTTGTGCCGTCAGTGTCATGTCTTTTTATGTCTTCCTGTCTTGTGCCGTCAGTGTCATGTCTTTTTATGTCTTCCAGTCTTGTGCCATCAGTGTCATGTCTTTTTATGTCTTCCTGTCTTGTGCCATCAGTTTGATGTCTTTTTATGTCTTCCTGTCTTGTGCCATCAGTGTCATGTCTTTTTATGTCTTCCTGTCTTGTGCCATCAGTGTCATGTCTTTTTATGTCTTCCTGTCTTGTGCCATCAGTGTCATGTCTTTTTATGTATTCCTCATTAATTTCATTTGAATCTCCAGTTCTCTTCTCCACTTTTTTTTTGGATCTACCTCTGCTTCTTTTACTCTGTGGATTCCAGAACAAGGACTTCCTTGTAATGCTATCAACAGGTTTCCTCAATGTGTGTACCGAATCCATTGCCAGCATCTTCTTCTCAACTCTTGTTCCACTGGCACTTGTCTGGTTTTGTCGTCAGTTCCACTGTTGTGGTATTGATGGTATTGTATGATGATGATGGTACTACATGTAAATTGTATGAGGCCAGCTGTGAAGGCTCCTGAGATAAAATGTAATTGAGAATTGTCAGAAGGCCTTTCTTGCTACCACTACGACCTCACACTTAATTTTTTTTTTTTTATTGAATGTAGCTACGTAAAGTGTCTAGGGTAATGATGTGTACTGTGGTGTGATAGTTATAAATATACCCATATATATTTAACAAGACTAATAAGATTAACAAGTGTTAAAATACACTGAACTAACTCACGTGTGTAAAGTTTTTGATATAATTATATTACATTTATTTGTTCTGGATCAAGTTTTATTTTGACCAGAACTTGTTTTAAAAGAAGGATTTAAAATTTATAAAAATTATGCATGGAATGTTACATAATAAATGCAAAAGTGAACATATTTAAGTACTAGAATAGTTAGTTTTATTAAAATGTTCTGGTAGTCAGCTACTAAGGAGGATATTTATTGTCTGTGCTGTTGGGGTGGTCTCATCACACCTGTCTATATTGACTACATAGTGTCCAGAAAATGGTGGGAATTTTTATGGGGTATCTGCAACTTAATGGGGTTGGTGAATATCCAGCAGACCAGAGGCTCACTCATCTGGTATTTGTAGCTCTGGTGCTGAAATCAGGTGGTCCCACCTCTCCGTGCTGGCGGGCAATAATGGTGGTCTCTGTCACAAGGACTGCACAGATACACTTGTGTAAATCACCACCCGAGTAGATACTTCTTCGTTGACGACAGAAACTCGCAGCTCAGATTATGAATAATTAACACAGAAGTGCTAGCAAAACTCAGCTGAGCTGCTGGCTATAGGATGGCGTCCCTAAATTTAACTCACTGTCTTTCATATGGGAAAACACCACACTTTAAAATCTGTGTCTCTCACTGAACAACTATTGAGAAATGACCCCACTTTCGCGTCTGAGCGCTAATGATATGATTGTCTGTGGCCAATCACTGCCTAGTTTTATTTTCAATTTCAAATTTCCTCACTAAAGTCATTTCAGTCAAGCTTCAGTCACGTATGGATGGTTATCTGTTAGTCTGTCCGTCTCTACTTGTGTTTCTACAAAATTGTGCTCGATTTTTGACCCAACCGTTCTCTCCCCTTCAAATTTTTGTTGTAAAAAGTTATATTTAGACACAGCTACCACCAATGTCCCTTCACTTCTATGCCAAGTAAATTTGAACATCTGGGTCCAAGGTCGTGTTTTTGTGTGCAAATAACCACACTTTAGATTCAATTCAGTCTGTCGATGATGTGAACTACACTGTCTTTTGTCATTATTTTCAATATTATCTATCCGTCTGTAAAATTAAGACCATATTAGTTCACTGCTCAGAATAGGCCATCTGGCCAGCTAATTTTTATATTCCTAACATTAATATTAAGAAAAATTTACCTTTTAATTTTTGTAATTTTTTCAGACATCTGCGTTCTTCCGCTCAAATTCAAATCAAGCGCTTGGTATCGCAAAACGTCCAATTCCGTACCTCGTGTCAATTTGGGGAACTTGAATTTTTTTTACTTTCATCCATTTCCCCCCCCAATTGCGTCTCTTTAGCCTTTCCAGTCATATTTTTTTTTTCTTTTGATACTCCGTTCCCCTCCGGTCTAGCAAGTCAATTTTATGGGGGATGATGACCCGCGGTCTAGGCGATCATGTACATCAGCAGCCTACGCATTATGTTTTTATCCTTAAATGTTATCCTTGGAGGAATTTTACCGTTGTATCTCTGTCAATTTCACTACATCCACATCAGTGGTCTTGTCATACCCCTTCAGTCATTCTATACCATGCAAGCACTCATTTATGAAAGTCTGTCAGATTTTGGTTGTAGCAAAATTAGATGGCAGGTGTTTGTTGAAGGCCTATGCTCCTCGGGGAGCTAAAGGGTATTGGTTGATGTTTGAAAATTAGACAACCCAGAATGGAAATAAGTGGTGTATAGCAGTTGCAGGCCTATGTTTCACAAAGAATGTAAAAAGTGGATGATGAATGTAACCCACCACCAACATCATCATGTGTTAGCAGGACCCAGAAGAAGAACAAATAATAGTGACACTGTAACCCACCACCATCATCATGTGTTAGCAGGACCCAGAAGAAAAGCAAATAATAGTGACACTGTAACCCACCACCATCATCATGTGTTAGCAGGACCCAGAAGAAAAGAAATAATAGTGACACTGTAACTCACCACCATCATCATGTGTTGGCAGGACCCAGAAGAAGAACAAATAATAGTGACACTATAACCCACCACCATCATCATGTGTTGGCAGGACCCAGAAGAAGAGCAAATAATAGTGACACTGTAACCCACCACCATCATCATGTGTTAGCAGGACCCAGAAGAAAAGAAATAATAGTGACACTGTAACCCACCACCATCATCATGTGTTAACAGGACCCAGAAGAAGAGCAAATAATAGTGCCACTGTAACCCACCACCACCATCATCATGTGCCTGTGCACTACTTACGGAGCCTGGACCCACCACTGCAGCTGGTCCCCATCGCAGGAAACTAGCACCAAGAAGTCACATGATCATGCAGCAGTGGTTTCTATGGCAATTTGTTGTTTGCATAATGAAGTTGCCAGCCTCATACACAACCTAACATGCATGTAGTAAAAGGTGATTAAGGGAGTAGATGCTAGAGTAGCCAGGCTGCTCCATACTGTAAAAACTTAAGCCACAAACATGTTCATGTTTTTTATGCTAATACTTACTTACTTAGTCGTTCCCCTTCTACCGTGAGGTGTAGAGGTTTGGAAGAGAGAGGGCCAGACTATCTATCAGCTGTCTTCCTCCTGGCCTGATTCCATTCTAGTCCTTGGCCCTTCTAAGATTGTCTAATGTTGTCCTCCCAGTGGACTCTGGGTCGTCCTGGAGGTCTGGATCCCTGGCTCTTAGTTTCCCATGCTTGTCGTGGTAGCCGATCTTCTCCCATTCTGCAGACATGGCCAAACCGTCTTAGTTGGGAATGTTCTACTTGGGTCTGCAGGGGGTGGGATTTTAGGCCTTGACTTATCGTCTGGTTGCGGACCATGTCTCTTCTTGTTACTTCAACCACCTTCCTCAGATACCTCATTTCTGAGGTTTGGATCTGGTTTTTGTGTGTTGTAGTCATTGCCCATGACTCGCATCCATACGTCAAGACTGGGACATAGGTGGAGTGGTATACAGCCATCTTCATTTTTTTGTACCAACCTCTCTCTTGTTGAGGAATCCTCGATTTATGGCCTGAAAAAGTCTCCCAGCTGCTGCTTTTCGAGCAACTCTTCTTTGATGCCTCCCTTCTGGTCTATAACAGCTCCAAGGTATTTAAAGTGGACAACCTGCTCCAGGTCCTGTTCTCCCAGCTTAATCTGATGCCTTCTTTCTTCTTGTGATATCACCATGGATTTTCTTTTAGAGTCTGATGCTAATACCAGTGATAATCAGCTTGCTTAACATACAGCTTGTCTTTGCGTTTATCCTTTGTTTTGTGGCTTTATGCCTCGTATTTATTTATTTTATCTATCACATAGTAATGCAGCAAGTTTGTCCAATCATTTGTCGTTTCATGCCCCTCGCATTTACTTATTTTATCCATCGTATAGTGACACAGCAAGTTTGTCCTATGATTACTGGCTTCATTTACTTCTTTTTCTTTGATCCTTAGCCGCCAACTGTCAAAGCAGTCAGTGGCCATCACGCCTGGTGGCGTCTTATAGGGCAGCAACAAACTGCTTCCACTTTTTTCGGTCAGCAGCCATCCTTCGTACAGTTTTCCAGCTCTGGTTCATTGTTTGCATCTCAGTCTCCACGGTTCTCTGCCAAGTTGTTTTTGGTTGGCCTCACTTTTGCTTTCCTTCAGGGGTCCATAGCATAGCTGTTCTTGTGATAGCATCGGGGTCTCTTCTGAGGATGTAGCCAACCCAACTCCAGCGTCCGCAGGCTATGATGGTGTACATGCCCTCTTGGTTACTCCGAGTAAGTAGTTCTTGGTTGGTAATGGTATTCGGCCAAAAGATCGGAGAATTTTCCTTAGGCAGATTGTGTGGAAGGAGGACAATTTTGACATTTCGTTCTCTGTTACTCTCCAGCATTCCGCACCATAGAGAAGCACAGAAAGTATGCAGCCCACATATAATCTTAATTTGGTGTTTGTGCTGTACTGAGAGGACTTCCAGATGTTGTTTTGACTAGCAAAGGCTGTTCTCGCTTTATTCATCCTGTTGTTGATATCTTTGCTTGTTCTGCCGTATGGTGTTACTGTGTATCCTAGGTATGTAAATATGTCCGTCTGTTCCAGCTTCTGGTTCCTTATTGTTATGGGCTCAGGACTGCCCACATTGAGTGTCATGACCTTTGTCTTCTTTAGACTGATGTTCAGACCCACCTGTTGGCTTCATGCCTTGCATTTATTCTATCTTCATATAATGTCACAGCAAGTTTGTCCTATCAGTTGTGGCTTCGTGCCTTGCATTTATTTATTTTATCCATCGTATAAGTGACACAGCAAGTTTCTCCCTTGATTTGGGCTTTCATACCTTGTATTTATTTTATCTTTCACAAAGTGACACAGCAGACAGGGTGGTGAGTGGAAAGGGTAAATTTGAAGAGATCATGGCATGTGCTCATGAGATAGCTGCCAGCACAGCCCAGCTTGTTGTTTCATCAAAAGTCAAAGCAGAAAGGGACAGCAAAAATCTGGCAGCTCTTTCGTCTGCTTCTAAGGGTGTCAACCAGGCAACAGCCAAAGTTGTGGCCTCAGCCAAATCGGCAGCGCAGATTGTGGAAGACCATAGTAAGTAGAAATTCTTAAAAAATTATAGTGTTTGTATGATGTAGTCTGAAATAAGACTTAAAAGAATACAGTGGAAATACAATACCAGGTCACAAAAGAAGATGTCTAGAGCATCATAAGACATTCTCTGGGCCATATCAAGATGTACTGCTATTATAGGGGTCATGTGTCATCAATAGATTTTACAGGTCTATCCTTGAAGGAAGAGTTCTTAAGAGCTTTTAAAAAAGGTGCAAATACTTTTTAGAAACAGGAAAAACCTTAATAGAGAAAAAGATTAACAAAAGACAGATACAAGCGAACACCAATAATTTAGCCTTCAGCAGAAAGTGGTGCCCCTTTGACTTCCTAGGTTAAACAACAGAGGAAGGAAGGGTTTATATTTTGTTTTGCCTGTGTGGTGCCCTGGAACTTGGACTTCAGAATGAATAGAGGCACTATGTGTCTCTTAAGCCTGTTTTGTAAGAGGTGACTAAGAAAAGTTTAAGCTAACCTAAGCACCGATAAAGGAAGGGTTTATATTTTGTTTTGCCAGTGTAGAGCCCTGGAGTTTAGACTTTAGAATGAATAGAGGCATTATCTATTTCCTAAGCATGTTTTATAAGAGGTGACTCAGAAAAATTTCAGATAACCTTTGCACATCTTAATTATCAATCTTCTCCCTGAGGAACACAGGTGTTTAACAAAGTCATGCCAATTCCCCCTGTTCTATGCCATCTTTATACCTTTCATGTCTAGTTCCCTTCTCTATGTGGTTTGTCTGCCTCACTCTTTCTCTTTTACCCTGGGAATTTTAGAATGAGAACTGCCTTGTAATGCCATCAGTGGGTTTCCACAGTGTGTTGTCCTATCCAATGCCAGCATTTTTTTCTTATGTCTTGTTTCACTGGCACTTGTCTGGTTCTTGTCATCAGTTCCACATTGGTGATCTGGTCATAGCATTTCAGACTTTTTATTCTACACATGCACCCATTTATGAAAGTCTGTAACTTTTTGGTTGTTGAATTTTATGTAAACTTAGCTTTTAATAATTAACAGTTCTTGTAACATAACTTTCATATATGTACTCGTATCAGTTGTTGTTAGCTAAAGCAAACAATAGATATACTAGTTCTTTCAAAATTGACTTCTATTACATTTCATCTTTTGTAAAAATTTACATCCAATACAATTCATCTCTTATAAAATTTATTTCCAGATATATGTCATTTTGGTAATCCCAGAAGAACGTTCTGCACAGAATATTCACTTAGAGTTATTTCCCTTTAGCATTGTTTCATCTTTAGCAGTGTTTCGTGGACACGTATTGTATTGTGCAAGTATCTATTGTAATTAGGAACTGTCATACTATTTGAGGTGCAAAACACAGAGACAATTATAAGCAAAATGTATTTTTAAAAAGGGGAGGTGGGGAGGGGTGTTAAAGCATGAGGCTTTTGGTTTATGGTTTAACTGACTTTTATTTGTCATAATTAATTTTGTATAAGAACCCCCACACTGATGGACTGACTTACAGACTGACAAAATATTAAATTTCTAACTTAATGACTGATTCATGTATTGACTGATGGACAGAATGACTGACTGATGTACTCTTTATGATTGACTGATGGACTGACTGACAGACAACAGATAGATTGCTTAGTGACAGACTGACTTTCGTACATCAGTTCGTAAGTTTGTCCATCAAATTAACATTCTATTCCCTTTTTTTTTATTTTATTTATTTTATTTAAAATTGTCTCTGCGTTTAGCACCTCAGACAGTGTAACAGCTCCTAATCACAACTGATGCTTGCACACTACGTTACATGTCCACGAAAGTATGCTAACGCACAAAACACTGCTAAAGGGAAATAACTCCAAGTGAATATTATGTGTGGAAAGATCAGCAACATTCTTTTGGAGATTACCATCATTTCTTATAAACGTTATCTTCCATTATCCGTACAGACAGTAAGTAGTACTGGCAGCAGTAACAAGAAATGAAGAAGTGATTGTCTTTACTGCTCAGGAAATAAAATAGTTTGTGAGGATGAGTAATATTTTCTTGCTTGTTGAAACGTACTTCTGACTAAAATTTTTGGGTTATCATGTTTCAGACCTTATGGACTTTTCTTCTATGTCCTTACATCAGACCAAGAAATTAGAGATGCAATGTCAGGTTAGTAGCAGCTCTTGATGCTGATAACTTTTCTATAAATTTGTTGTGTTTAAAGTTTTGAGTATCATGATTTTCCTTTTCACTTCTCATGGTGCTTGTTGCCACAATAGCACCTAGTCCATTTGCAGGAAGCCTGCACTAAGCATTCTTATGCTCTTTCTGCTGTGGTTTCTGAAGCAGTGTGTTTTACATGATGAAGTTGCCAGCCCTATGCATAACCTTATATTAGTTACCATGTACAACACGCGGAAGAAAGAATTGAGGCTCTTGAAATGTGGATATATAGAAGAATGGGGCGTATCTCATGGAAAGAGAAGAAAACAAATAAGGAGGTCCTAGAAAATCTAGGTATGAAAAGAGAACTAATGAGGGAGATCAAAGTACGGCAGCTAAAATACTTTGGCCACATAAAAAGGTATAACACCTTGCAGAAGACCATAATAGAAGGGAGAGTTGAAGGCAAACGTGCAAAGGGAAGACAGTGTTATGATTGGGAAGATAACATCAAGAGATGGACAGGAAAGAGTCTATCAGAGTGCACCACCAAGACAAGAGACGGAAGACGTTGGAGATCAATTACATCCAACCTTCGTTGTAGAGATGGCAGTTGATGATGATGATGACGACATGCGGTAGGGAGTAGTAGTTCTATTCTTTCTTTGTCTCCTCAGATACCACCCCCAGGGAACTACGTGGGGCACTTTTGTTGATGCCACCATAATTCTTCAGCGAGGAACCAGGTTTAAGGTGTGGTTGAATGACTGGGCGGTTTATTTTTCTTTTGCATGACTGCACTGCAGAAATGGCATTTTCTTACTGCCTTTTTTCCAGACAGTCACTGTCTGCATCTCACATTCATTGAAGTAACAAACAGGGTACATGTTTCAGTTGTACACATGCAGTAGAGCTAGCAATGATAGACGTTTCATTGAACGAACGAACAAACTTTGTTCTCAAAAGGTTAAGAATTTAGCCCTCAGCCCCGTCTAACATTCTGCCCTTCCACTCTCACTTATCGTGCATACTAAACCCTTTCGAAGCATATTCAGTGCACTAACAGTGCAACAAAATAGCAGAATTGAACATTTTAAAAAAAGGAAAAGGAAAAAAAAGAGAAATACTACAAAAAAAAAAAACAACAAATACTGTGTACCATGTGAATGGCACAGTGTTTAGAGTGCTTTTTAATTGAGGCAAAGGGACCAGCTTCAAAATCAGGTCATATCACTCAGTAGTCTACCCAGTTGTAAAAATGGGTATTTGATGCTGCTCATGAGTTAGGGATGGCAAAGGCAGCAAGAAAGTGAACTAATAGCACCTAATAAAACAGAGACCAAGTATATATGTGAAGTCTCTAACACTTCACTCCCATGTTGCAATATCTACTATGAGACTACCTTTACCTTTACCCTTTCTTTTTTTTTTTTAAATCTGAAAATGCAGAACTTTTGGCCTGGAATGTGTCTTGTTTCTCTCAGAACTGCTTGCACAGAGCTGCCCCCAACTGTGGTGACTTCAAATTTTTTTAAAAGTATTATTTACTTACTTTGTCGTTCCCCTTCTACCGTGAGGTGTAGAGGTTTGGAAGAGAGAGCGCCAGACTATCTTATTGGCTGTCTTCCTCCTGCCTGGTTCCATTCTAGTCCTCAGTCCTTCAAAGATTGTCTAATGTTGTCCTCCCAGCGGACTCTGGGTCGTCCTGGAGGTCTGGATCCCTGGCTCTTTGTTTCCCATGCTTGTCGGGGTAGCCGATCTTCTCCCATTCTGCAGACATGGCCAAACAATCTTAGTTGGGACTGTTCTACTTGGGTCTGCAGGGGGTGGGATTTTAGGCCTTGACGTATCGTCTGGTTGCGGACCATGTCTCTTCTTGTTACTTCAACCACCTTCCTCAGATACCTCATTTCTGAGGTTTTGATCTGGCTTTTATGGGTTGTAGTCATTGCCCATGACTCGCATCCATATGTCAAGACTGGGACATAAGTGGAGCGGTATACAGCCATCTTCGTTTTTTTACCAATAAAAGTATTACAGAAAATGGAATCTCAGTTTTTACATAATTCAGGTAGGAAAATTATGAGAAGAAGAAAGCTGGAATATATTGTGATAACTGGACAGATTGAGGGGATACGAGATGGAGGATGACAGAGAGAGAAGATTACTGGACAGTTTGACATGTTGGTGTGGAAAAGTCAACAACAGAATTGATTAACAGTGCTGGAGACAGGAAGTTGTGAAGAGACATAATGGCCTATGTCGGGCATCGTACTTGTTATTGTTGATCAGAATCAACGTCATTGTACTCCAGGCAAACCCATAGGTGTTCAGTCTTCTTCAGCAAATGTAGAAAGGTATAAGTGTTAATTGTTCCTGTTGCATGCTGGTTGTATACACACCGGATGTATTCTCTCATACGTCTATCTCTGCTGGTGTTATGTTTGATGCCAAATTCTAGCAATCTTAGCCATGATGATTCATTGATTATAATGTAATTATCTAATAGGCGATCATTAATTGCCCTCAGTGTCGCTCCTTTTACCATATCCAGTGCATCTTCTATGGGTGCTCTTGAAGCTAGCCTGTCAGCTCCTTTCATTGCCACTCACCCTTGCATGACCAGGACAGTAGATCCACACCAGTTCCTGAAGGTTTTAGGCTTCTATGGAGGTTTTCCATTCTGGCAGGAGCCATCTACTTTAGACCATCAAAAGCGTGGATTGTGAGTCTGATACAATAACTGCCCTTGAAGAAGAAGAATTTAGAAATTTGATAGTTTAATTATTGATCTTAAGGGAAATTTTGTCATATTCAGACATCGTCATCATCATCATCAACTGCCATCTCCACATCGAAGGTCGGCTGCAATGGATCTCTCTCTCATGTTTTGATGGTGCACTCTGATAGACTCTCTGCTGTCCATCTCTTGACATTATTATAGCACTGTCTTCCTCTTGCATATTTGCCTTCCACTCTTCCTTCGCACAAAGTGTTATATCTTTTTATAGGGCTAAAATATTTTGACTGTCTAATTTTGATCTCCTTCATTAATTCTCTTTTCATTAATCTCGGTTTTCTAGGACTTCTATTTGTTTTCTTCTCATTCCATGAGGTGCACACCATACTTCAGTATATCTACATCTCAAGGGCTGTATATAGTGTTACTGTTCTAAAGATCCACATCTGTAATTCAGACAATGCATTCATAAATTGATGAGTGTCCATTTGGTCATGACTGACTGTACAGTTATTTGTTGTGTGTCTGTCACAGATCCGAGTCATGGAGCTGGAGTCAAATTTGGAGAAAGAGAGAAGGAAACTCGGGGAGCTGAGAAAACAACATTACAGTCTGGCCGGAGCGGCAGAAGGATGGGAAGTCAATGAGGTAACGTTTTACTGTACTGTTTTGCTGGAATACAAATTGCTTGTCAGAGATCTTATACCATACTCCATTGACTGTACAGTGGATTGGCGAGAAGATTTTATTGTAATTCCATTTTTCCTGTGCAGAATAAAGTCGAAAGTTTACTGAAGACCTTACAGTCCGTACTGACATCAAAGTGGTCAGTAATAGTGAACCTTTTTATTTGATGGTTTGAGAAACTGTTTGGTACAGAAGCATTGAGGGAAGGAAATTATTTTTCATTGTATAGTTTCAGTTTAAGATATGCAACCGACACATTCAAACAAATACACTGAATGTCATACCACTTAAGTCCTTCTATTCTACGCAAGCACCCATTTATGAAAGTCTTTAACTTTTTGGTTGTTTATTGTATGGTTTCTGTTTAAAATATGCAGCCAACACATCCAAACAAACACACTAAATGTTAGTCAATCAGTCAGTATCCCTTAGCTCCCTTGGAAGCATAGGTCTTCAACAAACAAATACCAAATTCTGTTGTTGCATGCCATCTGGCTCAAGGTCTTTCCGTGTCTTGCTTAACCCTTTCACGTCTGTCTCCAAATCTCTTCTCCATATGTACTTTGGCCTCTCTCTCTCCACATCTTTTACCCTGTGTATTCTAGAACAAGGACTACCTTGTAATGCTATCAACAGGTTTTTCTCACTGTGTATCCTATCCATCGCTAGCTAATTCGTCTCCTCTCTTGTTCCGCTGATTCTTGTCATCGGTTCCATGCTAGTGATTTTATTATACTACTTCAGTCTTTCTATTCTACACAAGCACCCATTAGTAGCTTTGATGGCACAGGTTCATTATATGGTTATAGTTTAAAATATGCAACGGACTCATCCAAACAAACACACTGTATGTCAGCAGACCTACAACAATAATGTAATTCATTAAAACATAAGTCAAGGAATTTAAAAACCTGGGAAGCATGTCAGCAAAGGAAAATGGGATAGAAGCAAGATATCGGAGGGCTAATTTACTGGCTTACTGTATGCATGGAGGCATATCTGGAGTCACCCTTATATGACAACCAGCTATGCACAATGCTACAATATATGTAAATGGAAGTGAACCTATGTCTGTGAAGCTAATTACATCCTCATTGACTCTTGAAATCATCCACACACTTCCAGGGATTCCCCATGTGGTGAAACCTATTGAGAACCCAGCATTGCACACTAAGCTTGGAGAAGTCACTTGAGCCCCGGGTGTAATTCTTTGGCTTTGACTTGGTTGACTGCATGCAGAAGGATCTCACTATGGACCCAGTGATAGGCAGGGAAAGCTGAGAAGTGGGTCTGTGCAGGACGTGACAATTCCTTTGAAGAACCCAGAACCAGAGTACAGTATTTTAGCTTTGCATAGTTGGAGAGTACCCTTGGATGGCGGAGAATACACAGTATGCCACACACTTCTTACTCCTAGCTTGAGACCAGCTGTGATGATCTTTTAAATTGCAAGCCAAGCTGGAGAAACTGGAGCTCATGACTTCAACTCAACATGTTTCAGAATGGCAGAAAAGCCACAGGAAAAGCCTAGGTCTACAGTGTAAATAGGACCTAAGTCTTCAACGTGGCATTGGCTGCAAAAGAGAGAATCTTAGCAGCCCTAGTTAAACAGCAATAACACTTTCATTGTGGTGTATTTTATTTTGCAGTATCATTTCTTAACATATGCACATTTTTAAAAATGCATGTGTTGATTTACTCCAAAACCTGAGTTTAAAAAAAAAAACACCTTAAAATTAGTTGAAAATTACACATATATGGTGTTATTTCTGTACACCAGCTGGTGCATTTATCTTCATGTTAAGATTTAAAGGAAAAGTTCATTTAGACCAGTGGTTGGTAGAGTGTTAATTTCTGCAGTTGTTCTGTGTCAAGCACACTTATGAAGGCATACAGAATGAAGTTTATTCCTATTGAGTCAACATAGGCTGGTGTGTAGTATTTGAATGTGTACATATAAGCAAAAATATCTTAATTCACGGGTTAGATAAGAGCTGATGTCTGTTCACTTCTGGTATTTTTTATCTCACATCAAATTTTATTCCTGCATCGCTAATACTTTTTCTGAACAGGGTCTTGTTTCTTTTTAAGGAGTTTTTACCTCATTTTAGCAAAACTTCCCCATCCAACCTAGACATGAGGCCCATCAGTTAAATTAGAGCACATATCCAAAGTTAAAAGATATTGAGGTCTGGTAATCTTTTTTAGAAACGAACAGTTCATATGTTTTTTTACAAAATATGTTTTAGCAGCCCTGTATTTTGATGAGAGTTAACCGTTTTCATAGAGTTAGTTTAATGAATTATCATTGTGTCTTGTATTGTGAATGTTTTATTCTGTATCATGGTAGATTACATCAGATGAAATCATTGGAGATGAGTGGTAATGGGCTCTTTATATTTTTATACACTTTATTATATTTATAAAAGGTAGCAGCCTCTTTACAATGATTATATCTTTTGTGTAGAGTTCGAGAAAATAATTAGTCCCGCTAGTCGCTTTAAGTTGGGGATAGCAGATATATGTTTTATATTACTATCTTACATCTGCTTAACAGTTTGCAAGGGAATTTATAAGCTGCTAGTAGCTTTATCTGCTTCTCAGCACAGAGCAAATTTTTGTTTTAGTTGACTTAAATTAAAATTGACTTCAGCTTAAGCACGATTAAGGTAGATTAAATTTAGATTGAGAGCTTGCTTGTGTAAAAATAAATTGCATATTTTTATATTAAGCTTACATTGTTATTGCTGAAGTAGTAGCCACTTCAGTCATGACTGACTGTGGGAGTGCGCCCCTGAGGTGATAGCTTTTAGCTGCTTTTGTTTATGGTGTTCCTTGCGGCGTTCTTTTCTCTTCTGCTTGTTGTGAGAGCTTCTGTTCACCCAATCTGAGGGGGCGCCATAGGGAGTATCGCCACTTGGTGCGATCGGCAGCTTCAACCTCACACGTTGCAGGATTTACAGTACTTTGCAAAAAAAATGGCAGTCATATTTTCGCAACGCAGCACACTCATAGAAGCAGATAATAATAAAAACTGTATGTCCAGAGGAAGATTGGTATCTTCCCTATCTATTAACTGTGGTTTCAGTACAATATAATGTTGCCTTCTCCAGCAAGGCAAGCCTGGATGCGGTGAGGCATACTTCCCACAAGTGTTTGTAGGTAATTGTGAGTCAGACTGTCCCAGTATTTTTCAGCTACCTTCTTCAATTGTTCAACGTCTCTGAGTCCACTCTTTTTTAAATGATTCTTGAGTAGTGCCCAAACGTTTTCAATTGGGTTTAGGTCGGGACTGTTGCTGGGCCACTTCAGCACTATCACATTCTTCTCTTGCAGCCATGCTTTGGTGGTTTGAGCTGTATGCTTTGGGTCATTGTCATATTGAAATGTGCACCCATCGGGGTACATGACCTGCATAAATGGCAGAAGGTGTCCCTCTAGTATGTCGATGTACCTTTCTTTCGTGACAATTCCTGTGAAAACATACAGTGGGGTGGCACCTCTTGCTGACACCCCTCCCCAAAGATGGAATTTCTGGGTATGTTTCGGTCACTGGTACACAGGCGTTACAGAGTCTTTCGTCCAAATATTTATTTGGGCAGGATAAGACCAAACAGAATATTCATCTGAAAAAATCACATTGTCCCATGACAAATTTTGGTGTTCGTGGCAGTTCAAGCGCATCTGTTTGTGAGTCTCTGTGAGCAATGGTGACGAAATTACCCGCTTTTTTATGTAATTTCATCCTGTGTAGCTCCCGGTTGACAGTAGCATTAGATACCTCTGGGCTTCCCAACTCGATCATGCGCTGCCGTATGTTTTCTACACTCTTTATTGGCCCAGCCCGAACGATTTGGGCGAGACGTCGGTGGTCATTTGTGTCCAAAATTCTTGGCCTCCCACTACCTTCTTTTCGCTCGATTCCATTACCTGCTTTTAATTTACTCACAACTCTGTAGACAGTCCGCTCAGGAATGTTCAAGGTTTTAGAAATGTTGGAACATGTTTGATTTCCTTCATTCCAAAGCTGTGAAATTAACATACACTTTGACTTTGTATCCATTTTCCACCACTAGCATTAGAAATTGTCGTCTGCTCTATTATCAAGGGACTTTACTCTCCGCTAATTTTATTTTACTTTTGGTAGTGTTTGCTCACTTAAGTGGAGTGCAAATTTGGGGCAGAACATGCATATTTAATTAGATTTCAGCATATTTAGCTGAGCAATATGACTGCCATTTTTTTTTTGCAAAGTACTGTATGTCTAGTGCCTTCATGTCTCTCTTGCCCACATCTTTGAACCTCAGCTGCGGCCGTCCAGCTGTTCTTTTGCCATCTGCCAGTTGTCTGTAGAAGATATCTTTAAGGATGCGACCATCTTCCATGCTGCAGACATGGTCAACCCAGCGTAGTCTATGCAGTCTAAGCAGTGTATACATGCTCTAAAGGTCAGCATGTGACAGCACAAAAAGTGTTAGTGCAAGCAAAGTATCAACTATCATCATCATAATTGTTCTTTTTTCTCCTTATGGAGCATGGAGCCACATTTGTATCTGATCCTGAAGCCTGCACCAAACATTTGACATGCTGAATCACTGGTGCTTTCCGTAGCAGTTTCTTTTACATGAGGAGGTTGCTAGCTGGGCATGCACATTACATTATATTAGTTGCCTTTTACAAACCTCAGGGAGCAGAACGTCACATCAGCACTGCTTTATTCTATCCCCACTTTTGGCCAAAATTGACCTGAGTCATATTTTGATATAAAATAGTTTTTGTTTTTTTTTTAACGTACGCCCGCTATTACTCAAGGCGAAATCTCAGGTTAGTATGTCTAATCTGAGACTGATTTTACGTGAGTATCCCATTTTCCCTGTGCGCTGACAGGTGTCCTCTCACCATTCAGGCAGATACTTGCCATCTTTGGAGAGTACCCATTAGAGCTGTTCAGGTTATTCCAGTCCCTGTTCGATGACACTTCTTCAAAGGTTCTCACCAGGGCTCGAATTAATCCAGTCCAAATCCCGGTCGACAACACTCTTTCAAATGTCCTTGCCCGTTTTTGAACCTGGATCACCCGATCGCCAGCGCAGTGTGGTAACCATTACACCAGCACGGCTCCCCATAAAATAGTTTAATCTATCATCCTACACAATATCTTACAGTTAACAGTTTGGATCATCCTGAAAAATGTCATTTTAATGTGATATATCCTTCTTGTCAACTAGTAACACAAAAACTTTAAACGAGTTTTTCTCAAAACAAGCAGACGTGGAGATAGAATGAAGCAGAAGTAAGGCGATGAGTAGTCCTATTCTTTCTTTGGTTCATAAGAGACCCTGGGGACCTACACGGGGCATGTTTAAAGTATTCTATACGTTTATTACATTTAAGTCTTTGTGTTTGTTTTTTTTTGTGTACTCATTTTTGTTTGTGTTTGGTATGATGGAAATACCCCATTCATGTCTGTCTCCATTTACACTGTTCATGTGTTTTTTGGTCTCCCTGTAATTATTTTACCATGGGGATAGCAGAACAAGGATCTGCCTTGCAAAGCTGTCAGCAGGTTTCTTCAGTGTGTGTATGTATGTGTGTGTGTCCTATGCAGTGCTGAATCACCTCATGCTCCACCGGTGCTTGTCTGGTTCTTGTCATCAGTTCCACAATGATGATCTTGTTATACTATTTCCATTATATTATATGCAAGCACACATTTATGTAAGTCTGCAATCTAGTTTTGTATCATGCACCAGATAAATTTAGACCAGTTTAATGGGCCGTGGTAGCATAGTGGTTAGTGCACTGGCTTCCTAGCTCAGTGGTTTATGGTTCGATCCCCAGATGAGGTGGGATTTTTTTAGGCCGCAAACGGCTCCTGGGTCGACCCAGCCCCAAATGGGTACCAGAGCAACTCTGGGAAGGTTAAGGTGGCCGGCGTGATGCTGACCACATCACCCCTAGTGTGCCGACGGTCAAGAAAATATGGGCCTAACACCATATTCCCAATATGCCTTAATGGGCGTGTAATGGGATCCTTTCCCTTTGTCATCTCATTATTATAGAGTTAAACAACATTATTTACCTACCTTGGATATCCAACAGGTGGTGCCAGTCTCAGTTTAAATGTTCCGTTGACATTATTGGCTGCTATATTTGGGATAAAGATATTTATGTTGTTTTTCTGGGGAATACCCCGATGTGTGAGGTATTGCCATTTAGTTGTCTTATTCAAATCAACCATCACCATTGTTATTAGTTTGGAGAACTGATCACTGATGACGCAGCGCCACCAGATCCAAATTCCAGAGACACTGCAGAAGTGAGTTTGCAACTTAACACAGCAAGAGCCGTTGTTGTTTACTTTCTAATCAGTGATTATGCTGCCTGTTCAGTTTTCATCAAGCTTTCCTCTACTAATGAATTTTGTTTCAGTTTACAATGACTGCTTGTGTGTTCCTTGAATGATTTTAAAAATTTTTAGTTTCATTTGTCACCGCATTTTTGTTGGGGTTTTGATTTGTTTATTTAGTTGCTTTTTTTTTGTTTTATTTTTTGTTGCTTATCACAAAGGCTAGTTCATGAGAATAGCACTTCACAAAACTTTCCTGTATGACATTGCATTTTCAGAATATTTTTGGCATTTCTCTGAAAAACAGTTGCTTCTGCCTTGCTTTTGATATATGGAATTTGAAATTTGAAAACTCTTATACAAAGAGTTTCTTGCTTTTAAGAAAAATATTAATCTAAACAAGTGAAAGATCTGATTGAACCAGGCTGACCACACTGGGAACATTTATCAAGGATGTTAGCATTAATGAAGCATAACTTTTTGTTTTTTCCTCTCTGTCGTTTTGCTGTTAAGTTTCTATGCTACTTAGCTGGGCTTGCTGAGATAAACCATAATTAATAAAGGATACAGTATAATGTGCTGTGTTATTTTAAAACATTGTATTACTTGGATGGAAGTATTGCATGGTGGTGTTGTCAAAAATCAGATGCTTTTATCATTGGGAGTTTGCATGTTTTTTAAGTACAATGCTTCCGTGATATATAGAATGAATGAATATAGCCACAGTAGCATTTGCCAATCTAAAGAACTTCTGGAAATCTTCCCAGTACAAAACAACCACTAAATTAAAAATATTCAAGATTTGCGTAATTTCTGCAGTTGTATAGTGCAGAATGCTGGAGGAAATGTCCAAACTGTCCTCTTTCCTAGGGAAAATTCTTGGAATTTTCTGGCCAAACACCATCACCAACCAGGAATTGCTGACTCTGAACCACCAACAAGACAAGTACATCATCATAGAAAGTATATGCTGAAATTGGTTGGTCACATCCTCAGAACGGATCCTGACACCATCACCAGAACTGCCATGCTATGGATTCCAGAAGGAAAGTGAAATAGAGGCCAGCCAGAAGCCACCTGGTGGAGAACAGTGGAAGCAGAGATGCAATGGGTAAACCAGAGCTGGGGCACCATGTGAAGGATTTCTGCCGGCCAAGCATAGGGAACAAAAGCTGGAACAAACAGATATGTTTATATATCTAGGAAGCATAGTAACAGCAGAACAAGCAAAGACATCAGTAACAGAATGAATAAAGACAAAACAGCCTTTGCAAATCTAAACAACATTTGGAAATCTTCTCAGTACAGCACAACAACCTGGTGGAGAACAGTGGAGGCTGAGATGCAAAGCATGAACCAGAGTTGGGGCATGGCACGATGGATGGCCACCGACCGAGCAAAATGGGGACATTTTGTTGCTGCCCTACAAGACACCACTAGGCGTGATGGCCACTGACTGCTTTGTCAGTCAGCAGCCAAGAAACAAAGAAGAAGAATATATATATAAATAATATAGCAGCTGTCAGTCATATTTTGTCATGAGCGATTTAATGAACACTTGTATTCCGTAGAGAGCTGAACAGTAATGAATGAATTAATCTTTTTCTTGATTTCTTTAAAAAATTGCATATAATTTTCATGCCTTTATCTTTCTGATTGTTGCAATGATTTTTTTCTTTAACTCTGGCTTTGTTAAGACATTGTCGTAAGACTTCTAGCTGTCTTTAGGATTTTCACCATTCTTCTGCTTCACTATGTCTCTTTGATCTTCGGTGATATTCTTTTTTTATTCGATAATTCATTGTCAAAGCTTTAAATTTTTTGCACTTAATTGGTATAAATGTAACAGACTGTTCTGGACTTATGTATGCAACTTGCAACCACTTGTACTTATGCAGACCATCCCATTAATCTAATTATATTTTTTATTTTCTTTGTCTCCCGATGTTCGATCATCAAGTTTATTTATATATTTATAATTTATAACAGTTCATTACTGTACAGCAGAGTAATTTTATGTTATAATTTGTGCATTGAATTATTTCACTATAAATAAAAAGTACAATTATATAAATAAAAAACACGATAGACATATACATTTTAAGACTCATGCATGTTAATTGTTATCATATCCTAATGGTGCATACTGTTTATAGTGATTTCCAACTGACGATGATTTCAACTTACGACGGGGTTATAGGAGTGGAACCCTTTCGTAAGTCAAGGGCTGTCTGTTTTTGTTAATTATTTGCACATCTGCTTTCTAATAGTTGTACTTTAAGATGGAGCTCACAATGCTTGAATTATTGTTTATGATTTAGCTATCTGATTTATTCAGATTAGGTGCTGTTCTCTCACTGAAGATTGACTTATAACTGATTGTCTGAAGATTGACTTATAACAGATCACTGAGGTGTTCATTTTCGTCCCTTGGTGGTACACTTCCGACAGAATATTTTTCCATCACTTTCTCATTTGTTTCCTATGAAAATATTTTGCTCAGTTGCCTTCAACTACTTCCTTTGTTATGATTAATAGAAATTTTTTTTCTTTTAAATATTAATTTAGATAATAAATTTAAATATTTTAATTGTTTAGTCTTATCTCATTCATTATTTGAGTTCTCATTCCTAATTTTACCATGACCTGTTGCCTACTGAAAAAAGATTGATTCTGATATGATTATTAAAATTCTTTTTTAATTGTCAAAATGTATATGTTCAGTAATGTTTGCAATGCACGATGTGTGCAAGACTGAATTTTTAGTACTGTATGTGTTTAGTGATGTATATGTTCAATACTGTATATGTGCAGTACTGTATGTGTGCAGTGTTGTATGTGTGCAGTGATGTATGTGTACAGTGATATGTGTGTACAGTGGTATATGTACCGTGATATATGTGCAGTGATAAATGTGTACTGTGATATATGTGTGCAGTGATATATGTGTACAGTGATATATATGTGTACAGTGATGCATATGTACAGTGATATATGTGTACATTGATAAATATGTGCACAGTGATGTATGTGTACAGTGATATATATTGTGTGTATGTGCAGTGATAAATGTGTGCAGTGATATATGTGTGCAATGATATATGTGTGCAGTGATATAAATGTGCAGTGATATATGTGTACAGTGATGCATATGTGCAGTGATGTATGTGTACATTGATAAATATATGCACAGTGATGTTTGTGTGCAGTGATGTATGTGTGCAGTGATGTATGTGTACAGTGATATATATTGTGATGTATGTGTTCAGTGATATATGTGTACAGTGATGTATGTGGGCAGTGATATATATGCACAGTGATAAATGTGTACAGTGATGTATATGTGCAGTGATACATGTTTACATTGATAAATATGTGCATTGATATATGTGCACAGTGATGTATGTGTACAGTGATATATACTGTGATGTATGTGTGCAGTTATATATGTGTACAGTGATGTATTTGTGCAATGATGTATGTGTACAGTGATGTATGTGGGCAGTGATGTATGTGGGCAGTGATGTATGTGTGCAGTGATGTATGTGTACAGTGATGTATGTGTACAGTGATGTATGTGTACAGTGATATATACTGTGATGAATGTATACAGTGATATATGTGTACAGTGATTATGTGGGCAGTGATGTATGTGTGCAGTGATGTATGTGTGCAGTGATGTATGTGCACAGTGATGTGTGTGCAGTGCCATATGTGTGCAGTTCAGTATATTTGCTGTTCTATTTGTGTGGAGTATGTATGCGTGCAGCGCTATATGTATATAGTGCTGGATGTGTTCAGTGCTGAATGTTTGCAGTGCTGTATGACTGCAGTACTGTATGTGTGCAGAGATGTGTATGTGCAGTGATGTATATGTCTTCTTCCGTCCTTAGCCAATGACTGGCAAAGCAGTCAGTGGCCATTACGCCTAGTGGCGTCTTAAGGGCAACAGCGAATAGATTTTCTTTGCCGTTGTTCCCATCACACCTAATGGCGTCTTTAGGGCAACGACAAATCAATCCGTTTGCCGTTGTTTCCGTAATCAAAGTGACTGGCAAATGGGTGATCAGCCCATTGGGGATGTATATGTGCAGGGCTGTATTTGTGCAGAGCTGTTTGTGTATGGTGCTGTATGTGTGCATTGCTTTAAATGTGCAGTTCTGTATATTCTTACAATGCTATATCTGCAGTGATGTGTATGTGCAGTATTGTATATGTGCAGTGTTGTATATGTATGGTGTTGTATATGTATAGTGTTGTATATGTGCAGTGTTGTATATGTGCAGTGTTGTATGTGTCCATTGTTGTATATGTCCAGTGTTGTACATGTCCAGTGTTGTATATGTACAGTTCTGTATGAACAGCATGAGCTCCAGAGTTGATTGTGAGATTACATTGATTAATCGTAGCATGAGTGGAGCATGACCTTGTTTGCATTATGTTTTCTTAATTGAGAAGATGAGATACTGTTACCTGGTTGAAATAATTCATTGGTCCCAAATATCAGTGAAAATAATTGATCTCAGATATTTGTGAAAATAATTGATCTCAGATATTTGTTAAAATAAGATATCTCAGATATTTGTGAAAATAATTCATTGATTAAAAATATTTGTGAAAATAATTCATTGATCTCAAATATTTGTGAAAATAATTCATTCGTGTCAAATATTTTTGAAAATAATTCACTGGTCTCAAATATTTTTGAAAATGTTTATTGGTCTCAAATGTTTGTGAAAATAATCCATTGGTCTCAAATATTTGTGAAAATAATCCATTGGTCTCAAATATTTGTGAAAATAATCCGTTGGTCTCAAATATTTGTGAAAATAATCCATTGGTCTTAAATATTTGTGAAAATAGTTTATTAATCTCAAATATTTGCAAAAATAATTCATTGGTCTCAAGTATTTGTGAAAAAAACATTTCTGTTTCAGCATTTTGTTTTGTAAATGTGTTCATTCACATTTTTCTTGTTTTGGTTTTTTAATTTTTTTTATTTTTTATTAGACTAACTAAAGCTGTCATTTTACTGTTTGCTTATTTATCCATCTGTGTGCATTTTAATGAAGGCACATGCAGCCTAACTTGATCATTTTTCTTATTTATTGGTGCACTCTTGTACATTTGGTAAAATAATTTTTCTCATTATCTTTTGTCACTATTGTGTAAATATCATATTATTAGAGGTAAGCAAAGTTTTAATGTGTAGACAAACATGAAGGGATCAAGGTTTTATGTAACCACGAGTCAACTTATTTTAAATGATAATTTTTCAGTGGCAATGTTTTTATTTAGATTTAAATTTATTAAAACACTAAGTTATGCATTTTGAATAGAACTCTTTGATGGTAGTAAATGTTTATTAGCATTTTCTGTCACACGCTAACTATAAACTATGCGTATTGCAAGTATTAAAAACTATATTTAGGATATTTAATCTGTACATAGTGTGAGGTGCTGCCTTAAAAAAAAAAACTGGGACTGACCGCGTGGAGCGTTAAAAGAACATAGTAAATACTTGCACTGCTAAATAGTTGCTCCTTCAAGTCTGCCATTTTACTTACTCGAGAATTGCAGAATGTCCCTGACAGCACCATAGAAAAATGCTTGTGAAAAAGCAACGTGGGGACACGCATCAATATGAAACTTGGCACAGTGCTTCAGAAAGGAAGTCTTTAGAGCAATTTAGTGGCACAACTGTAACACTGCTTCCAGTTAGTGCTCTGTGTGGCCAATGCAGGAACTTTTGCATGGTACACCATATGTTCAGGCGTCTGTAGCAGAAGTTCAAAACTTGCTCGGGACTCCAAAAGGAGTCTGTAATATGTCTAAAAAATTATAGCAGGAATTCATGACTGTTTATGTCAGTCAGAAGCTAATAATCTGTTGAAAAGTTTTTAACACATATCCTTAGGTGATTTTCATAATTTACTCATGTCTATAATGCATGGAGGCATATGTGGAGTCATCCTTATATTACCACCAGCTAAGCACAATGCTACAGCATAAAGATGTCAAAGTGAACCTGTCTGTGAAGCTAAATACACCCTCAGTAACTCTTGAAATCATCCACACACTTCCATGGATCCCCCCATGTGGTGAAATATGTTGAGAATCTAGCATTCACCCAAATCTTGGAGAAGTCACTTGAGCCCCAAATGTAACTTTGGCTTTTACCTGGTTGACTGCATGCAGGAGGATCTTGCTATGGACCCGTGATGGGCAGAGGGAGCTGAGAAGTGACTGTATGTGGGACGTGACAGTTTCTGGGGTAAGCCCAGAACCAGAGCACAGTATTTTAGGTCTGCATATTTGAAGAGCCCCCTTGAATGGCGGGGAATGCACAGTATGTCATGCACTTCTTCCTCCTAGCTTGGGACTAGATGTGATGATCCTTTAAATGCAAGCCAAGCTGGAGAAACTGGAGCTCATGACTTAGCTCAACACGTTTTAGAATGGCAGAAAAGCCACAGCAAAAGCCTAGATCTACAGTCTAGATAATGCCAAGAAGTTGTCAACTTGGTATTGGCTGCAAAAGAGCGAGAAGCTCAGCAGTCCTAGTTAAACAACAACAATCCATGTCTATCCATTAGTCTCTGACCACCAGCATAAAGCAGATGTTGTTGTTTTTTGTTTTTTTTCTCTTCCGTTTCTAAAATTTTCAAACCATTTTATTGCTGACCTGAAATGATCTTGGCGTTAAAATAGTTTTATGGGAAATTTTTTTTTTTTTTTAATGCTGTTTTCTCTGAACACATTTTTCCCATAATTTCTGAGTGTTGTTAATTTTAATTCTGTCCAGTAACTTCAAACCAGCGTCTACCTTGTCCATTCTTCCTCCTCAAGGACACACTGTGTTCTTCCAGTTACGTTTTTTCTGGTGTTAATGTTCTACACTGCTGTAGTATCATTTATTATTTGTTTTCAATGTCTTAGATGTGCAACGCTGACTGTAAAGTGTTAATGGCGTTTAACTCTCGTGTTAGAAGGAAGCAATTCACTTTTATTGAGCAGGTTATGAGAAGGTGTGGAATATATCGTCACAACAGGAAAGGCTGAAGGAAACAGAGATAAAGGAAGAGAGGGTACTGGACAGTTTTGTCGTCATGACATGGAAAGAAGTCAACAACAGAATTGATAAATACCGCAGTATTGGAGACAGGACGTTGTTGAGAGACATGATCAGCTACACCACCAGGCTACTTGATGAAGAAGAAGTTTAACTCAGATTAAGTTTACTTGACAAATACACAGCATTTCTTACCTTCCTTTCTATTTTTGTTGCATATGGAGTATTAGCCCCTATATAGGAAGCCTGATATGAGTATATGAGAACTGCCGTAAGACAGGGGTAAAACGGTAGAATGAAAAAAAAAACACACACAAATAGTAATACGTCTTACAAGGAGACAGGACAAGAAAAAACCTATGCTATGGCCACATAAGGCCTTCGTCAGGGACAGACAAACAAGAGACAGGAGGGAAAGAAAGTGAGAATTAAGTGGAGAACATGAAACTATAGAAATAAGAGAAAAATACTCCCTGATGTGTGTCACATGTTGGAACAAAAACAAACAGGAAGCTTGTGTGAAAGCATGGATGTGCTCTTGCCGTAGTGGTTTCAGTGGTAATTTGATTGACATGGTAGAGCTGCTAGCCTTATGTGTAACCTCAGTTTAGTCATCTCTTATGACCAGTGGCGTCACTAGGTTGGTGTCACCCAGTGCTGTAACTCATGGTGTCACCCCGTGGGGCAACTCACAGTGTCACCCCCATGGACCTTCTCCCAACCAGACCATACAGAATCCTTAGTAATGTTTTTTGCACTAATGTTACTCGTAAATCATAATTCCCGTATATCACTGAATGTAATGTCAATAGTAGTAACATAAACAAGTAGCAAAATTAAAATTACACCTTTAAATTACAATATCATATGCACAGCCTAAATGTATTTACATAGTTTCATGTCGTTAAAGTGAAAATTTGGTAAGAAAACCAAAAGAATTTGAAGTAAAAATGTAGGTATATTGATAAACTACATGTAAGCTGGGCTTACGAAAAATGTTTTTGTGGTTATAACTAACTACAGGGATATTTTTATAAAAAATAATAAATTTCTGCTGAAACACTGCACAAACATTTTATAGACAGTCATTTTGGTGTCACCCCCTTTGTTGGTGTCACCCGGTGCGGTCCACCCCCCCCCCACCCCCCCCCCCCCCCCCCCCCCGACACCACTGCTTATGACATACTTGATGGAAGCAATGTATTTGTTAAAAAAAAAATTTCTCATTGACACGAGAACCACACAGGCACAGCATTTAAGTGAAAATAGTCCTATAGCAGATACTGTCATCAGGGAGTGAAGTTATTAAGACCACTTATACTAGGTCAAGCTTTATGAGGTGGGGTGACCAGTACACTTCCTCACTGCATGTGCCTTCCCTAACTCAGGAGCAGAGTTAGGTACCTATTTAAAGCTGGGCAGACTGGAGCATAAGGCCACCAGATTTTGAACACAGAACCTGGTAACCGTGAAATGAAAGGAAAGCGCTCTAAAAACTCAGCCAGTCACACTCCACAGCATTTAGACTACTAATAAAATTGGTGATTGAGAACGGTACAACATTCCATTCTTTGACTCCAGACTGCCTTCATTGTGTGTTAAAGATACAAAGCAAAATATTATCTGTGACACGTTTTACAGATACCCTAAAACAGATGGTGGGCATTTCAATCAAATACCTTCATCAGCTTAAACAGCATATGCAAACAGTAGATTTGAATCAGAAATGAACAATAGTAAAAGCCCGAGAAACAGTAAAAGAAACATTTTAAAAAAAACAGTATTCCTTCTTTGAAATTTCTGTAAACTGTCATTTAATTTTTCTATTTGGTGTTGCAGAAAAGATGATCTTGTGTTCAAGGATGGTCAAGTGTTGGAGGATGGTCCAATGCTGGAGGTTGGTCTAGTGTTGGAGGTTGGTCCAGTGTTGGAGCATTGTCCAGTGTTGGATGATTATGTGTGTAGGAGGATTACCTTGTGTTGGAGGTTGGTCCATTGTTGCATGGTCTAGTGTTCAGGATGATTTGTGTAGGAGGATTACCTTGTGTTGGAGGATGGTCTAGTGTTGGAAGAATGTCTCATGTCAGAACCACCACTCATCATTGCCAACAAAGGTCTGCTTCCTTGTAATCAAGCTGCCTGTCATTTTGAGCTTGTCAGATCATGATCTCTGATGGATGATAACACCCAAGAGCTACAGCAAGAGCAAGAGTGAATATATTAATGTGATGCAATGCTAGTTTACGATTGCTTTTGGATCAGTAACAAGAGCGATGTCATATTTTTTTCTCTTGTAAATAAGTAACGTGATTTTGTTTCGTTACATTATGGTCACTGTCATAAGTTTCAGTATCTGAATTTGATATTCTGTAAATATTGGTGTTATGATATTAGAACTAGGATGGTAATGGTGACTACTTGTATGCAAGCATAGCCTTTTAAAATATTAAGTGTGAGAGATTGGTCTTCTGAAATGATGAGAATGAAAGCACATTCTCCAAAATTGTGAAGTGTGGGAGCTTCATTTTCTAGAACGAGAGGTTTGTGAGCATTGCTTCCTAAGATGATAATTAATATGTAAAGTTGTGCCATATTATTCCACAGCAGTGGCATAACTACCGCCTGAGTGGGCAGAAGGGACCCCTTGCCTTTATATATATCTTCTTTTAATTTCCTGTGTTCAGTGTCAAAGCATGTCCAAGTTTCTAGAGACAGAAACGAAGGGGATAAAAAAGACGTAGAAAGATCTTATATGGATGGCACAGGACAAAAGAACATGGCACAAATTTGTTGAAGACCTATGCTCCATGGGGAACTAAATGGTGATGATGAAGTAAGTAGTTAATTTATTGATGCAGATTTGCTGTATATTGATTATAGTTGTTGCACCCATGATATGAGGGGAGCCCACATAATTTGTGCCTGGGTGACCCTTACATTGTAGTTACGCCACAGTTGGACAGGCATTTATAAAATAATGTACAGACTATATCAAGTACATTTATGAGTATCACTGGTTTATCTAAGTGTGTACCTTTGATTGTAGTTAACTTTTCTGTCCTTGACCAAACTTGACATACGTTGGTAACATTAACTTAACCACATCATCATTCCCAGCTTCACTCCTTATGGAGCATGAAAGGATCCCGTTACATGCCCATTGAGGCATATTGGGAATATGATGTTAGGCCCATATGTTCTTGACTATCGGCACACTAGGGGTGATCTGGTCAGCATCACGCCGGCCGCCTTAACCTTCCCAGAGTTGCTCTGGCACCCAATTCATGAGGCTGGGTCAACCCCGGAGCCGTTTGCAGTCTAAAAAATCCTACCTCAACTGGGGATCGAACCATAGACCACCGCCGAGCTAGGAAGCCAGTGCAGATAAGCTTGCACCAAAGCATCCATATGCTCCTGCAGTAGTAAGTTCTATATAAGTATTGTTTAGATGAGATTGCCAACCCCCCCTGCACAGACTCATATTAGTCACCTTTTACGACATGCCTGAGAAAACAGTAGTCCTGTTCTTTCTTTGATTCCTTAGAGACCTCCCCCCCCCCCCCCCCACCCCCCCACGGGGACTAGCTTAGGGTCTGCTGTATATAGGATATAACAATATAAATCAGAACTAAGGTGAAGGTTGCTTGTACTTGTGCAGAAATATATGTGTAAACCAGATTTTGACTTGTAAGATGCTAAATCTGGGCATGTGGTGGTTCTCATAAATGAACTATCTGAATTCTTTTAGAAGTCGGAGGTAAGGAGATGGTAGTCATCAGAGAGATAAATCTAATAATGATAATTAAAACGCTAAAATACATTTTCCACAGTCATTAAGGAGGGGATCTATGCTGAAATGCATGTTCCATAAATAATTGAAGAATGTCAGTTAAAATTCACAGGCGTAACCTACAACAAAAACTGTAACAAAGTGTGTGATGATACCATGCTACTGGTTGTCATGGAAATGGTGGCCATATTGGATTTTAATGCTATATTTCAGTTGGCTAAAGACTTTTTTATTTTGTTAATTATGAACACCTAATTTGAATAAGAAATTCGAGATGATGTTTTAAAATGTTGGGTAGATAAGATTCTTGATAACTTTAGTAGATCAAGAGCTACAGAGCTTTGGATTTGATGTGTAGACCTTTTAACTCATTGTGCCAGATTTTACAATATAATTTGCTTACTTACTTACTTAGTCGTTCCCCTTCTACCGTGAGGTGTAGAGGTTTGGAAGAGAGAGCGCCAGACTATTCTATCAGCTGTCTTCTTCCTGGCCTGGTTCCATTCTAGTCCTCGGTCCTTCAAAGATTGTCTAATGTTGTCCTCCCAGCGGACTCTGGGTCATCCTGGAGGTCTGGATCCCTGGCTCTTTGTTTCCCATGCTTGTCGTGGTAGCCGATCTTCTCCCATTCTGCAGACATGGCCAAACCATCTTAGTTGGGACTGTTCTATTTGGGTCTGCAGCGGGTGGGATTTTAGGCCTTGACGTATCGTCTGGTTGCGGACCATGTCTCTTCTTGTTACTTCAACCACCTTCCTCAGATACCTCATTTCTGAGGTTTGGATCTGGCTTTTGTGGGTTGTAGTCATTGCCCATGACTCGCATCCATATGTCAAGACTGGGACATAGGTGGAGCGGTATACAGCCATCTTCGTTTTCTTACCAACCTCTTTCTTGCTGAGGAATCCCCGATTTATGGCCTGATAAAGTCTCCCAGCCACTGCTTTTCGAGTGGCCAACTCTTCTTTGATGCCCCCCTTTCGCTCTATAATAGCTCAGAGATATTTAAAGTGGTCGACCAAAAATATAATTTGCAATATATCAAAATTTTGATAAGACAGCAGATAGCTGATGTGACAAAAGTCTCATAAGACAAAGAACGGTTTGTGTGCCAGATCTCAAGTCCACTGATAAATAAATAAAAAGTGATATAAAAATTAGTGCCCCATAACAAGGTTCTGAGAAATGACATGTTCTTTCTAAAACATGGGCAGTTTAATAAAGAAATAAGATTTTTTTAAGTCAAAATTCACAGGTTCAGAATATGTTCCGAAAACTAGTTCTGATATATTTAGATCAGGGTAGTCCAACGTATTCTACCCCAAGGGCCACATAGACCAAAAATTTAGAGGCCGTGGGCCATTCATGATAAAAAATTATTTAACATAAAAGCTCAGTGAAAAGTAGATGAAATTGAAGAGTTCGAAATTAAAAATAAAATACAATGAGCAATGAATTTCTTTTGAAATAGTTTTAGGTTTATTCTTACCTCCTAATGGGAAGTTTGGTGGGGGGAAGTAACCAGAGTCTCGATATCAATATCAAACAAACATTTTCGGATGCTGACTGCAGGCAGTAAAACATTGCTTTGCACCGGACGTTTTGAGTCTCATCTCTAAAGTCATTATTAAACACTCTAATTGAAGAAATATTTGTTGTATGAGCGCAGGCCAAAAAACTATTTTACGCAGGTCACATTTGGCCTGCGGAACTGCAGTTGGACCATGCTGATTTAGATTCAGGGGATTTTAAATTATCAGGAAATAAACTAATCCCAGAGATTTGAAATTTGTTTAAATTTTGAGCTAAAATCCTCTACCATTCCTCCCTTTAATGTGATTAGGTAATATATTGTTTTCCTTGATTCGTTGAATGAAAGAGGCTGTATGACTTTAAAAAGGGTCACTAGAATTTTGACATTTTTTAAATTATCGTTTTTCAAAATAAACAAATTAAAAAATAAAACAGTAACGTAACTTCGGCTGTTTATTTACGATCTTATGTCAGGGAAACCTGTTAGTGTTATTCATTGTTTTTAATGTTTCTTTACTACAGTTTGTATGTAAAATTCAAATGGTTTTGTGTGTTAAAAACTGTTGACATTACGTGGCAACTGAGTGATTGTAAGATGTTAATTGTTTTAGTGTGGGTTAGTTTTAGACTCCGGAAATTCATTTTAATGTTAGATTTTTAGGTTGGTTCTTTTTTTTTTTAAATCGTAACTAATTATAACTCAAATTTTTGTTGTTGAAGTTTTTGTAGTTCAAAGTTTTTACAAGATGGAATGACCAGTCCCATGTCCAACCTTCCTTAGTTGCTGTTTAATGCACACATGGTGTGTGTTATGGTGTTACTATTCTTTGCTCCCATTTCAGGCCCAGATAAAACACAGGGGTTACCCAGGGTTAGAGACATAGAGGTAGACTGAAAAACACATGGAGAAGAGAACTGGATACAGAGGTGAAAATGATGAGGAAAACATGGAAAGAACGAGCGGATGGCACAGGACAGGAGGACTTTGCATGTGTTTGTTGAAGGCCTATGCTCCTTGGGAAGCTAAAGAGTATTGATTGGTTGAAAAACACACGGAGAAGAGAACTGGAGACAGAAATGAAAGTGATGAAGACAACATGGAAGGACTTAGAACTGATGTCACATGACAGGACAACTTGGCATGTGTTTGTTGAAGGCCTATGCTACTTGAAGAACAAGTTTAATGAATGAATGAAAAGTAGTAACTTCTGTAGAGTGGAGTAGTGTTATTGTCTACTGTGAAACACTAGTAACATGGAGAAAGTAATGTTATCTTATTTCAAACAGTAATACAAGTCAGTAATTATGTGCATTGATCACATCAACACATCAACAACAAAAAATAGACTAAATAAGTATAGTCAGCAGGTGGGTCGGAATATCAGCCTAAAGAAGACGGAGCCCATGACACTCAGTGTGGGCAGTCCTGAGCCCATAACAATAAAGAACCAGAAGCTGGAACAGACGGACACATTTACATACCAAGGATGCATAGTAACGCAATTATAATAATAGTAATAGCCCCTTCATGCAATTCCCATAGTCAGTTATGACTGAAGGGGCATTTATTATTATTATAATATATGTCAGTACTCTCTAACAGATGTAACTGAAAATGTTTTAAACATATGCCTTTTGTTAATGTCCTTTTATCTGCTGTTTTAGGAACTATCAGCAACATAGTGTCACATGATTTATCTTTTATTTGTTTTTTTAAATAACATTTTTTTGTTTGGCGAGGCATGCTCCATTCGACCTATACACAGGGTCTGTCAGTTATATTAGGGCGATTTGCATCTGAATATTATTTATCTCTGTAGTAATCACTGAACTCTCTTATAAGTTGAGAAAGGAGTTTTAAAAAGACAAAACAAAAAGATAGTGCACCTTAATAGGACAAAAGACAAAGAATATTGTTTACGTTGTGGTCACCAGGCCTTCATCTGGGAAAGGCCACATGTTGTCTCCACTTCTGTAGTATTATGTTGTCTTTAGTCCTAGTAAGATGCACTACCATTGTTCCCCCCCCCCCCCCTTTTTTTTTTTTTTTATAAAACCCCTCTCTCTATTTATAAGAGAGTTCAGTGATTACTACAGAGACGTCATGTGACATTATTTTGTTTTTTAAACCCACACTTCAGCATATCTTACTGCAGTCATCCTCATCCTCTTGTAAGTACATAGGTGCATTAATTTGAGGGTATAAATGTTAAGTGTCTGTAGTAGATGTGAGGCATTAATTTGATGGTATAAATGTTAAGTGTCTGTGGTAGATGTGAGGCATTAATTTGATGGTATAAATGTTAAGTGTCTGTGGTAGATGTGAAGCATTAATTTGATGGTATAAATGTTAAGTGTCTACGGTAGATGTGAGGCATTAATCTGTTTCACTTTATTTTTAATTTTAAAAATTATCCAAAGTATCTTTTGTTTCATTAACATTTTACTTGCCACCAGTTTTTGACCTACACTCCTCTCATCACCAATTTCCGTTGTGCTCCTTACGGAGCATGGAGCCACCACTGCTGGTCCCCTTGCAGGAAAGCAGCTCTTGCAGCAGTGGTTTCTGTGACAGTTCATTTGACATAATGAGGTTGCCAGGCTCATGCACAACCTCATATTAATCACCTTGTAAAGCCTGCCTTAAATCCCACCCCCTGCAGACCCAAGTAGAACAGTCCCAACTAAGATGGTTTGGCCATGTCTGCAGAATGGGACAAGACCGGATACCACGACGAGCATGGGAAACAAAGAGCCAAGGATCCAGACCACGAAGACGACCCAGAGTCCGCTGGGAGGACAACATTAGACAATCTTTGAAGGACCGAGGACTAGAATGGAACCAGGCCAGGAGGAAGACAGCCGATAGGATAGTCTGGCGCTCTCTCTTCCAAACCTCTACACCTCACGGTAGAAGGGGAATGACTAAGTAAGTAAGTAAAGCATGCCTGGGGGTGCAGAAGTCCGATTCTTCCTTTTTTGTCTCTTCAGAGATCCCAGGAACAACACAGGGCTCAGTGTCGACAGTAGATGAGTATCAACAGTAGATGCATGTCGACAGTAGATGCGCTACATTACTTAAAATGCATATATCTGTTAAAGGGTTGAATTGAAGAATGCTGGGCCGTGTGTCTGATTACACCCAAATGTCTGTCGACTCTGCAAACAATTATGTTTCCCGCATCAATACTGCCATTCTACTGCGTCTCTAAAGTATACCTGCTAAAAATTGGACTTCTTCTTATAAAAATCACTAAAGCTCTTCTGCGCATTAAAGATGCATATATATTTGCAGATTGTTGCTAAAGAATTTGAATTTTTTGCCCATGAAAATGGATTTATGCTTTGTTTGCATGTATGGCCAGGAGATAAAATGGTGGTGTTTTATGCCTCAAAACCCAAGTTGAAAAAAGGCCACCATAAAATTCAATGAACATCAAAACTGTTTGCAGTTGATGTCCTGGAATTTAACAGTCATAAAAAATGGCATGTAAAGTATTAATCAGATTTAGTATTTTCTGTGTTTTTCTAATTTTGATTTTCATTCATTTTACTATTGTGTGGTTTGTGCTAGATTAGTTCTGTTATTTTACTTTCATTTATTGTGCTACCGTGTGGTTTTGGGCATAGTAAATCTAGTTTTAAGACTAAGTTCATGATTTACCTGGCAATGTTGCTAGCTGAGATATTATTTCACCAGTTTTTAAGCATTTATTTTTATCATTTGCTAGTTTTATGCTATGTTTTGTAGATGATATGTATATGTGTGTATTGTATGTGTGTGAGCTAATGGAATGAGGCAAAAGGGTGCAAGACATAAATATATATTATTTGATACAACTAAGTAAGTCTTATGGGTAGGCAGTGAACTGTGACAATCACAATTATCTTGATGGTAGTCACCAAACTGTGAAAATCATGAACATCGTGGTGTAAGTCAGTGAACTGTGAAAATCACAAGTATCTTGTTGGCATGTAGTGAATTATGACAGTTGGCACTGTGAAAAATTACATATAGCTAGTGTAGACGGGCACTAATTAGAAAATCACAAGTAATGATAGTTGATATGTGTATAAGTATTTGTTGGTTATCGGTGCAAAAGTGTGAAAGATCACACCCGTCTTGTCTCCTTTCATAGAAAAATCCACTAGTCTTAGTACTGAACTTTGGAAAGTCTCGCAATAAAACAATACATTTACCACACAAAAAAGGGTGGGGGGAAGGGGGAGTTCTGATGATCTGATCACCTATTTTTATGTCACTGCCCTTTGGAATGCCCCTTATGTTTTCCCCAAGGGTTTATGACATGTTAGAGATGTCATAAGACGCTATTGTTATAAGATTATATGTGGAGGCTGTCAACCTCAGCATATCATTTAAAACAAATTGCTGCAGAAACCATGGCTACAGGAGTACGTTAATGCTGGGGCGCAGGTATCCTGCAATGGAACCTGATGCATTGATGGCTCCATTCTTCATAAAGTGCAGAAAGGGAATTTATAATGATAAGGAATTTATAAGGATAGGGAATTTATAATGATAGGGAGTTCATATTGATAGGGAATTTATAATGACAGGGAATTAATAATGATAGGTAATTCAAAATGATAGGGAATTTATAATGATCCTCTGGATTTTACATCACTCTGATGCTTTCACATATGTCACACGAGTGCATGTTTCAGAAGAAAAATAAAATTTTATAAAAGGTAGTCTTGCAAAAGTTATTAATGCTGAGAAACTGATAAACAATGAAACCACAAAATTACCTCCAGATTATATATATATATATATATATATATATATATATATATATATATATATATATATATATATATATATATATATATATATATATATATATATATATATATATATACGAGGGATTGTCAAAAAGTAATGCCTCCTATTTTTTATGTATGAAAATACTGCATCGGTGTGCAATTTGTAAATTTAGCTGGATTCCTCAAACACTCTTCTGCACTGTATAGCATTACCAACCTGTTTCAGTAACAGATGACACCACTGTAACAGTTTAAAAATGGCTGCCAAAGACATTCGGTTAAAACAACGTTATGTCATAG
The DNA here is from genome assembly GCA_024509875.1 of Oreohelix idahoensis. Classification (NCBI taxonomy): domain Eukaryota; kingdom Metazoa; phylum Mollusca; class Gastropoda; order Stylommatophora; family Oreohelicidae; genus Oreohelix; species Oreohelix idahoensis. The sequence goes on along the minus strand of JAMPIV010014846.1, from coordinate 763,615 downwards.
AATTCCTCAATGCTGAAGGCGAGACCCCAATTCGCATCCACGAACGTTTGAAGAATGTTTATGGAGATTCAACAGTGGATGTTAGCACTGTCCGACGTTGGGTACATCGTTGGGACGAAGCTGAAGTAGGTCAATCCTCAATGGCTGACGCAAAGCGGACTGACTGTCCGTCTACCGCAGTGACTCCACAAAACATGCATCGAGTTGATGGCATCATTCATGGTGACCGTCGGGTAACACTGGATGAACTTTCTTCCAGTTTTTATCGAATATTGTGACAGGTGATGAGACTTGGGTTCATTTTTTTTAACCAGAATCCAAGAGGTAGTCAATGGAATGGCATCACACAACATCGCAGACAAGAAAGAAGTTCAAAAGTTCACCATCTGTAGGGAAAGTGATGGCCTCCGTGTTGTGGGATGAGAAGGGTGTGATTCTTCTCAAATTCTTGGAACAGGGAAACACGGTGAATGCAGACCGTTACATTGAAACTTTGAAGAAGCTTAGAGGTCATCTTCGGCGACTTTACCCATTAAAAGATCAGAGAACTGCACTACTGTTGCACGATAATGCTACGCCACACACTGCTAAACGCACCATTGATGCGATTGCAGAATTTAGCTGGGCATTATTACCACATTCCCCTTACAGTCCCGATCTTGCACCTTCTGACTTCCATCTGTTTGGACCACTGAAAGAATATCTTCGCGGACATCACTTTGAGGACACCGAGACCCATAAACGCACCGTACGCCAGTGGTTTAGGAAACAGGACACAAATTTTTACCATGCGGGGATACATGCCCTTGTAAGAAGATGGACAAAAACTGTAACAAATAATGGAGACTACAATGAGAAATAAATTTTTGAAGTTCAGACTTGGGGCTACATTTCAATGTGAATTTTATCTGTTTTCTTGCCTATTGAATGAAATTAAAAATTACGAGGCATTACTTTTTGACCGTCCCTCATATATATATATATATATATATATATACATATATATATATATATATATGGAGCCGCGCTAGCGTAGTGGTTACCACACCGCTCTGGCGACCGGGTGATCCAGGATCAAACCCGGGTGACGGCATTTGAGGATTTTTCGTCGACTGGGATTTGGACCGGATTAACTCGAGACCTGGCAGGACATTTGAAGGAGTGTCGTCGACCAGGGATTGGCGGCTCCTGAGCCGACCCAGCTGTAATGGGTACCTCTGAAATCGGAGAGTATTTGCCTGAATGGCAAGGGACACCTGTCTCTGTACAAGAAAAGAGGGATACTCACGTAAAATCAATGTCAGGTTAGACATAAATAATAACCTGAGATTTCACCTCGAGTATTAGCGGGCGTACAAAAAAAATATATATATATATATATATATATACACAAGGTATATGGATGAATTACAATTAAAAATTGGGGCCGTCAGCCTCATCTTATAAAACAAATTGCTACAGAAAAAAACTGGTGAAAGAGCACATGAAGGCTTTGTTTCATTCTTCCTGCAAGGCTGCAGGCCAGCTGCCATATTCATGTCCAGAAAATGATTGAATGACAGTTAAAGTTGGGAGCTAAAACAGCATCTTAATATATTCAATGTATTAACTGCAAGCACACACTGTGAACCAAATACACTGCCACACAATTAAAAAGATTGTAAATTTTAAAATCTTTATAGCAGTAGCCCTCTTCAGTTAAAAATGACTATAGGAATGCGCCCCTGAGGTGAAAGCCCTCAGTTGTCCTTTTGCCTGACTCTCCCCTTGGCATGCTCCCTTTTCCTCAGCTTGCTGTGAGAGCCTCTCCGTGCCCAATCTGAGGCATCGCCATAGGGAGCATCACCACATGGCACGACCGGCAGACCCATCCTCCCAGATCACTGGCCCCACGTCCCGATAAACATGTTTATAGGTTAAATATAATTATGAACTAATAAACTCGTGCCACGAGAAGAAAGCACTCAGTGCTGGGAGAATAAAGCACTGCATGTTGCGAGAACAAAGCACTCAGTGCTGTGATAAGAAAGCACACTCAGTGCCCTGAAAAGAAAGCACTCAGTGCCACAAGAAGAAAGCTCTCAGTGCCGTGAGAAGAAAACACTCAGTGCCGCTTAGCCAATAGGATGCTTTGATTAAATGTAACTGCAAATCATATTCATATTAATAATTCAAATATAAGTAATAATAAACATTGTAATCACATATAAGATGAAATATAATTGTAACATTAATAAGATCTATTTAATCACATACATACTAACAGATCAGATGTAATTGTGCAAGCAGACAAGAGAAAAGAATATTTATGTGATTTTTCAGCGTTTTAGGTTGTATATTTGCCTCTGTATTTAATTATACCGTTGTTTCATTATTAATATTAATGTCAATTGAAGGTGTGTTAACGAGATTTTAAAGTCATACTTTGTATTTTAGTTTAATATTTGATAGAAAAATTACATTTGAGTGTATGTTACACATATTTTAATTAGGCATTTGTTAAAGTAATATTTGAACATAAGGTGTGCCAGTTTTATTGAAATTTTGTGAAATCACCACTAAAGCATGTTTTTGATAAATGTATTTTGCCATGAAGAGGTAACAAATGAAAAATCTGGACAAATTTTAGTTTGATGTTTGTAAAAGTAACATTTTGAAATATGGTTTTAGTTACAATTTGTAGATGTAACATTTGAGCATATTCTTGACAATATTTTAGTTTATACATTTATAAAAGTAACACTTCAAATGTAAGTTGAACATATATTTGTAGAAATGTGGAAAAGTAACAACTGCATATATGCTGGACAATTTCAGTAACACATTTGTGAAAACACACAGCGTGAATAAATATATATATATAGGTTGACACGTCATTTTTGTGTGTTTGTTTTTGTCTTGAATGTGTTTCTCCACCTTTTCTTATAAAATTTAATTTTGCCTCCTTTTTGGTGAAGCACAGCTTGTTGAAACTAGACACTGGGTCTGTTGATTATATTAGGGTGCATGTTGAAATATTAAAGACCTTGCGATCAGGAATATCCAGAAGGAAAGTGAAAGCAAGGACGGAGGTGCTAAGCATGAACCAGAGCTGAGGCACCACACGAAGAATAGCTGCTGACCTAGCAAACTGGAGACAGTTTGTTGCTGCCCTACAAGATGCCGCTAGACATGATGGTCAACTGATTGCTTTGCCAGTCAGTGACCAAGGACCAAAGAAGAAGATCAGGAATAAGTATACCAAATTTTCTGTTTGGAGTCATTAAGATTTTTTTTTGCTGTAGATGCATGGATTTTTTTTTTTTTTTGTTCCTGTTTATTATCATTTATCTCATGACCCTTCATCTTGCTAAGGAGAATAAGCCTTTCTAAGGAGAATAAGCCTTTCTAAGGAGAATAAGCCTTTCTAGGGAGAATAAGCCTTTCTAGGGAGAATAAGCCTTTCTAAGGAGAATAAGCCTTTCTAAGGAGAATAAGCCTTTCTAGGGAGAATAAGCCTTTCTAAGGAGAATAAGCCTTTCTAAGGAGAATAAGCCTTTCTAAGGAGAATAAGCCTTTCTAAGGAGAATAAGCCTTTAGCAAAGTCATGGAGTTCCCAGAATTCTCTGAAGAGACAAAGAAAGAATAGGACTAATGAACCTTCAGGCATGTCGTACAAGGTGGCTATTATTAGATTATGCATGGGCCCGACAACCTCGTTATGTGGAACTGGTTGTCACATAGACCACCACTGCAAGAGCTTGTGAATGATTGTTGTATGCTTAATGTAAGAGGACCAGCTACAGTGGTGGCTCCGTGCTCTGTAAGTGTGCAAAGGAAAAGAAGAAGAAACTCAAGCCAAGTCCTCATGTCCTGTGCCAAGTCCTCATGTCCTGTGCCAAGTCATCATGTCCTGTGCCATCAGCTCAAGTCTTTCTATGTCTTCCTTATCCCTTTCATTTCTGTCTCCAGTTCTCTTCTCCTTGTGTTTTGCAGTCTCCCTCTACCTCTCTTACCATGGTGGTTCCAGAACAAGGACTGCCTTGTAGTGTTATCAACAGGTTTCCTTAGTATGTGTCGTATCCATTGCCAGCATCTTCTTCTCTTTGTTCCACTGGAACTTGTCATCAGTTCTACATTAGTGATCTTGTCATCAGTTCTACATTAGTGATCTTGTCATTAGTTCTACATTAGTGATCTTGTCATCAGTTCTACATTAGTGATCTTGTCATCAGTTCTACATTAGTGATCTTGTCAAACCATTTCAATTCTTCTGTTGTTCACAAACACCCATGTATGAAAATATGTAATTTCTTGGCTGTTGTTTTTATTGTTCTGTTTTTTTTATAAATGTCCTATTTTTTATTATTTTATTATTATTATAATTTATTTTTTTGCATCTCACTTCTTTCACATTCATTTCTTTATTTCCAGCCATCTTAGTGAGTGTTCTCCTCATCGTGAACAAGTCATTGCCTTCACTGATAATAATAATAATAATAATAAATTCTTTAAGCACCAAACACGGCGCATAAGGCAGAAACCAGTGCTCTCCAGGTTGTTCGTTGTGACGCCACTCCTCTTAGCTCTTGCACATTATTTAGGCCCAACGTTCTTCCTTCTCTTATTATTGTTCTTCTGAGTGTTTCTTTTGGTCTTCCTTTTTTCCTCTTACCCTCAGGAACCCAAGTGAGCGCCTGTAGTGGTATTCTGTTGTTTTGCATTCGTAGGACATGACCGATATAAGATCATCGTCTTTTCCTTATATAGTCGGAGACATATTTCTGCCTAGAGTCTTCTCTTATTTGTCGATTAGTCTTGAATTCTTTCCAACTGATGTTCATGAGTTTTCTAAGACATTTGTTCTCGAATGTATTCAGCTTGTTCTCCAATGATTTTGTTATTTTCCAACTCTCACAGCCGTATGTTAACACTGAGATAACATTTGAATTAAACAGACGAAGCTTGGTATGTATATTCAATGATCGTAATTTCCAAATGTTAGATAATCTATTGAAGGCGCTAGCTGCCAAAGCAATTCTAGTATGGATTTCTCTTGTTGTGTCACCATCCTGAGTCATTTTACTGCCTAAATAATTGAAACTTCCAGTATCCAATTTTAAAAATCTCCTTAGCCCCCAAGATATTAGAGTGAGTGATGTTTACTGTCAATCCTGGTTCTGTTTCGGTAACAATAGCTTGTTTTACGATAGTGAATTGTTAACTCACTGATCAACCCTCCGATCCAACCGACCGATTCGAGGGTTTCGAGGTCAGTTATAGGAAAATATCTACACCACTAGATACTCTGGTGTATCTTTTATTCTATAATTTAACATAACATGGTACTATCCACTGATGGCATACATTTATTTGGCATGTCCTGGCCAGTGATTTTGTTTTGTTTACTTACGCTTATTAATATAACTACTGCTCCCTCAGATGTGCCATCCAAGGCAACTAATATCAGGTTGTGCGTGAGGCTTGGAGCCTTGTACACTATAGTGCTACAGAAGCTACTGCTGCGGGTTCATGCCTTGTGCAGACTTTTTTGAGGTGGCCAGCTACAAGTCGTGATTCTGTGCTCCATCCATAGGGAGTAAAAAAGAAAATGATGATGGTTATGATGATAGTTATGATGATGGTTATGATGATGACTTACACTTACTAGCTGTAGGGGGATTGTGGGATTGCCATTGATGTTATGAATAGCTAATTTCATTCTTCTTTTGCACTTAGCTTCTACGTGTAATTAAGCTTCTACACGTAATTAGGTTTCTATGTCTTATTAAGTTTCAACCTGTAATTATTAATACAAATCTATAACCTTTTATCCAAACACCTGAAAACTGAAATAATCTGAGAATCAAAAGTCTCTTTGGGCTACATTTTTATCACAATTTGGGCAATTTCTGGCTACTTAAGGGTACTTTTAAAATCACAATTAGGGCAATTTCTAGCTACTTTAGGCTACATTTTTGTTATAATTTGGGCAATTTATGGCTACTTTGGGCTACATTTAAAATCACAATTTGGGAAATTTCTGGCTACTTTGGTTTTTTTTTTTTATCACAATTTGGGCAAGTTCTGACTATTTTGGGCAATTTCTGGACTACTTTGGGCTACTTTTTTTTTTAATCACAATTTGGACAATTTCTGGCAACTTTGGGCTATTTTATGAACACAGGTACATTTGAATTTGAGCCATTGTGCACAGTTTGGGCTACTTTCCTAACATGATTTGGGAGACATCTGGAAACTGAAAAATCCTGATTCCGAAACAAAGTTGTCTCCTAGGATTTCAGATTAAAGATTACAGACCTGTATTTACAAACTGTGTGTGTGTGTGTGCGCACTTCAGAGTATTAATGTGTATCTCGCTGAGACCAACTCAACAAGGTAGGAAAGACCTATGAACACATTAAATACAACGATTTGTCGTTCATTACACTTACGAGTATTTTATTTATTAATAGTACTAATTAAATCAAACTATACAGTTATAAAAAGTCATGTAAAAATTGACATCAAGTTTTGAAATAATATGTGCTTAATGTTTATAAAATGCTATTATTTTATTCAGAGCCGGCCTTAGGCCCTTTCCACTGATTCCTGGGAATCGAGCCGCGCACCAAGATGGACCCCACACAGGGCACCGACGGAAATGAAACTAATGCAGTTTTAACTATAAAATCCCTTGACATAAATGGCTGCATGCTGTGGGAAGAACTGGAAGCGTTAAAGCCAGTTCTTCTAGAAACCCCCTAAAACGCTTCAATTTTGTGCTTAAGGTGGCTGATCAACAGCATCGCCAAATTTATTTATAGCAGTTCTGCTGTTTCAGTAACTGTAGCCTACAAAGCGAGGAACTTCCTGAAGCCAAATCTAATTAAAACATATCTGCAAACAACAATGCAGGAAGACAAATTAAACAGTTTGGCAATCATGTCAATTAAATACAAAGTAATGAAAAGCTTATGGTTAAGTAATATACCAGAATACATTGTCCAACAAAATGCAAGTAAGATTAGTTTTAAAAACTTATAGGTGATGTGTACAATACATTTTCTGTTAGCAAACATGTTATTTATACTATTGTGATAAGTTGACTCAGATTTGCAGTCGTCGTGCCTGTCAAAACGCACTTTTCCTACCTCTGATATTTGTTCGTGCCTTCTTCTACTTTTCTTCACATCTTAATGCATATCCGTGCCTTCATGCATGTCAATTCTCATTTAGACAGTCCCTGGAGGTCTCATTTCTCAAGTAAAATTTCGTTTTGTCTCCACAAGCCGACCAAACTCTGTGTTGTTGGTTGGTACGTTTCTTCAAATGTCTTTTGAATTAGATGAGAGAAGGCGAGCAGTGACGGCTTGACGCCTTTTCATGTCCTCTGAGCTGCTCAGTTTTAGGACCCTTAACGGGCCAGCTGCTTCTCAAAACTCTGCACTAACTGAGAGACTTTAATTCTTTTATCTTGTTGCATCTGGGAAAATCTTCGTTTCCTCAGTATTTTTGTCACAGGTCGTCCCGCTGACTCTTTGTGGACACCTGCATGCAAGATGACAGAGATAAGAGGCTGTTACTGGGGCTATTTACCCTATATAAGAGAGCCCTGGAAACTTTTGTATGTACTAGCAGCAGTGAACACAGACTTGTTATGTGAAGTGAATACTCGAAGACATCCTAATTCAGTCATGAAAAATTAACGGATACCTTTTCTGTTAGAAACCAACAGATACTTTTTCTGTTTTAGGTAAGCGACACTTGGTTGATTAGTGTTTATAATTGGGATATCACATAAACAGATGCTAACAAACTATATGAAATAGATCCAGGGTAATTATCTTCATTTGTGAAGTATGTTTGCTAAGCAACGTAATGTTAGGATGTGGATAATCTCCAGGAAGGGAAAACCAACTTAAAGTTCTACTTGAGATTAATTCATCTATAAATTAAGGCTTTTGGCCTCGCAGATCTTTTGTGTAAATTGGTGGAGGTTTTTTTTTGTGTGGCGGGCCTCCATAAACAGGGGAAAGCCTCAAAGGCATGTGTAAATTTTACCTTTTCATTTATCATTGTTTTATGGTTATCGTTTGGGGCGATACATGTTTTTTTTATTCCAGGCAGAATATAATAGCAGTCTGAATAGTTGTGTGTGTGTGTATATATATATATATATATATATATATATATATATTGTAAATGTGAATTTCCCGTTACAAATGAGGGTCCGGGAGAGTTTTTTAACATCGGCCCACAGTCTACAGCGAGAACCTCTTTGTTTCCTTTGTTTTTTTGGGCAAAGAGAGCCTTACTGAAGGCCAATTAGCAGGGGGCCGACATGCAAGGCATTTGTAGCAAGCGAGAACACTGTCGCCACAGTTTACTGTACTGCCACCAAACCAGAGAGCGGGAGGTGAGCTGTAATTTTTAAAGGGGATGAAAGACGTATTTATAATGTGTAAAGGGGAGCAGGAAGGGGTTAACTTGCTTATCTGTCATAGATTATTAATTATTGTTATATAATAAATTTTTTATGAGTGTTAATTATGTATGTGGGTATATCTCGTTCCAAGCACAACAGCCGGTTCACTTGCTCGCAAGTCAAAGAGCGAAATATCGCTTTAAGTCAGGATCAAGCACCCAGCAACATTACCTAGTTCTCTATCCAGTCACTCAGTCATAAGGAGTCTGTTTACTACAGCTATGCTGCTATACAGGGTATAAGGAGCTTGCTAATGCGCTCCTCATAGTATACCCTTTAGTGCCCAGATCTCCTCTGGCTCTAAAAGCCTAGTGTGTTCAGCAGCTAATGTTGTGGATATAAAAGATATATAATTTTCTCTGGCACCCTCACTACACAACTTCAGTAACTAGTCAGTGATTGACCGGAGAAGGTCAGGCCTGCTAAAGCTTAATTCTTTGTCAGGGAAACCACTGAAAGAAACAGAGCTATTACAGAGAGCCAGGGTAGTAGACATTTTCACAGTGGATTACACATTTGGATTGGACTTCTTGTTGTTCACCTTCTAGGAAGCTCGACCTTCGTTGCCAACTTGGCCAGCCAATTCCATTGATAATTCCTTGTACTTGTCCGTCATACTTAGTGCTTGTTTTCTCTTTTTTTTTAAATATAGAACAAACGGTTGTTTTCATATGTGGTGCCATAATGATTAGTTTTTTTTCCACCACATTACTTCAATTTATAGATAACTTGATAGATGTTCAACTTTTTAAAAAATCTTTAATAAATCGATACAAAAGATAGAGACGAGATATACAGTTTTCCCAATCTTTTATTTTGGCTACAACTAAAACAAACGGGGAGGTGAAAACAAAGAGTGAGGTCTCGTAGTAACCCGTTATCTTGGTCGTTGTATGTCACTCAACACTCACACCCTGTGAGCCGGTCTGTCCTATCACTTCGACTCTGAACTAAATTGGCAGTCCAATTTGGATGCCTTTGCCGTTCTTGTCTTTTTTATTCACCCCACGACAACTATATGACACAGTTTACAAAATTATTAATATATAATTTTGTTTTTATTTATTATATGGAAAACCAACCTCCAGAACGACCCAGAGTTTGGTGGGAGGACAACATTAGACAATCTCTCCAGGACCGATGACTAGATTGGAACCAGACCAGGAAGAATATACCTGATAGGATAGTATGGCGCTCTCTCTGGCAAACCTCTACACCTCAGGGTAGAAGAGGAGGGAAAGTAAGTTATTATTTATATAGTCTTGGAAAGTAAATGATACTTAGAGGAAATGACAGTTTATTTTGTAACATGTATTTTTTAAAAGTCATCCCAGACGAGGCCCCGTTGCACCTATTGGACTTGAGCCAACAGCCTCCTAAAGCCAGCCCAGATTATGTTGATGAGTGCAGGGTGATTGAAAAGCCACTACCTTTTTGTTAAATATCCTCACCTGTACCCACTGGATATATACGGAACAAATGTTAAAACACGGAGCAACAACTGTCATGTGATAAATAAGTTTTTTTTTTTTTTTTTTAATTATTCCCAGAAACGAAATAAAATAAAACAAAATCTGAAATTACCAGTAAACTGACATTACAAGAGAGCGAAAATTGCTGCCCACTGTGAAATCATTTGCTGAAAAAAACCGATCTCACACTGTGTTGTAACGATCTCACACTGCGTTGTAACGATCTCACACTGTGTTGTAACGATCTCACACTGTGTTGTAAGATCTCACACTGTGCTGTAACGATCTCACACTGTGCTGTAACGTTCTCACACTGTGTTGTAACGATCTCACACTGTGTTGTAACGTTAAGTGACATAGAATGCTGTGCAATAAAATAGATAGGAAAGTTATATTAGTGATTGCGTCTTTAAAACTGTCTGGGTCGTCCACGGGTCCTATACCATAGTTGTGTGAGTGTCACGAGAATGACCTCAGCCAATAATGCACTATTTTTTTGGGTGCAAAATTGGCTCAGCGTCCATTATACTGTCACAGCAAGGCGATGGCGCCGTCTGGTTGGTCCTAGGTTCGATTCCCGGTAAGTGTATCACTTATATTTTTTTTCTGTTGTCTAGTGCCATCCTGTATGTCCAACGAGTACCTGTTAATTACCTTTATTTATTTATTTACTATCCACAGGACTCAGGTTTCTTTCATTATTTATTTGCACTAAAATAGCAGTTGTCTTTATTTTGACGTTTGTTTCATATAAATTGTTGGATAGGATTGAAGAAATACAAATTTAAAAATACCTAGTGACTTCTCAACCACTCTATAGTTAAGTTTCTGTAACTTTACTAACAAGCTAACCTCTACATTAAATTCGATTGATAACACAGTGCTTATCCAAGAGTTGCCAGACTCTCACACAAAGAGATCTTTATGTATTCTGCAAGTAACTGTCTAATTAATACAAAGAAATTATGCTTGTGTTTGTCTGAGTTGAACATTTTCATCAAGACTTTCTAGAAGCTTTAGTAGCTTGCTTTGTTGAGCTTGTGGTCTCTCGATCGGATTCACAAGAACTTTCAACAATTCACGAAGATCATACGGCTCCACGTGAGGTCTGAAGCGGTAGAAAGGTATCCCCGTCTTGTCGATTAAAAATTTCTCAAAGTTCCACGTGATGTCGTTTAATTTGATTGGATCCCAGAAACTTTCGTGTGGCTTGAAAAAAGCGGTATCAGGCTGTGGGCAGACGGTCTGTTGAATAGAGAGTAATCGTAAAATTTATATCCAATAGTATAAGCACGCTAATAACAAAGGTTGGGATATACATCTCAAGAGGTGAAGAGAAGACAAGCAGCGATCCATAAATTTACAAATATTTTATGCAGTAACTCTTTGTCAGAGGAAGTAAGAAAGCGAGTTAGTCTGAGTTAAAATATAGAGCCAGTCCTGGCATACGGAAGTAAGTCCGTACTATTACTATTAGTTAACAAGTAATAAAAACACTAGCGGCCACAGAGATGCTGTTTTTACAGAAGAATTTAAGAACATCATGGCCAGTTAAAAGGGTATCGAGAATGCCCTGAAAAAAAAACACGCGCAAAGGAAGCTTATTAATCATATTAGAAGGTAGCAATTTATTTTCCTTTGGCGTGTTATAAGATGAAGAAAGCTGGAATATCTGTAAATCTTGATAGCAGGAAAAATTGAGGACGACGAAGACAGAGAAAGCTGGACAGCTCGACATCATGGCATGGAAAAAATAGTTAACAGAACTGATCAACAATACTGAAGACTGGAAGTTGTGGAGAGACAAGTTTTTATTATTTTTATGATGAAAAATATCCCGTTCAACCTTTGCTGGGTTATAATTAGGATATATTGTTTTCAATTCCAAATAATATGAACAACTGCAGATATGGGAAAGTGACATCACACCTGTGAAATCAATCAGTGTAAATAGGGCAAATCATAATTACCAAATATGCTTGTATGTTTAAAAAACAAAACCCGAAACAAACAAAAACGAGATAAAACCTAACAAAACCAAACAAAAAAATAAAACAAAAATAAAATTTAGGGGGAGGAGTGTAAAGGCCTGGTGTTTCCAGTTATACAATTGACTTTAATAGATATTTAATTGACTTTCGCCTGTCAGAAGTCATATGTATTGTAAGAACAGCATCAGACCTTCACCTTCCCAATCACTTTATATTAACTTTTGTTCTTGTTAAATACTGTTTGACGATATTATGCAGTTCCTTAGGTCTGTCTGTTCTCAACAGACAAGATCGCATACATTGCTAGATATGGTACTTGTAGAACAAGAAAAAAAAACTATTTTGTAATCATGATAGTGACGATGATGATGTTTTTGGTCGCAGACGTCTGCAAGAGAGAAGTAGCAGGAGGCAGTAACGGAAAGACCTGAATATTTGTGGATGAACTACTGAGTATTTTCGGCTGTGAACAGAACCTTTTAAGCCATGTGAACTCAGTTATTCTAAGGTGAACCCCCAATATCTGTTGTGTTAAATCTCTTGAAAAGAAATTTTACGGTATTTCTTTAAATTGTATAAATAAATAATTATTAATTTAAAGGAAGCAGTAGGTATATCATAATTGTCGTTCATTATAGAGCATGGCAGCGTGGTTAGAGCGCTGGTCTCTTGCGGCAAATGTGCCTGATTCAATTTACGGTATCGACACGCTTCAGTCTACCCAGCTGTAAATGGGTACCTGACTTTGCATTTGGGTTAGAGAAGGATCAGGCGGCAAAGAAGGGAACTGGTTCTCTCCCCCCCCCTCCCCCCCAATCTCTCGATACTGGGGCTAATATAGCAATGTGTCTAACACTCTCCTGCGGCAGTATTTGCTCTATGGGACTAACTTTTTATGGGGCATGGACCCACTACTGCTCCCCCCCACCCCCTCCCCCGAGGGGTCATGTTTCATTTGCAACGGTAGTTATTGTAGAAATTTGTTTAACACAATGAAGCTGTCAACGCCCCATACAATCATATATTAGTCATATGCCTGAGGGAACATTAGGCTTATTCTTTATTGACTAATATAAAAGCCCGTCATAAGACGGGAATTAAATTCAAAAGCACCGATATCTGACGGCAATTTTACTTATTCAAAAGTATTTTAAGAAACCACTGTGCATCACCACAGTACACGAACTACGTAGCAGCAGCGAGGATCCCAATGTGTGTATACGGGATCACACATTCTATAAATATATTTTTGTGCACACCGTCATTTGCGCATTCTTCTTTGGTAAGTGCTACTATTTTCGGGAGAGTACAGTACTTTGCAAAAAAAATGGCAGACATATTGCTCATCTAAATATGCTGAAATCTAATTAAATATGCATGTTCTGCCCCAAATTTGCACTCCACTTAAGTGAGCAAACACTACCAAAAGTTAAAAAAAAATTAGCGTAGAGTACAGTCCCTTGATAATAGAGCAGACGACAATTTCTAATGCTAGTGGCAGAAAATGGATACAAAGTCAAAGTGTATGTTAATTTCACAGCTGTGGAATGAAGGAAATCAAACATGTTCCAACATTTCTAAAACCGTGAACATTCCTGAGCGGACTGTCTACAGAGTTGTGAGTAAATTAAAAGCAGGTAATGGAATCGAGCGAAAAGAAGGTAGTGGGGGGTCAAGAATTTTGGACACAAAGGACCATCGGCGTCTCGCCCAAATCGTTCGGGCTGGGCCAATGAAGAGGGTAGAAAACATACGGCAGCGCATGATCGAGTTGGGAAACCCAGAGGTATCTAATGCTACTGTCAACCGGGAGCTACACAGGATGAATTACACAAAAAAGCGGGTAATTTTGTCACCATTTCTCACATAGACTCACAAACAGATGCACTTGAACTGGTGCCACGAACACCAAAATGTGTCATGGGACAATGTGATTTTTTTCAGATGAATGTTCTGTTTGGTCTTATCCTGCTCAAATAAATATTTGGATGAAAGACTCTGTAACGCCTGTGTACCAGCGACCGAAACATACCCATAAATTCCATCTTTGGGGAGGGGTGGCAGCAAGAGGTGTCACCCCACTGTGTGTTTTCACAGGAATTCTCACGAAAGAAAGGTACATCGACATACTAGAGTGACACCTTCTGCCATTTATGCAGGTCATGTACCCCGATGGGTGCACATTTCAACATGACAATGACCCAAAGCATACAGCTCATACCACCAAAGCATGGCTGCAAGAGAAGAATGTGATAGTTTTGAAGTGGCCCAACAACAGTCCCGACCTAAACCCAATTGAAAACGTTTGGGCACTACTCAAGAATCATTTAAAAAAGAGTGGACTCAGAGACGTTGAACAATTGAAGAAGGTAGCTGAAAAATACTGGGACAGTCTGACTCACAATTACCTACAAACACTTGCGGGAAGTATGCCTCGCCGCATCCAGGCTTGCCTTGCTGGAGAAGGCAACATTATATTGTACTGAAACCACTGTTAATAGATAGGGGAGATACCAATCTTCCTCTGGACATACAGTTTTTATTATTATTTGCTTCTATGAGTGTGCTGCGTTGCGAAAATATGACTGCCATTTTTTTTGCAAAGTACTATACATGTAAGGGAAACAATACGATTAATGTCTAACTTTCAACCAAAGTTGCATTTCTTAGCGTTACGCACTGACAGAAAAAGCTGGGATTTTATATATAGGATGTCCTCAGAGACCCCCTGGACTACGCGGGGCAGAGATAGATACATCATCATCATACTTATGGAGCATAGAGCCCCCACTGTAGAGGCCCCTCTTGTGGAAGCTCACACCAAAGCGTAAACTCTCACAATTTGGTTTCTGTAGTAATTTTTTAAACACGATGAGGTAGTCGACCTCATGCACAGGAAGATATATAATCTCCCATAAATAGAAATGTCTTTGTGAAACATCGGTAATCAACAATGAAGCAGTACCTGCAGCTTTTCGGAAAATTGCGCTCATTGCACCGTGAAAACTTGATTGAATACAAGGTCATGTAAGCCTTTCAATTTTTTAAATAGTGCAATGGCCATTGATCATAAGTCAAAATAGGTTTGACTACAGGGTGGTCAAAAGTCAAGCTCCAATCCTATATATAAAATCCCAGCTATTTCTGTCAGTGCGTAATGCTAAGGTATGCAACGTTGGTTGCAAGTTAGACATTAATTGTATTGTTTCCCTTTGTCGTAAATTGTGAGAAGAAGGACTGAGATACCTTGTTTTATGGTCCCGCAAAAGCAGAGGTGATAGTGACAGCTATGTGAAAGGAAGGTGGTAGAAATAGTATTGTTTCACGAGGAGGGGTAAACGTGTAGGGAAAAGGTGATAGTGTAGAGAGAAAAAGGCAGTCTTGGATTGAGTAATTACTCTAATCCAGCCTATATTACGACTCTATTTACTTTCAGACGCCCTTACTCTCCTTGTACAACATACAAGGTACACAACACTTAAGTACACAAACTTCTGTGACATATAACTGCTACGTACAGACGTGAAAACAAACTATGAATAACATACATATATATATATATATATATATATATATATATATATATATATATATATATATATATATATATATATATATATATATATCATGGGTTTGACCGACACTATAGAGTAAGGTTTATTAAATTTATTTTCGCTAAATACCACAACATCAAGAAATACATTTTAGTTACATCAGAGAAGTAAAAATATAAATCTAATATGCCTTCCCTCTTGTATAGGAAAATTTGGAAAGATCCCACCCGAGTTAATATACCCAAAAAGATCAAATAATTAACAATGGGAGTAGGGGCAGTCAGGACGGGTAAAGAATAAGTCCTTGATTTAACTTTCCCGTGGGCATTCAGATTAGTGAGAGATAAATGAAAAAAGAAGATGTTATTTTAGTAGTAACTTAAGAAATAAGTTATTTCGTTCTGTTTCACTCTCTACACACATAAAATGAGCTCACTTCAGTTATACTTACCCCTCAGCCGACTCTGCATACATTCCATGGAATTTATCAAACACATTGTATTTAAGATTATTATAAGTCCTATTATTTGTCCAGTTCAGCCCCAGACTCTCCGTTTAGGCAACTGCTATTTTTTCAGAGAGTCGCTGAATTGGTGCGTTGATTATTTTTTTTCCCTGGGTATTCCTCTTCGTACTGCAGGTATTGGTTTGGGATAAGTTTTTCTAGGTGTCGGCACTGTCCTGGAAATTTATAAGTTAATATAGTTTTTCCCGGAGTGGTCTAGCCTCCAGTGGCTGTGACTCTGTCTGTCGTAGTGAATGTGAAACAACAGAATGATACTCCCAGGCTGTTCTCGGAAGGAAATAGCCGAGTATGACCCGTGAATTCTCTCTGTAGAATTTGGTGGTAGGAAAACTTTACTGTCATATGGTTTTTAAAGAAAAATTAGTGCTGTAAGTTCTGCCACATCAGGCCAGTAATATTTATATGGATAAAATGGAAAAATCTTCTGGCATAGTCCCGTTCCAGTTTAACATTTAAAAAATTTTACATTGAAGTGTTCTGGTTATTTAACCACTCTCATGGGTGGAGAAGGTGGACCGCAAAGGGTCTCCAACATCAGATTTTCATCGACAATGGTTGTATGTTTAGGAACATATAATTGGAATGCCATAAGACATCTGGCCATACATCTCTATATGAACCGCTGGATCGCAAAGGTATGATCTACCTATATAAAAGAGAATAGATAACAGGTAATCATACTATAATTATATTCTAACACCCGCGTTTTTGGGTAAGACCTGTAAATCACTCCGGTATTTAATTATATATATATATATATATATATATATATATATATATATATATATATATATATATATATATATATATATATATATATATAAACCACGAGTTATGAACACTAGTCACTTAAAATTTACGCATGATGAAAATAGAAATAAATGGTATCAAACAAATTATCGATCGTCCATCGTCTTATAATATTTAAAGCCTCTCCTACTGAGGAATAGCAAGAAAATAAATTACGTTTACGGCTGGAGAAAATTTAGCTATAAGTTCATTTAATACGTTATTCAGCTTAACACAAAATCCCAGTGAAATATTGTAGTGGTTTTGATGGTATTGTATGATGGTGATATTACTAAGTGTGATGCATGAGGTCAGCTGTGAAGGCTCCTGAGATAAAATGTAGCTGTGAATTTTCAGAAGGCCCTTCTTGCTACCACTACGACCTCACACCTATCTTTTTTTACTAATGAATGTGGCTACGTTAAAAAATCTAGGGTACTGAATGTAAGGTGTTGTATTAATATATACAAACACACACACACAGATATTTAATAAGTCTAATAATATTAATAAATTTAAAACACACTAAACTAACTCAAGCTGTGTAATTTTTTTTTAGTAAATCTTCTTTAAATTTATTTGTTCTGAACCAAGGTTTTATTTTGGTCAGAACATATGAAAGGTTTTGAAAGTATTAATGATATGCATGAATATATGGCATAATACATGAAAATTGTGTTCATAGGTATGTTACAAGACTAGTTAATATTATTACTGTTTATAGTTGTACTTTATGGGAAGAACTATTTATGGATGTGCTGTTGGGGTGGACTCATCACTCCCGATCTATAGCGACTACACATTGCCCCTTTATTGAGGGTATTATAATTGGTGTGTTAGAAATCAAGTTGGTGAGTTTTCAGCAGGCCAGACTCTCACGTAACTTGCAGGAGTAAGTCTGGTGCTGGAATCAGGTGGCCCCACCTCTCCATGCTTGGGGGCAATATCAGAAGGCTGGTGGCCCCACCTCTCCGTGCTTGGGGGCTATATCAGAAGTCTGGTGGCCCCACCTCTCCGTGCTTGGGGGCTATAATAGGCTGCTCTGACACAATGTTACTGCACGGGTCCCTCTTGTAATATTCAACACATTTGACACCACATTGGTGCCAAATAAAAAAACTCACAGCTCTGCAATCAAAGTATTAGTTATGTGTCAGAATTCCATCCTCTAAATTAATTCTGGACACAACACCACACAACAACAACACCATATAGACGGGTCAGATCTCTCTGACCATACAGCACATCTTACCAAGTTGGTTTCACATAGGATAAGTTCTCCCAGACTACATATTCCGAAATATGTTTATTAGCTTCCTGCCATAGAATAGGATAGGTGATATGTTCCACTGATCTCAACACTTGATCTGTCCTTCCTAATCCTTGCTGGAGTTTATGTATTTTATTTGTCTCTAGACCCTGAACTAGGGCGGGGGGTCTAGAGCGAATCCTTACTTGTTGTAAGGGATAGATTTTGATATGGCAGTATCAAATCACTCGAAACCTTAAACAAATATTAAAATGTACAAAGAAATAATTTCAGTCTTACCAGAATTATGAACATAGAACACAGTATATGCTAGCAAAACTCAGCTGAGCTGCTGGCTATAGGATGGCGTCCCTCTACCTACTTCAATTTGCGGCTGGGAAATCACCACTAAATAATTCACTGTGTCTACAAGCACAACTGATACTGAATGGCCCAAAATGCGCGTCTGAGCGCCGATAATATATTCATCTATGGCCAATCACTGCCTTTTCTTTTTTGAAATTCAAATATCCTACCAAAAGTCATTTCAGTCATACCTCAGTCAAGTATGCATATTTGTCTGTTGGTCCGTCCGTCTCTACTTGCGTTTCACAAAAAAACACACTTGTTTTTTGAACCAACTCTGCCCTCCCCTACACAAATTTGCCTGAAAAGTTATTTTTAGCCACAATTCTCCTTAACACCCTCTCTCTTTCATTCTAACTAGATTTTAGCACTGGCGTCTTCAAGGCCACACTTTTTTGAAAATTAGTGACATTATTGTTTCAATGCAGTCGTTCGTTGATATGAACAACACAGTCTTTTGTCAATATCTTTCTTATTATCTATCCGACTGTATAAATGAAAGCATATTATTTCACTGCTCAAGATGGGCCATCCGGCCAGCTAGGTTTTATATTCCTAACATCATTATTAAGAAAAAGTTACTTTTCAAGGTTAGTTGTTTTTTTCGAAATATTTTCTAGAATCTTCTGTGAAACGTTTGCCGCTGCATTCAAATAAAGGACAAAATATCGCAAAAGCGTCCAAAAAATGACTGTTGCGTATAATAACTATGGTCCCTTTTGTCGATTACTTTACCTTGTGTCAACTTGGGGACGTGACTTTTCCTCCGTTCCCCCCCCCCCCAATTGCATCTTTTTAGCCTTGCTAGTTTCAAGCACATGTTCAGTCAGATTTTTCCTTTTGATCTTCGTTCTCATTCCGTTCCAAGGGTAAACGTTCTAGCAATTTAATTTCCATGGCGGGTGATGACCCGCGGCGTGGGCGATCATGCCTTCTAGTAACTTACGCATTCTTTTTATCCCTACATTTTATCCTTTGGAGATATTTTACGTTGTATCACTGTTAATTTTATGACACATCTCCCCACTTGAAAACATGCCTACGGCAAGTTCTAAAACCAGTGATACACATAGATAAAATCTCTCCTCACGCCTGCCATTACTCTAATTTTGATCACAGGGGTGCCGACTGAGGAAATCTGCACCGACATTCAATTTGCCTGGGATATATTGGATACTAAACTGATAAGGTTGAAGCAATAAAGACCACCTCAGCAATCTTGCGTTTTCATGCTTAGCCTGAGATAAGAATACGAGAGGCTGATGATCCGTCTCGACCACAAAAGTCCTACCATACAGATAGATTTGAAACTTCTTTATTGCCCAGATTAACGCTAAACATTCTTTTTCGCTTGTGGAGTATCCTTGTTCCGCCTTATTCAATTTGCGGCTTGCATAAGCGACTGGTTTCAGTTCCCCATCAGGTGAAGATGATCTTTGCAACAAAGCCGCTCCGAGTCCTACATTACTTGCATCGGTTCTTAAGACAAAGTCCTGTGTCAAATCAGGCAGTTTGAGAATAGGCTTGCTAGTGAGTTTTTCCTTTAAGTCTTGGAACGCTAATTCACTTTGCGCAGTCCAAATAATTTTATCTGGAAGTCCCTTGCGAGTCAGATCAGTCAGAGGAGCACAAATAGAGTTAAAATCTTTGATATATTTTTGATAAAATCCGCATAACGACACGAATGATCGCACGTCCTTTTTTGTTTGTGGTCTAGGTGCTCTCTGCAGTTTTTCCAAGTTCTTGGGATCAGGGGTCATGTTACCCTGATATACAGTGTGTCCCAAGAATTCCAACTCTTTGCATCCAATACAACATTTTGTTGGCCTAGCAGTTAAGTTCGCCTCCCTAAGCCTATTAAATAACATTTCTAGAGCTTCAATGTGTTCTTCAAATGTCTCTGTGGCGACGAGAATATCATCCATGAAATTCGTGATACATGGGTTATTCAGGGGATCCAACAATTTGCGCATCATCCTTGAAGATACACTCGGAGCATTTTTCAGTCCGAATGGTAGCATGTTGAATTCATAATGTCCATCCGAAGTGCTAAAAGCCAAATAAGGTCTCACTTCAGGCTTCACTGGGATCTGGTAATAGCCTTTACTAAGATCCACCTTTGAAAAGTATTTTGCCTTGTTCAGTCTGGCAAATAACTGTTTTGTGTCTGGTAATGGATCCACTTGTCCTTCTGTGACAGCATTCAGTTTCCTGTAATCTATGCACAGTCTGTGTTCCCCAGACGGTTTTCTCAACAAAACGACACTAGAGCTAAAAGATGATTCACTGTGCGAAATAATCCCCTCCTTCAACAAATAATCTATTTCTTCCTTCAATGCCTTCTCCTTCGCGAACGGAATAGAATAGGCTCTCATACAGATTGGGTTTGAGTCTACCAGTTTCATGTCATACTGTAGCAAATTTGTATGGCCTGGTTTATCTGTTAATACATCTGTATGTTCCTCCAGAACCTGTTGAACTCTCTCCCTCTGGTTTTTAGTCAGGTGCTTACTGACTTTTACCTGTGCTGCTGTTTCACAAGGATGTAATGGGTATTCATGTGAGGTGAGTGGTTCCTTTTGCATTTGAGTTGCGATAGCTAAGGTCAGTAAGGGGGTGCTTTCCTGGAGTGGTCTGTCCAGATACTTCTTTAACAGGTTTACATGATAAACTTTCTCCTTCCCCTTTTTGTCAATTTTATAGTTTGTTCTAGACACCTTCTCTAGAACCGTATATGGACCTTGCCATCCAATTTGTAATTTATTCTGGCTACCGGGTAGTAGAAGCAGCACCTTCTCTCCCACAGCTAGTTCTCTGTCCTTTGCCTTCCTATTAAAATATGCTGCATGTTTCTTCCTGGCTTGTTTCAAATTATCATTTGCCAGTTTCCATCCAGCTTTCAAACGAGTGGTCAGTTCGTTCACGTATTGATAAGATGAGGTAACAGTCTCTTCCGCCTTCTCATCTGTCCAGGTCCTTAATAAAGCTTCTAATGGACCTTTTATTGGCCTCCCAAATAGCAGAGTTGCGGGAGCCATCCCGGTTGAACTATGTGGTACCTCCCGATACGCAAACAATGCGGCGGGCAGGAATTGATCCCACAGATCCGGTTTTTCGTGTGCCAGCTTTCTCAGGATAGAAATGAGAGTCCCGTTGAACCTCTCTACCTGGCCGTTCCCTTGTGGATGGTACGGACTACAATGAAAGTGTCTGGCTTGAAATAGCTTAAAAACTTCTTCCGTTAGTTTCCCCTTGAACTGAGAACCATTATCCGTCAAGATTTGATGCGGGAATCCTAATCGGGTAAATATTGTAAGTAGTGCCTCTGCTACATGTTTTGAATCAATTGATGGCAGGGCTACCGCCTCTCCCCACATAGAACAAGTGTCCACCAGAGTAAGGATGTAACTGTTCCTCCTCTTGGTCCGAGTGAGAGGTCCCACAATATCCACTGCAACCCTCTCAAAAGGTGTTCCCACTATGGGCATTTCCCCTAGAGTTGCAGGAGCAGTCCAGTGCTTTGGAGCTACCCTTTGACATTCTGGGCAGGATTTGACATATCTTTTTATATCCTCCGTTATCCCTGGCCAGAAGTAATGACAAGCTATACGCTGTCCTGTGGCGCTGATCCCCATGTGACCACTGAAGGGAATCGCATGCCCGAATTCCATCACTTTATCTCTATATGAAGTGGGAAGAACCAGCTGGTTGTGACCATTTGTTCCAGTTCCGGCCTTCCTGTATAATAGTTTGTTCTTCATGAAATATTCCCCCTTGCTCGGAGGTGTGTGGCATTTGGGCAATTTTTTAAAACATGGCTTGAGTGTCCTATCCTCAGCCTGCGCCTTCCTCATCTCCTCTGGATGAGCATTTATAGGTTCACCTTCTTCCTCCTTCTTCTGTGACCTGGTCTGCACTGTCGCCATGATCACAGGTCTCTCGGGATTCCCCAAGAAGACGTATCTACACCCCAATATCAGAGGGTAGATTGGTTCATCTATCACTGCTGCTCTGATTTCTCCTTCCACATAGCGAGTTTTCACCGTTATCCTTGCGATGGGAAGTGTCATGAGTGGTATGTCCTTAGTCGCCCCTTGTATTTCCACTGTTTCTGTGGTATACTGACTTGGGTCCACTAGGCTAGACTTCACAACTGAATCATAATCCAAACCTGTATCATAAAGGCACCTTATGGTGACCCCATTACAAATAACATCCTCACAAACTGGGGGGTGATAAGGTTCCTGCTGTCCATTAGGATTAACCTTTAATCTTTGCGTCCCCGACTTCATTGCAGCAATGTTTGAAGGTTTCCTTCTACAAAATTCGGTGTTATGGTTATCTTTCTTGCACCATTTACACCATCTTTTTCCTTGGTTCAACGGTTTTCTTTCATTGAATTTTTGGTCATTGAACTGTGAGTTTCTGTCTCGATAGTCATTTCTTGGCCGTTCAAAGTTTGTCCTACCTTTATTTCCCTGCTCTCTATTATCAAATTTATTAAATTGCTGTGGAGCTTTAAAATTGTCTATGTGCTTCTTTTTAGCACCACTTACCTCTGCCTGGGCTGCCTGATACCTCTCAGCGACATTTAAAACCTCTCCCAACTTCTCTGCACCTTGTTCCATGAGAAATTTTCTCATGTCTGGAGCCATGGACTCTCTCAATTGCTCAATCATGATCATTTCTTTAAGATCTTGGGTCTTCCCCAGAGCAGTCCATTTCTCCAAATAGGTTTCCAGTCTGGCAGAGAATTGGTGGTATGTCTCCCCAGACAACAGTTTGGCATTTCTAAATTTCTTACGATAAAATTCACCATTTTTTTCGTACCTCAATAACAAAGCCTGCTTTAACATGTCATAATTGTCTTGGTCTTCTCTGTTCATTTTTGCGAAGACTTCATAAGAAGTACCTCTCAGTCCCTGTGATAGCTTTAAACTCCACCTCTCTCTCTCTCTCTAACCCATATGTAGTAGCTAATAACTCAAAACGTCCTAGGTACCCCTCTATGTCATCGTCTTTTTCAACAAAATGGTCTAAATGAAACCCCATAGCTGAGTTTGAGGCTCCCAGACTGGGCGTAGCATCTGAGGCAAAAGGGCTGGCACCATTTTCAGGAGCCTGGCCTTGTAGCTCCAGCTCCCTTAGTCGTAATTCGTGCTCCCTTTGCAACCTTCTATCTTCTGCCTCCCTTTCGGCCTTTTTATCTTCTGCCTCCCTTTGCTGTCGTTTGTCTTCTGCCTCAATCTGCAGCCTCTTAATTTCTCTATCAGCCTCAACTTGTAACCTCTTCTCTTCAGCTACCTTTCTATCTTCCCTTTCAATATATTTATCACATTCAGCCGTTACGTATTGAATTAAAATCTGACCATCCATTCCCATCTCCTTTGCCGTTAGCACAGCAGCTGATCTGAATTTGGCCAGCTCCGCCATACTTTTTAAACAAATCTAGCAATGTGCAAAATAAAATTTCCAACTACTAAAGTAATTCTAATTACTCTAGACTAAAATAATTCTAATTAATTAATTAACTACCACTGGCTGTGAAGATTCACCAACTTTTATTTTCAGGGACACTTTTAATTTTTATAATGTGTTCCCCTAATTATTTCTCCCCCCAGGAGATCCTAATATATGTGATTAATTTAAATCCCAGACGAGCTCCCAATATATGTAGTGGTTTTGATGGTATTGTATGATGGTGATATTACTAAGTGTGATGCATGAGGTCAGCTGTGAAGGCTCCTGAGATAAAATGTAGCTGTGAATTTTCAGAAGGCCCTTCTTGCTACCACTACGACCTCACACCTATCTTTTTTTACTAATCTTCTTCTTCTTGCGATCGCATCTTTGATGATTACACCGTCAGACGAGTTCTCATGATGAATTCGACTGTTGTTTGAAGTTCCTCTTTAACTCCATATAGCTTTGAGTTTAGTGTTGAGTCATTGGGCCAGTATATCTTTCTTAACTGGTCATACAGAGGACAGTCCTGTAGAACATGCTCAGCAGTTTGTTCGTTTAATCCACATGTGCACAGTGGTGAAGCAGACAATCGTAGCTTGTGCATGTGTTTATTCAGTTTGTTATGCCCTGTCCTGAGTCGAAAAATAGTTGTCTGTCCCTGCCGGTCGAGAGTGTGATAGTCGTCTTTGGGTTGGTTCTGTTCTCTTCTGATAGTCTGGATAGCTCTCTTTTTCTCAAAGTATGTGACTTCATTATCTTCTTGTTCACATTCTCCTCCCTTTTTTGCAAGTTTATCTGCCTTTTCATTTCCGGGTACACCACAATGAGATGGTACCCACTGAAGTATGGTTCTCTTTTTGGCAGCTACCTTGTTTAGTTCATTTCTCAGATGCGGGAGTTTACCACCCTTGAGAGCTTGCAGGACAGACAGTGCATCTGTGAGGATGACTACCTGGTGGCAGTCAGAGTTGGTGTTATAAATCATATTTGCAGCTTGCTCTAGAGCTTGAACCTCAGCTGTATAGTTGGAACAGAATTTACCAGTGGGAATGTGCCTAGTCTCATAGTGGTTGTCAGGATATGAGATAAAGATACCGGCACCTCCATTCCTAACAGCATTAGTTGCTGATCCATCTGTATAGGCATGTATCCATGATTGATCGGGATAGCTTTCTTGGATCATACTCAATGTAGCAGTTCGTTTTTGCAGATCATTATACTCACATCCACTTGTGAGACCACTGACTGTTGTATTAATTTGGAGGGCACTGCTGGCCTGCTCCCATGGTACAGGGTATAGGGTGGGCTTCAGTGGTGTTGTCTTCATGGATAGGTCTTCTTGATGCTGTCTTATAAGTCTTTTCCCCGATGCACAAAGCTGCTACGCTTTAGACGTCCCAATGCCAGATCATCTAGTCTTGCCTTCATTGGGTGCATTGGCATACTGTTGTACTTTTCCATCTGGATCATGGTTTTTGTGTCTCTTCTATGGGACAATGTCTGTAATCCAGCAACCTTCTGCATCTCTGTTATTGGTGTAGTTTTCATGGCTCCTGTAATGAGCCTGAGAGCTTGATTTTGCACCTTGTCCAAAGACTGCAGATGTGAGTTAGCAGCTGATGACCATGCTGCTGAGCTAAACTCTAAGTGTGGTCTTATTACTCCATTATAAATCTTCTTTAGATTTCGTTCATTTGCTCCCCAGTTGGTACCTGCTAATTTTCTGAGTATGCCTAGTCGTCTTCGGGCCTTTCCTTCTGCATTTTCAATATGCTTATTCCATGTAAGCCTTTGGTCAAATGTCACCCCAAGATAGGTGGGGTAGCTTTCTTCCTTGATCACGGTTGTCCCTAGGTGTATGTTAGCTGATTTGTCCTTGGGGGCGAGGGAGAACAGTGTTGTGGAGGTTTTGTCTGTGTTTATTGTGATAAGCCATTTCTCTGCCCATGACACTAGCATGTCTGCTGCCCGCTGCATTCTATAATTTGCTGTGGTGACATTTTCATCAGCGCACCAGAGTACTAGGTCATCTGCATATAAGGCAGCTTTAACTCCTGCAGGGAGATCTTTCACCAGGTCATTGATGTAAACAAGGAAGAGTGTTGGGGAAATTACTCCTCCTTGAGGTACCCCCTGATGGAGCAACACTTTTCTGCTCTGCAGACCGTCAAGAGTGACTCTAGTTCTCCTGTTATGCAAGTATGACTGGATCCATTTCATCATGTTGCCTTGGATTCCACTTCTCCTAAGTTTTGCAATGAGGCCATCTTTCCACACCTTGTCAAAGGCCTGCTTGAAGTCGACCCAGATCGTTAGGACCTTTTTCTTCTCCTGGAAGGCATCTTCTATTGCTTGAGACAAGTAAGTAACTTGGTCTTCTATACTGTAGCATTCTCTAAATCCAGCTTGTTCCGGCACCAGGATCTGCTCAGACTCTAAATACCATTTCAATCTGTGGTTGACTATTCGCTCCATAGTCTTCCCAACACAGCTTGTGAGACTGATTGGCCGGTAACTTGCAGCCTCGGTCTTACATTTCCCTTTCTTTAGTATGGGTATTGTGATGGCTTCTCTCCATACTTGGGGTACCGTTCCTTTCAACCAGCTGTGGTTGAATATCTCAAGCAGTTTTGTCTTTGCTGCTGAGCTCAGATTTACTAGCATTTCGTTGCTGATTTTGTCTGGGCCGGGTGACTTTTGAAACTTAAGCTTGGAAATAGCCTTCTGTAGTTCTCCTAGTGTGATGGGTTCCCTCATTGGGGCAGGAGTATCTGTCTGTCCCATGGTTGCCAGTATTTCTTTTCTTATCTCTCTCTGATGGTCTATGTTAATGGGTAAGTTGCTTTCTGAACTGTATCTTCTAGCAAACAAGTCTGCAGCTTGTTTTCCTCTGAAAAGTTTGCCACCTTCATCCAATGTGATAGTCTGCCTTGGTGAGGAATGCTCTTCATTTAGAGACTTGACTAATCTCCAAAGTTTCCTGCCGTCTTTCTCAAGGTTCAGCGATGCCGTTTTAGTTCTCCAGCTTTTCCGCTTTTCTTCTAGCTTTGTTCTCTGAAACTCTGCTACAGCCTTTTTCCATTTGTTGTGAGTTTCAAGTGAAGGCTGAGACTCTGCGTCCTTTCTAGCCTTGTCCATAGCTTCCTGACGTTCTTGGAGTGTGCTGGACCAGTATGGTATGTAGTTACGCCGGCATCCTTTGGGAATGGTTTCTTTTGCAGCTTGTAGTATGCATCTGTTGAAGTCTTTTACCACTTCATTAATGTCTCTGTTCTGTACCTTGAGGGTAGACAGCAGCGTGTTCACCTGATGCCTGAATAAACCCCAGTTGGCTTTTTTGTAGTTCCATCTTGTAATGGCTGGGCCTGTACTGAGAGTTGCACTCTGGACAGTAAGAAAGATTGGGCGATGGTCGCTTCCCCCTAGTTGGTCTCCTACTTCTCTACTAATAGATCCAGCTATATCTGGTGTGGAGAAGGCAAGATCTGGTGTTGAAGTTGTGTGCCATCCTCTGGAGTAGAAGGTAGGAGTATCTGTGGCATTATTGACTAGGATTAGGGAGTGATCATCTTGCCAAGTTTCAACCTCTTCACCTCTGTGATCCAGATGGTTATAGCCCCAGCTCTGGGAGTGGCTATTAAAGTCTCCAACTGCTATAAAGTTGGTGGCTGGTACCTGTATAGAGCTGAGACTCAGGGGTTTGTTGTTCGGACAGTAATAGTTCAGGAGTTCTATTTCCATCTTGTCTACCTTTATCTGCAGCAGCTGATATTCTGCTCCATCCATGAAGGTTTTCCTTTCGTGTGCAGGAATGTTATTCCTTACAAGAGTAAGTACTCCTCCTTTTCGTCTATCTTGTCTGTCGGATCTGAAGCATTGATATCCCCTTATTTTAAAGGTTTGATCTGCTTTCAAGTGAGTCTCTTGGATACAGCAAACACTGACTTGCTTCTCATACAAGATGTTTTCCAGCTCTGTCTTTTTGCTGTATCCAGCCTGCTTGCTGTTCACTCCCTCTGCATTCCAGTGCATCATGACAAGTGGCACTCTGGGTTTCTCTTTTTCTGTTTTGTTTTGGTCAGTAGTTCTCCTCCGCCGTCTGCTGACTCCACAAGACGGTCTAGAGGGTCCTCCAGTAGCTGAGGGTGGGCTCTGTCGAGGCTCAGAGCCCGGCACTGCACCTGCCTGGTGGAGCTCCACAGGGCGAGCACCAGAACGAGATTTATTTGACGGTGTACTCTCCATAGAAAAAAAAAAGCGAGTTGCATGATACTGTGGTTTCCGGTGCGCCTTCTGGCCCAGTATCTACGACTTTAGCACCTGTTCAACGGGAGAGTGGGCTCATCCCTAATCTGTTTATGTTCCCAGTAGTAGACTATTCGCAAGCAGCCTGGGGGTGTCACTGCTCTGCGCGGACCTTGTTTACCGAGGCGGCGTCCGAGCTCGTATGGTGAAAATATGGTTGCGTTATCTTCAAAATAGCCCTGTCTTTCCCATGGCTTTTCTGCCATCCTGCAACTTTGAGTTAGGGAGTTCTGAGCTCCAGTCTCTTTCCCAGGCATTTTATCCTGGCCTGGCACGCATACAGAGGACCCCACTTCTGGTTCTAAGTTAGCAGTTGGGGATAGGTGGGGTAGCACACTGTGCATTCCCCGTCATCCAGGGGGCTCTCCAACTATGCAGAGCTTGCACAATGCTGTGCTCTGGTTCTGGGCTCTCCCAAGGAATCCTCACGTCCTGCACAGAGCCACTTCCCGATACCCACCACCTGCCAACCCTCCATTGTAGAAATCTCCTGCATGCGGCCATCCAGTCAAGAGCCAGTATTAAGTCTGGTGCCCAAGTGATCCCCCCAAGCTCAGTGTGCAATGCTGGGTTCTCATCATGCTGCAACACAGGAGGGATTGTGATGCTCAGCCATCTCTCTCAATTCTGCACCGATAAGTGACATCGGGGACTTAACTTTGCCTCAGTACTGGGAGGCCCCGTTTCCGGGTACACCACACACAGCCAATTGAGGCAACGGTCGCCATGGGCGTGATAGACGACAAACAGTGAAGAATGAGGCAAGAAAGCATTTAACCCATGAAGTGGGGGTGGATTGGTGCAGACCAGAGCATGTACCACTCGCCGGTGGGTTCTGCATCTACACCT
Organism: Oreohelix idahoensis; assembly: GCA_024509875.1. Lineage (NCBI taxonomy): Eukaryota > Metazoa > Mollusca > Gastropoda > Stylommatophora > Oreohelicidae > Oreohelix > Oreohelix idahoensis. The sequence continues at coordinate 734,581 of JAMPIV010014846.1, read as the reverse complement.
ATAGGGTTCCACCCACTCCTCAGCCCATTTAGTCTGGCCCCTCACCCAGGACCTGTCCGGCTTGGGTGACCCTGCCAGGAGTAAAACTCCCGCCGGCATAGCTCCCGGGATCATTGAGGCGCTCAAGCTCTCCAACCACGGCAAGGTAGGCTTACATGTGGAGAGTTTTACTAATGAATGTGGCTACGTTAAAAAATCTAGGGTACTGAATGTAAGGTGTTGTATTAATATATACAAACACACACACACAGATATTTAATAAGTCTAATAATATTAATAAATTTAAAACACACTAAACTAACTCAAGCTGTGTAAATTTTTTTTAGTAAATCTTCTTTAAATTTATTTGTTCTGAACCAAGGTTTTATTTTGGTCAGAACATATGAAAGGTTTTGAAAGTATTAATGATATGCATGAATATATGGCATAATACATGAAAATTGTGTTCATAGGTATGTTACAAGACTAGTTAATATTATTACTGTTTATAGTTGTACTTTATGGGGAAGAACTATTTATGGATGTGCTGTTGGGGTGGACTCATCACTCCCGATCTATAGCGACTACACATTGCCCCTTTATTGAGGGTATTATAATTGGTGTGTTAGAAATCAAGTTGGTGAGTTTTCAGCAGGCCAGACTCTCACGTAACTTGCAGGAGTAAGTCTGGTGCTGGAATCAGGTGGCCCCACCTCTCCGTGCTTGGGGGCAATATCAGAAGGCTGGTGGCCCCACCTCTCCGTGCTTGGGGGCTATATCAGAAGTCTGGTGGCCCCACCTCTCCGTGCTTGGGGGCTATAATAGGCTGCTCTGACACAATGTTACTGCACGGGTCCCTCTTGTAATATTCAACACATTTGACACCACATTGGTGCCAAATAAAAAAACTCACAGCTCTGCAATCAAAGTATTAGTTATGTGTCAGAATTCCATCCTCTAAATTAATTCTGGACACAACACCACACAACAACAACACCATATAGACGGGTCAGATCTCTCTGACCATACAGCACATCTTACCAAGTTGGTTTCACATAGGATAAGTTCTCCCAGACTACATATTCCGAAATATGTTTATTAGCTTCCTGCCATAGAATAGGATAGGTGATATGTTCCACTGATCTCAACACTTGATCTGTCCTTCCTAATCCTTGCTGGAGTTTATGTATTTTATTTGTCTCTAGACCCTGAACTAGGGCGGGGGGTCTAGATCGAATCCTTACTTGTTGTAAGGGATAGATTTTGATATGGCAGTATCAAATCACTCGAAACCTTAAACAAATATTAAAATGTACAAAGAAATAATTTCAGTCTTACCAGAATTATGAACATAGAACACAGTATATGCTAGCAAAACTCAGCTGAGCTGCTGGCTATAGGATGGCGTCCCTATAACTACTTCAATTTGCTTCTGGGAAATCACCACTAAATAATTCACTGTGTCTACGAGGACAACTTATACTGAATGGCACAAAATGCGCGTCTGAGCGCCGATAATATATTCATCTATGGCCAATCACTGCCTTTTTTTTTTTCAAATTCAAATATCCTACCAAAAGTCATTTCAGTCATATCTCAGTCAAGTATGCATATTTGTCTGTTGGTCCGTCCGTCTCTACTTGCGTTTCACAAAAAAACATACTTGTTTTTTGAACCAACTCTGCCCTCCCCTACACAATTTTGCCTGAAAAGTTATTTTTAGCCACGATTCTCCTTAACACCCTCTCTCTTTCATTCTAACTAGATTTTAGCACTGGCGTCTTCAAGGCCACACTTTTTTGAAAATTAGTGACATTATTGTTTCAATGCAGTCGTTCGTTGATATGAACAACACAGTCTTTTGTCAATATCTTTCTTATTATCTATCCGACTGTATAAATGAAAGCATATTATTTCACTGCTCAAGATGGGCCATCCGGCCAGCTAGGTTTTATATTCCTAACATCATTATTAAGAAAAAGTTACTTTTCAAGGTTAGTTGTTTTTTTCGAAATATTTTCTAGAATCTTCTGTGAAACGTTTGCCGCTGCATTCAAATAAAGGACAAAATATCGCAAAAGCGTCCAAAAAATGACTGTTGCGTATAATAACTATGGTCCCTTTTGTCGATTACTTTACCTTGTGTCAACTTGGGGACGTGACTTTTCATCCGTTCCCCCCCCCCCCCCCCCAATTGCATCTTTTTAGCCTTGCTAGTTTCAAGCACATGTTCAGTCAGATTTTTCCTTTTGATCTTCGATCTCATTCCGTTCCAAGGGTAAACGTTCTAGCAATTTAATTTCCATGGCGGGTGATGACCCGCGGCGTGGGCGATCATGCCTTCTAGTAACTTACGCATTCTTTTTATCCCTACATTTTATCCTTTGGAGATATTTTTACGTTGTATCACTGTTAATTTTATGACAAATATAATGAAGAAACGTAAACGATTAAATCACTCAAAACTCTAATATATTATTACCGCAGCACAACGAATGAATTAATCTCCACGTATAAAAGAAATCCAAAATTCTTGTTTGGCTCTCATATATGAGCTAGGTACTTTCTTCAAATCTCTGGCGCTATTGAATTTTTAAGAGATGCCTATATATATTAAATGAATAGAAATCGTTAGCTACATGCAAGATTTTTCATCTCTGCCTGATTCTCGGAAACATTTGCGGTCAAACCGTGAATCAAAGCTATTTTTCACAACTTCACCGCCATGCTCCGCCGTTCCTGCAGAGATTTCTTCCCCACGTAGACGGTTCTCGTTCTGGTGTTAATCAGAGGTGTTACAGAACTCGCTCTCTCTTAGTGACTACAAAAGACGTCGACAACTGACCGCCAGTGCCGCCTCTGGTCCGCCCTCTTTGAAGGAATGACAGTAAGAGATCCAGAGATTGCTAATTATAATGGCTCGTGAGAGAAGACCGTAGATGTGGCTAAATTAAAATTGAGACAGAGGGTGAATAGCATGGCTTACAGCGCGCTCACTTGGACATACTAATTAGGGAAGCACGTGGAACCCACGTTGGCGATTTTGATTTCAACAAAATGATTGGTACCGGTGAGATTAAAGTGTAGCTTCAATTTTCATCTGTCACACCCTTACATGTACTCTCCCGAAAAAAGTAACACTTACCAAAGAAAAATGCGCAAATGACGGTGTGCACACAAACATATTTATAGAATGTGTGATCCAGTATACACACATTGGGATCCTCGCTGCTGCTACGTAGTTCGTACTGTGGTGATGCACAGTGGTTTTATTTAATACTTTTGAATAAGTAAAATTGCTGTTAGGTATTGGTGCTTTTGAATTTAATTCCCGTCTTATGACGGGCTTTTACACTAGTTTATTATATAAATTAAATTAAATGTTCGAATTAGCTGCCATGATCAACTGATTTGAGGGGGCCCCATAAAAAAAATTCATAGGTCTGGAGACCTAGGTGTCCATTCAATGGGCCCACGACGTCCAATAGATTTGTCTGGAAATGTTTCTTGCAAAATCTGTGTGGGTCTCCTAGCAGAAAGCATGCCCCAAGCACTAATACTTGTATGTTCAAGCAGCCGTTGTTTCTGTGGCAATTGGTTTTGTATGATGAGGTGCCAGCCTCATTCACAACCTTATATTAGTCACTTTGAATGCCACGCCGGGGGGTAGAGTAGTCCTAATCATTTCTTTATCTTTTGACAGACCCCCAGAAACTACACGGGACATTATAATTGTATGCCAATAAATAATACAAACCTTAAAAGATATTTTCAGTCCCATAGCAGATACTGCAGTAGGGAAATGAAGTGTTAGAGACCTCATTATATTAGGTCCAGCTTCGAGAGGTTAGGTGACCAGTTCACTTCTTTGTTGCATTCGCCTTCCCTAACACAAGAGCAGAGTGAGGTTCCCATTCACAACTGGGTAGACTGGAGAGTGACGAAACTGAGTTTTGAACCTTTGCCGCGGGAAGGCAGCGCTCTAACAGCATAGCTAATGGGACGCTCGGTTGGACATTAGTGACCTTGTTTTATCAGTTCAATCTTTCTATTCTATGCTTTGATTAGTTATTGAGCATTATATTTCTATGTTTACAAATACTTACTCACTTACTTATTCATTCCTATTATACCTTGGGGTGCAGAGTTTTCCAGAGAGAGGGCGCCATACTATCCTATCGGCTGTCTTTCTCCTGGCCTGGTTCCAATCTAGTCCTCGGTCAGTCAGAGATTGTCTAATGTCTTTCACCCAGCGAACTCTGTGTCGTCCTGGACCATCCAGATTCCTGGCTCTTGGCCTGGTTTCAATCTAGTCCTCGGTCAGTGTCATGTGGTGTGTACTGAGGCAACTATGACAGTAGTTTTTGCCAGGAATAGCCTATGAGATATTAGGTATAAGGTCTCTAGAAATTGGCTCGTTAAGAAAGAATAAAGACCTATTCGAGATAGGGACAAGAAGACAGGAATGCGAATGCTTTTTACTGAACAGTGTTTTCTAATTAATTATGGAAAAAGTTCTGTTTCCACACGACCTTAGCTTCTGCCCCTAGATCCCGTAAAAGAAAAAGCCCCCAACCTCATCTGAGTAGAGAAATGTTCCTATATGTGAATATGTAACACCGACAGCACGAGTGATACATTAACAAACTAGATAATGATCAAACGATTTTTGGGTTTATTAATTAAATAAACACACATATAGGGTTAGTAATGGTTAGAACGTGATGGTGGTAAAAGACGATTCACACAAAACATACAGATGAGATATTAAAATTGCAGGTAATTAAGAAATAGTTAATTAAGAATGAACTGGTGTAAAGTGAAATGATGATGATGTGATATGATACGTGTTACCAAAATGGTGAGTAATCTACACAGTCCATGTGTCTCTAAATGCTCCTCATGGATACGATGATTCACATGTATGCATAACAGGTCCCAAGTTGTCATACGTTATGTCGAGTGGGGTATCTCTAAGTCGAGGACGTTCTGATGAAAACTGTTGTCGGACTGAGAACGTTGACGAGATATATATGTATATTCCTTCACTGTTTGAGTATATCTCTGTAGTGTTGATCAACAGTTAATAGCTGTCATATGAACAAAAGGTTGTCTAATCTCCCGAGGGTACTGGCCAGACTGGATATCTTCACGAAATGTTAGTGATATGTAGACTCATAATCTTGCTTATGTAGTCGTGATTCATAAAATATACTTTAGAGTCTGCTTCATAGAATGCGCTTAAGAGTGTGTTGCACTTGGTATAAATATGAGATTCCACTTTTGAGCTCTTTAGCTTGACTTCAGATAATAATGATCTTTCGAGTGATTTGAACTTGTGATAACTCTGTATTGAACTTGTGAGCCAGCAGTATATGGGTGACGAAAAATGCTGCGTCCACCTTCTGACTTGTGGGTGAGACAATATTCCTTTTTAACTGAGGAATGAAAGATGTCCTATGGCGAATTCTGGTAGCCAAATGTCCGTTTTTGATAACTTATTTCTGGTTAGACGTCAGACACGTTGCGTGTAGACTCAGACTTCTGATGAACTGAAGACACACAGAAGTCTTCGTAAGTTTTTCATATTTAACATCACTGGTTGACTTTCATTCATACTACTGCTCATTATTGATCTCTCTCTGAGTTCAATTCTAATGATGTTAAATATCTTGTGCATGAGAGACTGTGATGATGATGAAGGTGAAGTATGAACTATTAATTACCTCCTATCATCCTATCATCTTCTAGGAAAATCTTCTGATTTTATTAATCAGTTATGAAAAGAATTAATTGAAACTCTATCTTTCGCACATTTAGCTGTGAGGTTAAACTAAACAAAGAATAAGACAATGTAGTAATAATCAGTATACGATCTACTAACCTTCTTTTCCCTTCGCAAAATCCTTTAAGAACACAACTCACCACAGAAATGAATTATTATCCACCCTGAATAAACACGTGTATTTAGGCTAGGCGTTTTAGGGATTTAATCTCTACCTCACAATGTAAAAACTGGACTCTCCTCTCTATAGCAAGCTACGCGGTAGATTCTATTTCTGGAAGTCCAATGTGGGTTTCTTGGACTGGTGACGTACAGCTCCGCCCATACAACCAATCCCTGAGAGCCTCTCTGGTCACTCATTCACAGGATCGCTCTTGTTCCCTGTCAGTCCAAACGTGGGTGTGGTAATTCGCGACCAACTTTCGTTGCCTGGCTTGTTTGACAAACCGGTATGGAGATAATTGGCTGGCCAATGCAAAAGTGCTATCACATTACTCTCTGATTGTTTATTGTTTTCACCTGGCCAAGCTAGGCGTCCAATGTGGTGACCCGTCGCTTGTCTGGACAGCGGCCGAACAACAAAGATAACAACAGTCCACAGAAATTACAGCATGAGACGTTTTCACCTGGCCAATCTGGGCGTCCAATGTGGTGACCCGTCGCTTGTATGGACAGCGGCCGAACAACAAAGATAACAACAGTCCACAGAAATTGTATAATGCCCAGATGTCTAATTTGGATGACCAGATGTATTTTCAGCAGATTTATCCCGATGCAATGTGGGCTTCAAACGATGATGTCAGGTATGGGGACTCAATCAAAAGACTTTATTTCACCACCGATGAAAGAACAAATGTGGTTCTCTAGATACCGGTCGCGAGTAATCAAACCGATGAAATAGCAAATGTGGGATAGCAAATTAGGGATGAAAGAGCACAAATGTGGGAGAAAATAAAATACGAGAGATGTAGGAAAAGATAGAGCTATAAGGCCTTGGCGCTCGTTTATCACAGTCAGTCAGAGATTGTCTAATGTCGTTCACCCAGCGAACTCTGGGTCGTCCTAGACCGTCTAGATTCCTGGCTCCTGGCCTGATTCCAATCTAGTCCTCGGTCAGTCAGAGATTGTCTAATGTCGTTCACCCAGCGAGCTCTGGGTCGTCCTTGACGTCTAGATTCCTGGCTCTTGATTTCCCATATTTGTCGCGGTAGACAGTTTTCTTCTATTCTGCTGACATCTTCTTCTTTGATACTTAGCCGCCGACTGTCAAAGCAGGCAGTGGCCATCACGCCTGGTGGCGTCTTGTAAGGCAGCAACAAATTGCTTCCACTTTCCTAGGTCGGCGGTCATCCTTCGTGCAGTGCCCCAGCTCTGGTTCATTCTTTGCATCTCGGCCTCCATAGTTCTCTGCACAGTTGTTTATGATCAGCTTCTCTTCCGTTTTCCGTCAGTGGTCCATAGCATAGCAGTTCTTGTGATGGCATCAGAGTCTCTTCTGAGAACGTGGCCAACCCAACTCCAGCGTCTGCCAACTGTGATGGTGCGCATGTCCTTTTGGTAGCTCCGAGTAAGCAATTCTGATGGGAGCCGCGCTGGTGTAATGGTTACCACATTAAGCTGGCGATCAGGTGTTCAAGGTTCAAGCCCGAGCGTGGGCATTTGAAAGAGTGTCATTGACCGGGATTTTGACTGAATAACCTGAACGGCTCCTGAGATAAACCTCTGTGGATGGGAAGGAACGGAGCTCCTGACCTGGTTGGAGGGAAAGTCCACAGGCTTCGCAGCCTCGCAATGACATGTCATTGGGCCGCAGGGCTGAAAGCCCAAGTGCTGTTGGTTTAAAAAAAAAAAAAAAAAAAAAAAAGAATTCTTTACTGGTGATAGTATTCGGCCAAAAGATTCGGAGAATTTTCCTATGTCTGCAGACATACACATACTTTAATACAAACCTTAAGGTAAGTAAAAAGACCTGTCTCCTTCTCTCCATTAACTGCACCACGTAACATGAGATGAAACTGCGGGTGAAGCTGGAACCCTGATCCAGGTCGAACATGGCGTAGAGTATTGAGAATCTCAGTACTGTTGACGCCTGGTTCTTGGTGACCGAATTGGTCGCAGGGGAATCCCACGACAGTTAAGCTACCAGGGAACTCCTCAAGCAGTGCGTTGAACTGAGTGTACTGCTGTGTAAGACCTGTTGCCATGGAGAAAAATGAAAAGTCACTGCTGTTCGAGATTATTAACTAATATAAAAAGCTAAAGGCAGTCTGATAGCATACACTGCCGTTAGGCATATCGTTGATTGGTCCAGCCATGTGATCCTAATCAGGAGTCTTCGCTTTTAATTTTTGTTTTTTTTACTTCTCACTTTCTTTCTTGGATGTTTTTTTTTCGTCTGTCCTTAACGAAGGCCTTGTGGCCGCAACGTAGGTTTTGTTTTTTCTCTCGTCTTTTGTTCTAGTAAGACGTATTACTTTCTCTCCCCTCCCTCCTTGACTCTAGTCTTCGAGAAGTGAAGTGACAAATTCCTTTCTTCGCTGCCTTTACTTTCCCTAACTCAAGAGCAGAGACAGGTATTGATTTACAGACTGGAGAGTGACAATACCAGGTATTGAACCCTGTAACTTAACCGCGAGAGGCCAATGCTTTAACTGCTCTGTCAATCGGACGCTCGCAGCAAGGAATAGACGTTTGTCAAATAAGCTCTTATAGTAGAGAAAGTTTTTAAAATACGGTATTAGAGTTAGTTTTGGACCGTTCGGTTGATAGAATGGTTAGAGCGCTGGTCTGTCGCGGCAAGGGTACCCGGTTCGAAAAACGGTGTCGTCACGCCCCAGTCTACCCAACTGTAAATGGGTACCTGACACTGCTCGTGAGTTAGGGAAGGAAAAGGCAGCGAGGAAGGGAACTGGTCACACTACCTCTATAAGCTGGGCTTAGTACAGTGAAGTCTCTAACACTTAACTTCACTAAGCAGTGTTTGCAATGGGACTACGTTTACCTTAACAAATAAACGCTGGACCAGAAACACAGGACGTTCTGGAATTAACCTTCGTTAGCCACGGTCTGGGTTAACCTTCGTTAGCCACGTTCTGGGATTAACCTTCGTTAGCCACGCTCTGGGATTAACCTTCGTTAGCCACGTTCTGGGATTAACCTTCGTTAGCCACGGTCAAAATAAGAAAACACAGATGAGAAATTAGCACAGTGTACAAATGGAACGCAATGAAACCAGGGTAGCAGCAACAGATGGAATACAAAATGTGTAAATAATAACTGGATATAACGTTTACCTAATAATAGTAAGCAAATAAAATGAAAAATGGTATTGGATTCAATTTTATAAATGAGGAATATAAAGTAGAGGTAGGGAATGTGCCTTATTTATTCGCTTCTCCAACCCTTGCATGGTTTTTTTTTTTTTTCCCCTGTGCGTGTACATGCAAAAGATGCGGGTTCTTCTTATTCTTCTTCTTCGTACATTCTCAGACGTCTGCTTGAATATTGTCAAAGAAAGCATTGGTCAGCTTAAGGCTATTTGTATCTCCACAGAGTTTTTCCTGGAATGGTGCTGGTGACGGTGATATGTGCTGTCTGCTGTTCCACATAAGTTGGGCATCTTTGAAGCAGATATTCAGCAGCCATTTTATCTGTGCTACAGTTACACTCATCAGTGGTTCCTATCTTTAACTTGTTGAATAGATTGTACCACAATCTGTTGTGGCCCGTGCGGAGTCTGAAGATTATCACTTGTTTTTTTTTTTTTTTTTGTAATGCAGAGCTGGTAAAATGCATCATTTTGTGTGTGTCCTGGATGCTCTGCATCACATTTGTTTCTGTATCTGGTTCTGACAAAAACTCGTTGCCTCTTGAAAATGCTTGTATAAGGTTGAGGTAGCTTTCCACTTTCCGGTTTAAAGACAAACACAATAATTATGCAATAAATATGATAAGAACATTAATATCGAGCGCCATAGATATAAAGAGGCAGTTTTTTTTATAAACTTAATGAAACATTTGAACAAAAAAAAAGTTAAACTTCTTTCTGTTTTACGTTGTCCGTCCACCCATCCTACCATCCGCCTGTCTGTCTGTCTGTCTGTCTGACTGTCTGTCCCGCGCTCTCTCTCCATCTATCTATATATCTGGAACTCACGACAAAATGATGCCACATTGACCACAACAGAAACTTTTCCGGAGGTGTAGTTCCCTAGCGCTAGTTCTGTCTTATTGTGAACATCTCGCACAAGATATGAGTTCACATCTGTACCAGGTTCAGGTATGCATACTGAGAAATATTTACCTGTGGAAAATATCAATGGTTACCCGTCACATTCTTATCAGTGGTTACCCGTCACATTCTAATCAATGGTTACCCGTCACATTCTCACCAGTGGTTACCCGTCACATTCTAATAAATGGTTACCCATCACATTCTTATCAGTGGTTACCCGTCACATTCTAATCAATGGTTACCTGTCACAATCTCATCAGTGGTTGCCCGTCACATTCTTATCAATGGTTACCCGTCACATTCTTATCAGTGGTTACCCGTCACATTCTCATCAATGGCTACCCGTCACATTCTCATCAATGGCTACCCGTCACATTCTCATCAATGGCTACCCGTCACATTCTTATCAATGGTTACCCGTCACATTCTTATCAGTGGTTACCCGTCACATTCTAATCAATGGTTACCCGTCACATTCTCATCAGTGGTTACCCGTCACATTCTTATCAATGGTTACCCGTCACATTCTCATCAGTGGTCACCCGTCACATTCTCATCAGTGGTCACCCGTCACATTCTCATCAGTGGTTACCCGTCACATTCTTATCAATGGTTACCCGTCACATTCTTCTCAGTGGTTACCCGTCACATTCTTATCAATGGTTACCCGTCACATTCTTATCAATGGTTACCCGTCACATTCTTATCAATGGTTACCCGTCACATTCTTATCAGTTATTACCCGTCACATTCTTATCAGTTATTACCTGTCACATTCTTATCAATGGTTACCCGTCACATTCTTATCAGTGGTTACCCGTTACATTCTTATCAGTGGTTACCCGTCACATTCTTATCAGTGGTTACCCGTCACATTCTTATCAATGGTTACCCGTCACATTCTTATCAGTGGTTACCAGTCACATTCTTATCAGGGTTACCTGTTATATTCTTATAAGGGTTACTTATCATATTATTATCAGGGTTACCCGTCATATTCTTATCAGGGGGTTACCTGTTGCTTTCTTATCAGGGGTTACCTGTCATATACTTATCAGAGGTTACTTATCATATTCGTATCAAGGGTTACGTATCATATTATTATCAGGGTTACCTGTCATATTCTTATCAGTGGGGGGTTTCTTATCATATTCTTGTCAGTGGTTACCCGTCATGTTATCTTCAGTGGTAACCCGTCATGTTATCTTTAGTGGTTACTCGTCATGTTCTCTTCAGTGGTCATATTGTTATCAGTGGTTGGTTACCTCTCATATGATTACATGTCTTCAATGATTACATTTCTTTTCAACTGTTGTTTACCTGTCATATTTGAATCAGTGATTGCTTATTCGCCATATTCTTATCAATGGTTATACATCCTCAGTGACGGTTTTATGTTGTGCAAGATCCTAGTCAAGCGTGAACTTGCGAGACCCTTTTTAAATAAATTCCAGTCCTATCGACAAGCAAAGCGTGGCCCCTAAAAGCGCGGGACCCTACATAAAAGCCTAGGTGCCTAAACCGCAACTGTCCTTCGTATTATCAACCGTTGGTTACCAGTCATAGTCTTATTAGTGGTTGGTTACCAGTCATAGTTTTATCAGCGGCTGGTTTACCAGTCATAGCTTTATCAGCGATTGGGTGCCCGTTATAGTCTTATCAGCGGTTGGTTACCAGTCATAGTCTTATCAATGGTTGGTTAACAGTCATAGTCTTATCAGTGGTTGGTTACCCGTCATGGTCTTATCAGTGGTTGGTTATCCGTCATGGTCTTATCAGTGGTAGTTACCCTTCCTAGTCCTATCAGTGGTTGGTTACCAGCCATAGTCTTATCAGTGGTTGGTTACCAGCCGTAGTCTTATCAGTGGTTGGTTACCAGTCATAGTTTTATCAGCAGTTGGTTACCAGTCATAGTTTTATCAGCGGTTGGGTGCCCAATTATAGTCTTATCAGCGGTTGATTACCAGTCATAGTTTTATTAACGGTTGGTTACCAGCCATAGTCTTATCAGCGGTTGGATACCAGTCATAGTCCTATCAGTGGTTAGTTACCAGCCATAGTCTTATCAGTGGTTGGTTACCAGTCATAGTCTTATCAGTGGTTGGTTACCAGTCATAGTTTTATCAGTGGTTGGTTAACCATCCTAGTCCTATCAGCGGTTGGTTACCCATCCTAGTCCTATCAGTGGTTGGTTACCAGTCATAGCCTTATCAGCGGTTGGTTACCAGTCATAGTCTTATCAGCGGTTGGTTACCCATCCTAGTCCTATCAGCGGTTGGTTACCCATCCTAGTCCTATCAGCGGTTGGTTACCCATCCTAGTCCTATCAGTGGTTGGTTACCAACCGTAGTCTTATCAGTGGTTGGTTACCAGTCATAGTTTTATCAGTGGTTAGTTACCAGTCATAGTCTTATCAGCGGTTGGTTACCAGTCGTATCCTTATCAGCGGTTAGTTACCTGTCATAGTCTTATCAGCGGTTGGTTACCGGTCATAGTTTTATCAGTGGTTGGTTACCGGTCAGTCTTATCAGTGGTTGGTTACCGGCCAGTCTTATGAGTGGTTGGTTACCTGTCAATCTTATCAGTAATTGGTTACCTGCCAGTCTTATCAGTAGTTGGTTACCTGCCAGTCTTGTCAGTAGTTGGTTAACTGTCAGTCTTGTTAGTAGTTGGTTTACCTGTCAGTCTTATCAGCGGTTGGTTACCAGTCATAGTCTTATTAGTGGTTGGTTACCAGTTATAGTCTTATCAGTAGTTGGTTACCTGTCAATCTTATCAGCGGTTGGTTACCAGTCATAGTCTTATCAGTGGTTGGTTACCAGTCATAGTCTTATCAGTGGTTGGGTACCCGTTATAGTCTTATCAGTGGTTGGTTACCGGTCAGTCTTATCAGTAGTTGGTTACCTGTCAATATTATCAGCGGTTGGTTACCAGTCATAGTTTTATCAGCGGTTGGTTACCAGTCATAGTTTTATCAGCGGTTGATTACCAGTCATAGTTTTATCAGCAGTTGGTTACCAGTCATAGTTTTATCAGCGGTTGGTTACCAGTCATAGTTTTATCAGCGGTTGGTTACCAGTGATAATTTTATCAGCGGTTGGTTACCAGTCATAGTTTTATCAGCGGTTGGTTACCAGTCATAGTTTTATCAGCGGTTGGTTACCAGTCATATTTTTAACCCCTTTGATTGTGCAATGAAGACTACGGACCCCTTTGATTATGTGATGAAGGCTACGGACCCCTGTGATTGTCCGGTTAAGGCTTTGAATCCCTTTGATTGTCCAATGAAGGGTACGAACGACTTTGATTGTCCAATGAACAATGACCACTTTGATTGATCAATTAAGGCTATGGATCCCCTTGGTTGTAAGATGAAGGGTACAGACCAATTTCATTGTCCAATGAAGGGTACTGACCACTTTGATTAAGGCTATGGATCCCCTTTGCTGCCCGATGAAGGGTACGGACCACTTTGATTCTCCGGTGAAGACTATGAATCCGTTATTGGACAACATTTACGTAAAAGCATAATATAAAACTTTACATTTCAAATGTTACGTTATGTACACAGAACCCACCCACCCCACCCCAAAATCCATTCATGGATCGCCACGGGATCCGTGGACTACATGTTAAGAAACCCTGGTTCAGGCAAATGTTTCCTCACCAGGACACACAAACATTGCAGATTTCTTTACAACATTAAACCAAATATAAAATAAGAATTATGAAAAGAAAGAGAAACAGAAGAAGAAGGAGAAGAAGAAGAAGAAGAAGAAGAAGAAGAAGAAGAAGAAGAAGAAGAAGAAGAAGAAGAAGAAGAAAGTGGGGGAAAAAAATGCAGAAAACTACATGGATGTAAAATTGTGCGCGTAGATCCTTCTTGATGGAACAAGTCACCCACCTATGTTTATTGTTACGTTTAGCTTGGTCTCTATAATAACGGCAACCATGAAAATCATAATCACAAATGCTAACCATACAACTAGGACTGAAATATACCAAGTCTAAATCTGGTTATCTTAACAACAGATAACATCCAAACATTACCAGCATCTGTCAGAAGTCCTAAGTTAGCTAATATCAAACACGCGATGTAAAAGAGCCTTTTTAGTTGTGGTCCTTCGAGCGCCATTATAATATTTTTTTTTCTTTTAACTTCCAAAGGCCAGGAATCTGTCTCTATGTGTGCAATGGTCCCAGAGCAATGATAGTGTTACAGTGTTTATTTTGCCTAATGGGCTGGCTAGTTTGGTGTGCCTGGAAGATTTGATTAATGGAGACCTGGTGTTAAAGGCAAGGCACAGAAGGGACTTTATATAACAGTGTTTCTAACAGTTTTAAGCTCGTTGGCCCCTTCAGAATCAAGGATACATTAATTAGGTAGACAACCCATTGAAAAGTATGTGTATATATTATGTATATGTATATATCTTCCCTCCCACTTTTTACTTTTTTAATGAGTTTAACGCCCAGGTCGTTGCCCCATGAAGTTTCCGGGGGTCTCTGAAGAGACAAACAACTAATATGAGGTTGTGAATGGGGCCTCTAACTCACCATACTCCATAAGGTGTGCAAAGGAAAATGTTAATGATGATAATGATGATGATGATGATGATTGTAGTTGATCCTCATGCGGGAAACCTGAGCTAAAACATTTTATATGCTTTACATGGTGAATTTTCTAGCTCAATGCATAACCCTCTTTGCTCGCCGTGTGTAACATACCTGGTAGGGCGTGGTTAGTTAGTTGCTTATCCTTTACAGGACGTGGCAATCAACCCCAGCTTTTATTGGCTGTTTGTGATTTATCTAGGCAATTTTTTTCATTCACTAGTTTGCCATTGCTTTCTGAACGGTACGGCGCTTATACCATTGTTAAAAATCCATACAAAGCGATCTGCTACCAAACCGCCTGCAGCAGGTTTCGAACCTGGTATATCTGGATTATGAAAATGCGTTCATATCCATTAGGCCACACACGCGTGGTAGGCAATTGAATCGCATACCAAAAGCAGTGAAGATAGCCTCACAGCAGAATCTGCCACAAAAGAGTGAAGTGTTAGAGACTTTCATTACAAACCTCAGCTTTATGAGGAGGGTCACCAAGTTCAGAAAAAAAAAAGAATTTTTAACTTATGTAAATTTGGAACTATGGCTTCGTAGCCAGTGCATGATGATAAGTTAGACTACAAAGATCTAGTGAAGGTGATAAGTTAGACTACAAAGATCCAGTGAAGGTGATAAGTTAGACTACAAAGATCCAGTGAAGGTGATATGGGATTGAAAGGAATGAAATGAGTACAGAAGAAATAGAACCGTCATCAGGACATTCAGCACATAATAAATAATTGCCGTCTCCCACCGGCACTTAAAAACGTGGCGTCCCCAGGTTTAAAGGTTCTTTCCCCGCAAGTTATGTTACTAAAGTAAACTTTATTCATGAAATGTAAAAGATAGAAAGCGATCCTTTCTTTGGGATGAAGTTAAATTTGATGAAGTATTTAGTGTTAATTTTTCATAGCTCTGCTGACGGCATTGAAGGAAGCATATCGTGCGGCAGAGATAAAGCTAACCTTATTTCAGATAAGTTGAAACCTGAAAACTAACATGAATTTATCAAGGTAAATTATTCAGAGAGCTCAGTATTCCTAAAGTAGATCCTCTAGTTCCAAGGTTGCCTACCCCTGATCTAGTGAAATTCATCTTTGAATAAAATTTACTTTATAAATTTAAGAACCTAATGCTGAGCTCAGGAGAAAGTTGGTCGTTACTATAGCTGTGTTTAAAAACAAAGGACTCGCTGACCAAGTTTGAAGAAACCCTTTGATTAAATAGGCACACCACCGTGCACCATCCGACAACCTTCCCTTTGAAATAAGAAACACAATCTATATTATTTCCATTATTTGATTTCTCTTACTTTGATGAAGTTATTGCCACCTTATTTTTCACTATTTATGAAGGTAAAGAAAATGGTAGTCCCATAGCAGAAATTGCCGTTGGGAAGTGAAATGTTAGAGACTTCTCTATACTAGGTTCAGCTTCGAGAGGTGAGGTAACCAGTTCAATTCCTCGCTGCCTTTGCCTTCCCTAACTCAAGAGCAGAATCAGCTACCCATTTAAAGCTGAGTATACTAGAGCGTGACGCTACAGCGCTTCGAACTCGGCTCTTTTGCCGCGAGAAGCCAGCGCTCTAA
Organism: Oreohelix idahoensis; assembly: GCA_024509875.1. Classification (NCBI taxonomy): domain Eukaryota; kingdom Metazoa; phylum Mollusca; class Gastropoda; order Stylommatophora; family Oreohelicidae; genus Oreohelix; species Oreohelix idahoensis. The sequence continues at coordinate 718,383 of JAMPIV010014846.1, read as the reverse complement.
CCATTCTGCCAATCGCACTTGACACTATTTATTGCTATTATATAAAATCCGCTGAGTCTTTGATAGTCAAAACTTGACAGACATAATATATTCCATGAAAGGGAGCTCCATGATAGTTTTACTTCTCTACAATTTAAGTGTCAATGATTTGAAACGCGACATATTTATTAACCAAATGTGAACTTAAATAAAAGTGGTTAATAGAAGTCCATGTGTTTGTATTTGAATAAGCTGGTTGTAGGAATTTGTAATTTCCAACGCATAAATGGATAAATAATGACATTTTTGGCATCCCGTTTAATATGCATATATAACTTTCTTTTGATGGTTTAGCAACGGGAGCAATTACATATACATTTGTTATTACAGTTACAAACTGTCCAACAGCAATCTAGCATTACTGTTATTTCCTGTTTTGCTCCTTATAGAGCTTGGAGTCATAACCGCACCTAGTATTGTTTTTTTTTTTTTTTTTTTTTTGCAATGCCTACGCCACACCAAAGCATTCATGTGATGTTGCAGAAATGGTGTCACGGGGTTTCCTCCACTTTGATCTTCAGTGATGGTCCAACAATCCCCAAAACCTAGAGAATCTAATGTGGGTGTTCAAAGGTATCTACCTTCTCACAAGATAACTCTTGGCAGAGATACAGATAGAAGGATGATGATGCTTCTACCTCGAGGGAGTGTTCACAAGATATTTCAGAAGTCAAGGGTTTACCTGTAACTCATCTCCGCGAGGATGGGCAGGCAAACATTGCATGTATGAATAGAAGAAGTGTAAACATTGACACGAAAATACCAAATACTGTCGGAGGTAGGAAAATAGGATGTGCCAACAATCGAATGGCGCACATAATTATTACGCACAATAAAGGTAGACCAATACTGCCGGAAAGGAAAAGAGAGCGAACAAAGTTATGTGACAGGTGGTTTATGTTACAATATCTTTTACGCATAACCTCGCATTAGTCGTCTTATGCTACATTCATGCGGGAGGGGTGTGCCTATTCTTTCTTGGTTTCTCCAGAGTCCTCCAGGAACTACACTAATTGTTATTGTTACTGTTACAGAATCAACATCAGTGCTTTCCAGGCACACCAATTGAAGCTCAGACCCCCCCCCCCCCCCCCCGCCCCTTCTCGGGCAAATGTCGAAGCGTATGAATATTGATTGTTCCTGTTGCGCTCTGGTTGTATACACGTCTGCTAGTTTTACGTTTGATGGGGCACTCTGCCACACAATAAATACTCGAACTAGAGAAATTCAGTATAAAATACGGAAAATACGTCTAATCCAGACAGTTCCGTCTAATGATGGATTGCAAAGACTTTAACCGTTAACTTTATTTTACCAGTGGCCGGTGGACTGAAAAAGTTTGGGAACCACTGGTTTAACAGAAAGACACATAGTGGAGAAGTAAGTCGTCAAACTGTCACATATTCTTTAACACGTATTCTAAAGTTACGAGCAAGTGACTCGCCCCAAAAAAGGGGAGCGCAGGACTATCACTGAAGTTGTTTTTTGTAGGAAGCCTACGACAAAAAACCGGAAGTGGCATCTGTAATGGTGGCATATGTATCTGTAATGGTAGTATATGTATCTGTAATGGTGGCATGTGTATCTGTAATGGTGGCATCTGTAACATTTTGTTGTTCATGATGACATTGTTTACCTGTGCTGCTTGTTCTGTTAAAAGAAAAGGTCAAGGTAGTCCCAAAGCAGGTACTGCCGTAGGGGCGTGAAGTGTTAGAGACTTGACCATACTAGGTCCAGCATCGAGAGGTGGGGGTGACCCTTCCTCGCTGCCTTTTCCTTTCCTAACTCTAAGAGCAGAGTCAGGTACCCATTTACAGCTGGGTGGACTAGAGCGTGTCGGTACCGTGATTTGAACCCGTCACCTTTGCCGCGAGAGACCAGTGCTCAAATCACTCTGTCAATCGGACACTCCCTTGTTATGTAGTTATTCAATTATATATACATAAATAACATTCTAAGGCATAAGGCAAGCATCTAAAATGAACTACATAATTTACATCCAATATAATAAATTAAAGTTGTCTTTTCAAAAAAAGTTTTCAGTATTCAAAGTAACTTACTGAATATAATGAAAAATAATGAAACCCTCCGACAGTGCATTGGCAGATTTTTTTTTTTCACGTAACCCCTTAGATGTCTTCACGTACCCCTAGGAGTGCACGTACCCCAGAATGATACCCCAGGTTGAATACCACTGGAATGCTGCATAACTCCTATATTGCTTATACTGTATTTTGATGTTACTGTACTAGGCGTTGTCAGGCCTGTTCTCATACAGGAAGCCACGACTTATATCAACGAACTGCCGCCGCCTTAGCGAACCCTTTTCAGGTAAACTTCTTCCTTGGTGCAAATACCTTGTACAAGCTCTGCGACAGGGAATCATCATCATTACGTTTCAGCTACCCGCAGAGCACAGGCTTTCAACAAATACATGCCAAGCCTTCTTGTCATGTGCCATAACGTCTTTCCATGTATTGTCTATCCCAGGGATCGGCAACTCGGGAGCTATTGGGATCTGCTTTAGTAGCATCGAGCCATCTATCTATCTATCTATCTATCTATCTATCTATCTATCTATCTATCTATCTATCTATCTATCTATCTATCTATCTATCTATCTATCTATCTATCTATCTATATATCTATCTATCTATCTATCTATCTATCTATCTGTGATAGGGTGGGCGAGATGATGATGATGCTATTGTGATATGTGATCACTTTCTTGCACACTCGCAACCGACCCGATCAACAATAAAACTCTGATTCTAAGGCAGGGGCTGTATTTATTCATACAACCCTGTCAGTGACTACAAGCACACAAAGCAAACATTAAACAAATAAACCAACAAACAAAACAAAACAAAACACCCAGCCAGTGCTCAGTTGCTAAACCTAAAAGCAAACAAAGCACCGACTAGTTAAAATCATAATATGTAGTTAAATAATGAGAAACGATACTTTCACCTGCCAAACAGTCTTTCCACGCCACCTGACACACTCAACTATCACACCCATACACACTCATGCATGTCGTCCAATGAGACTAGTATGGTGTTGTGCATGAGGCTGCAATCTCACCATATAACACAGATTGCTACCGAAACCACTACTGCAAGAGCATCTGAATACTTTGTGAGGGCTTCATGTGGATGCCAGCCACATTGGTGGCCCCATGCTCCATAAGGAGCGAGAAGAGAAATATATATCTCCAAGTGAGCCCATGTGCTCTCACAAACCATTCTTCACATAACCTCAATTAAATAATAATAAAATGGACATAAAATAATATTCAACTATATGTACAACGAATACTCTCATTAATGGGCATAAACCACCACCTCGCAACCGATCCACATCAATATCCGTCCTTCCACTCCGAAGCATGTCGTATATGCCGACTGATGAGATTGGGAACTCATCATATAAAACACATTGTTACAGAAACAAACCACTGCCATAGCATATACATGCTTCGTGCAGGCTTCTGTTGGATTCAGCCGCACTGGTGTCGCCCTGCCCCGCAAGGAGCAAACAAAGACGTTTATGTCTCAAATGTGCTCCACGTACCACAAGTAGAGGTATCATATTTACAAGGCATATTAATGACTATAACTACATACATCACCTAAAGGAGATTTAACACGAAAACTATCTCTTCCATTATTGAAGAAAATTACACTAACCCGCTATCACCCTCGTGTCAATTCACCCAATATAAAATAGCGTAACATTATAGGCTTACAACGCGTGATAACTGTCAGAGAGGTTTTATGATCATTGAATTACCTATATCCTCTTCTTTTTCTTTCACCCGTATCCTCTATTTTATTATCACTCTTTACCTTTTTCCTGTATTTTTCGCACCCATTCGTTTGCGAAAAATATTTTTTCCCATTCTAACTCTCGCCAGTTTCTTTTCTCATTTAGAAACGCATTTCATTGCTGATTAAACGAGTAACCTGTTACATAACGTATCAGTCTCTACACTAGACGGGAGAGCGTTAAATGCATTCTATGGCATTAGGTGTCAGTGGACCAAACTGTGAACATATTCGTCTGGCCAGACATAGGAGCAGACATATGTCGACAGCATTCCCTGCCCCAGACGAAATACACTGTGAATATTCGCTTTCGTCAGACCTATAGGCGACAAAGTTGTCTGCATTTTCACCTGTCACAGCGTTTCTTCAGGCTAGTCGCTCGGAGTGAAGTGTGATATGACACTCATAAAGCGCTCTGGAAGGAGACATATAGTCTAGATTTTTCCATGACACTCATGCTCCACGGCCAGTTTTGGCGTAAGGTGCGAAGACGGGTTTGGCATGTTATTGCCATGCGTCTAAGTTAACGTAAGGTGTTAAGAAAAGGGGAGGCTATTGCGTAATTTATGGAAATAGTGTACCTCTTTGTCTGGTGTTTCATATATCTTAAACGAGAGTTTGAGATTTAATTAACTCAGTAACTTCGCAGTCAAGACTAGAACAAGCCTTCGTTCGATTTCTAGAATCTCTGTTAATAGAGATGTCATTTAGTATGATCGTAGTGGTTTAAGTTCTTAGTAGTTCTGTGTTGAGTGAAACTGTGGTACCCAAACTTTGCCAGCGTTTGAGTAAATAGATAAATATGTGAAGAAAACAACAAACATTCTTACCTTAAAGATTTGATGTATAACTTTTACAAGAACTTTAAGATTTGTAAAGAAGTAACGGGTCATTGAGCCTGATTTGATTCTTCATGAGAAAACTCTAGTCATTTTCCAGCCTTTGTGGCAAGTAACATACTACAATCAGTAACTTTCCCGACACTGTTGACAAGTGGTGGTGTGACCAACTAAATTCCTATACTGAGAGAAGGTGCCGACCTGACATTCCTCATTCTAGAAACCTAAGCTATTGACACTGTGCTCGTTGTTAATGTTTCGTGCCTGGACAATTTTAATGTGACCTAAACAGACAATCCGAAAAATAAGAACATCCAAGGAGTCGTTCCCGGAAGCAGAGAATTCATCCTGTTTTTTTGGAACTGGGGATTTCTTGGTCAAAGACTGCCTTTGACGATTCTGTAGGTGAATGTCCCAAAAAAATGGTATTACCAGAAGTGGCTATCTAAGCTGTGAGTATAAACATGTGCACGTGTGCTCGGCTGAATGAATAAAGTGAATGTAGGACGGAGTGATTTTTTTACTGTTGTAATTGGGTACCCATTTTGCTAGCTAAACTTCCTGTATGCAAGTATTGCTACTCATATTTCCCTTAAAATAGAGCAGAGATACCAAGTCTGTCCATTCCTTAAGAAGGGGAAATATTAGACCTAATCCTATGTATCCTTGTTGCCTTGGGGCTATCACTTTCTTCCAACAGGACTGTGGGCATACCTCGAGGGATAAGATCTAACTGTGGGTCTATCATTTCTTGTAGCAATTCCTTGTTTTTTATGACTACGTGTATATGCTTTGATGTAATTTCTATGTGTTGTGAAGAAATTTTAGATGATAATTAAAATTTCTCTTGAAATTAACCAGCGTGTTGGTCAGCTCGTTCTAGAATATTTATATAATCATTTGTTATAGTTTCCCTACGTCTGTACGTATAACTGTCGTCTTGTATGTGCGTGCTAATAATTGTTTTCCACAGCATTATTGAGCATTATACATTTGGTTTACAGGTTGATGTTGTCGGAATATATGTTAATTACTGATTTTGTAATACTAAACGCTGGTAAAGTTTTGTGAGTGTATAACATTCACAGGGTTCTGAAGAAGTAGGTGTTTGAACTAAGTTAAGGAGTGCGTTTCAGACTATTTGTCCAGATTAATTGCCTCCCTTACCCTAACTGTCTTCAGGGGTAAACTTGATAGTGGATTAAAAATTAAGGGATTTTTTTTCTCTTTAAATTTTTGCAATAATTATTTTGTTTCCACTGTAGCGACTTATTTTTCAGTAAGTAATCTTAACTACCATTTATTTGGCGTAGTCGTCTGCATTAGGTGCTTAATGTCCGATTAATAGCAGCGATAGTTAGACACTATAATTTTTGGAGGAGGTATCCCATGTTATAAGTATATCATCTATTGTTTTGGTATTTTCTCGTAAGTGGTAAGGAACCAGCGTATCCTTTTACTGACTTCTTTCTCGACTAAGTCTCAGTCACCTATTTACTATGGCAGAGAGGGCGAAGCTTAGACAACTCCTCAGGGACGAGGCAAGAGAAGAAGGTTTGGAAGGAGAAGAAGCGAAAGCGAACTGGAGAGATATGACGCGGAGAGGAAAGCAGCTGAAGCTAAAGAGGAAAAAGAAACAGCCGAAGCTAGAGAGCAGAAGAAGATGGATGAAGAAATGGAAATTCGCAGGATGCAGCACGAGAAGGAGAGGGAGGAGAGAGAGGAAAGAGAAAAAGAGAAACAGAGACAGCACGAGTTGGCGCTTAAGACTCTAGAGTTCCAAAGTCGTGGCGCTGCCTCTACCTCCAGCAATGGAGAGTCTTCTCCTCATTCTTCCTTAACTGATCCTTCTAGCACTCAATCTACTCACCTCACTGCTATGTCTTTTGCGCTAGAATCTTTCCCTTGTCCAATTGAGAAGATTGACACGTATCTAGAAAAATTTGAGAAAATTGCAACTCTGTACGGTTTAGAAAGGTCGCGTTGGAATATGAAGCTTTCCCAGGCTTTGAAAAGCAGTGCTTATGATGTTTACGCCAAACTGGAAAGCAGCCAACAAGACAACTATGATGTGTTGAAGAAAGCGTTACTGGAGCGCTTCGAAATGAATGCTCGCAAATTTTTGCAACTGTTTCGCAACAGCAGGAAGGAGAGCTCTGAAACTTTCCAGCAGTTTTCATCTCGTTTAAAGGGATATCTGACAAAGTGCCTTGAGCTTTCACAGCTCCCCTCTACCTATGAAGGTCTGGAGGAATTTGTTTTAACAGAACAAATAAAGAACACTTTGTCTGCTGATACCCGGAGATTTCTAGCTGAGCAGGGTGCAGAAAAGCTTGAAGACTTCTTAGAAAAATCTGAGCGATATCACAATGCGCTGGCTGAACTACCGGCCATAAAACGTAAACCGACAGAAGAGCATTTTCGGAAAAATAATCTAGACCAATCTTCTCATATTCCTCATGTTTCTAATCAGAATAACCACATAGAAACTGGACCTCAAAACCCCCCTCCTGAAAAATCCAAGTTCTACAAAACCAAGTACCGCAGCAACCACAGTAAACAGTCTGATCAACCCGACCGCCCTTCATGGCAGCGTAGCCAGAAAGGACAAGGTGGCAAAGGGAGAACCCCTGCGCATGGGACAGATGATCAGAGCGAGCACACCGAACCGAAACGCATCGGATGCTTGCTAACAGTCTCGCAAGGCGGAACTATTGACAGTGATTCCCAACCTGTTGGGGATACACCCTCAACGCGAGGTACTGTTATTATGAACGGTTCTCAAACTTCCTGTTTATTTGACACTGGGCTTTCGTATGATTGCATTGTTGCCAGAAACCTGGTTAAACCCGGTCAAGAGACAGCAGAGACCATCCAACTTTGTGGAGTTCGTAAGAGTGATGCACCTACAGCGCTTCCCATTGCATTGGTGGAGATCCACTCTGATTTTGTCAGAGGTGTGATCAAAGCGGCTGTTATGGATGACCCCATCTACCCAGTCATACTTGGCGGGAGATACGTGTGTATTGGGAAACCGGAAGAGCCGATTGTGGCAGCAGTAACTACAAGAGGGCAAACCAAGAAGGAACGGGAGCCTGCGCCTAATTTGTTACCCATGGAACTTAAAGAAGCGCAACAAAAGGATCCTACTTTGGCACCCTGCTTTAGGAAACTGCCCATGGCTAAGGAACCCAGACAGCACGGGGACATTTTTTCTAAGGATGGCGTACTTTATCGCAGAACGGGCAAGCCTGACCAAGGTTACAATCAGCTCCTAGTACCGAAACAGTACAGAAGCCAAATCCTAGAAATGGGGCACTCTCTTCCCTTCAACGGACATATGGGACAGAACGCCACAAACCAACGGATAACCACTCATTATTGGTGGCCAGGAGTAAATACTGATATTATCAGATATGTCAAATCCTGTGCCCAGTGCCAACGGGTACCACCCAAGCAACGGACACCCCCAGTCTCTTTGGGTGAAATGCCAATAGTGGGAACACCATTCGAACGGGTTGTGATCGACATTTTAGGACCCTTAGAAAGGACTAAAAGAAGGAACAGGTTTATCCTGACCTTAGTCGATACATGCACTTTATGGGCAGAAGCTATCCCGCTAACATGCGCAGATGCCAAGCATGTCGCAGAAGCCCTCGTGCAGATTTTCACTCGGTTGGGATTCCCTCAACAAGTGTTGACGGATAACGGATCTCCATACCGAAACCTGTTGATGGATGAGATCGTGAAGATCTTGAGGACCCAACACATGTACACAAAGCCTTATACTCCGGCCGGAAATGGGCTCGTGGAACGTGTTAATGGAAACCTCAACATGATGTTAAGTAAACTGGCACAAGTGAAACCTGAAGATTGGGATATTTGTATTCCTGCAGCTTTATTTGGCTACAGAGAATCTCCTCATACTTCCACAGGATTTCCGCCAGCTACGCTTTTATTCGGCAGACCCATTAAGGGCCCGCTTGAAGCCTTACTTTGGTCGCTGACAGACCAGAAGGCTGATGAGACAGTTGTCTCAGCAAGTAAATACGTATCGGATTTAAAGGATAGGTTGAAACTAGGATGGGACCTAGCAACGACTAACTTTAAACGAGCACGCACAAAGCACGCTAACCGATACAGGAAAGTCGCGAAAGAGAGAGAACTGGAAGCAGGAGAGAAAGTTTTGGTGTTACTCCCTACCGGAAACAACCAACTGAGGATCGGATGGCAAGGGCCGTTTACCGTCCTGAAAAAGATTTCTAAGGCTAACTACCAGATCTCTATTCAAGGAAAGGAAAAGGTCTTCCATTTAAATCTGTTAAAGAGATACTTGGAAAAACCAGTGCCAACCTCCGACCATCTCCTGACGATCGCCAAAACTGACGATGATGACGATAGTGGCAGGGAAACTCCACTGCACACATACGAAATCTTTCAAAAATTTCAGAAGCGGCGACGCTCTTTCTAGCGCGCATGGGAGACATTCCAGAGAAAGGAAACTTTGGGAGTAGACTTGAGTAAGAATTGAAGAGAGATGGAGGGGGAGATGAGAGGGAAGAAGACAGACACCCTGAAGCTACGGATATAGGAAATTAAATTCTATAACGTAGACATGGAGTGCTTCCATATCTTAAAGGGGGGACGTTCTGTCACAGAGGTTTTATGATCATTGAATTGCCTATATCCTCTTCTTTTTCTTTCACCCGTATCCTCTATTTAATTATCACTCTTTGCCTTTTTCCTGTATTTTTCGCACCCAGGCGTTTGCGAAAAATATTTTTTTCCCATTCTCACTCTCGCCAGTTTCGTTTCTCATTTAGAAACGCATTTCATTGCTGATTAAACGAGTAACCTGTTACATAACGTATCAGTCTCTACACTAGACGGGAGAGCGTTAAATGCATTCTATGGCATTAGGTGTCAGTGGATCAAACTGTGAACATATTCGTCTGGCCAGACATAGGAGCAGACATATGTCGACAGCATTCCCTGCCCCAGACGAAATACATTGTGAATATTCGCTTTCGTCAGACCTATAGGCGACAAAGTTGTCTGCATTTTCACCTGTCACAGCGTTTCTTCAGGCTAGTCGCTCGGAGTGAAGTATGATATGACACTCATAAAGCGCTCTGGAAGGAGACATATAGTCTGGGTTTTTCCATGACACTCACGCTCCACGGCCAGTTTTGGCGTAAGGTGCGAAGACGGGTTTGGCATGTTATTGCCATGCGTCTAAGTTAACGTAAGGTGTTAAGAAAAGGGGAGGCTATTGCGTAGTTTATGGAAATAGTGTACCTCTTTGTCTGGTGTTTCATATATCTTAAACGAGAGTTTGAGACTAAATTCACTTAGTAACTTCGCAATCAAGACTAGAACAAGCCTTCGTTCGATTTCTAGAGTCTCTGTTAATAGAGATGTCATTTAGTATGATCGTAGTGGTTTAAGTTCTTAGTAGTTCTGTGTTGAGTGAAACTGTGGTACCCAAACTTTGCCAGCGTTTGAGTAAATAGATAAATATGTGAAGAAAACAACAAACATTCTTACCTTAAAGATTTGATGTATAACTTTTACAAGAACTTTAAGATTTGTAAAGAAGTAACGGGTCATTGAGCCTGATTTGATTCTTCCTGAGAAAACTCTAATCATTTTCCAGCCTTTGTGGCAAGTAACATACTACAATCAGTAACTTTCCCGACACTGTTGACAAGTGGTGGTGTGACCAACTAAATTCCTATACTGAGAGAAGGTGCCGACCTGACATTCCTCATTCTAGAAACCTAAGCTATTGACACTGTGCTCGTTGTTAATGTTTCGTGCCTGGACAATTTTAATGTGACCTAAACAGACAATCCGAAAAATAAGAACACCCAAGGAGTCGTTCCCGGAAGCAGAGAATTCATCCTGTTTTTTTGGAACTGGGGATTTCTTGGTCAAAGACTGCCTTTGACGAGTCTGTAGGTGAATGTCCTAAAAAAATGGTATTACCAGAAGTGACTATCTAAGCTGTGAGTATGAACATGTGCACGTATGCTCGGCTGAATGAATAAAGTGAATGCAGGACGGAGTGATTTTTTTACTGTTGTAATTGTGCACCCATTTTGCTAGCTTAACTTCCTGTATGCAAGTATTGCTACTCATATTTCCCTTAAAATAGAGCAGAGATACCAAGTCTGTCCATACCTTAAGAAGGGGAAATATTAGACCTAATCCTATGTATCCTTGGGGCTATCACTTTCTTCCAACAGGACTGTGGGCATACCTCGAGGGATAAGATCTAACTGTGGGTCTATCATTTCTTGTAGCAATTCCTTGTTTTTTTATGACTACGTGTATATGCTTTGATGTAATTTCTATGTGTTGTGAAGAAATCTTAGATGATAATTAAAATTTCTCTTGAAATTAACCAGCGTGTTGGTCAGCTCGTTCTAGAATATTTATATAATCATTTGTTATAGTTTCCCTACGTCTGTACGTATAACTGTCGTCTTGTATGTGCGTGCACGTGAGTGGTTAGAGATATACTAATATATATATATATATATATATATATATATATATATATATATATATATATATATATATATATATATATGTGTGTGTGTGTGTGTGTGTATGTGTGTTTAGACTGTCTGACTCATCGAAAGCTGTCGTAGAAGATAGGTGAGAGAGAGAGAGAAGATTTCTCGATCTCAGAGACAGCCTTTATCACATTTCTACCATCTCACTCGTAGAAATCTATTGCTATTACTACTTCTCACTGTGAATATCACTTATTCTAATCTATTCAGAAGGGACCAACCCAAGTCTTAATTCCCCTATCGGAAATCTACGACAATAACTAAGCGTGTTATGCAGACTCATTGGCGCTTTCTTTATGTAGTCATCAACACGTGGCCCCCCGGTTGCCATCTTGCCAACAAGTTAATATTATCTAAATTACAGTCCCAGATAACATCTCTGTCCAGTTCCATGTATGAAATACTTTCATTCTATATTTGCCTTTTTTGCCCGGTCTGATGAATGAAATAATTGCTACTAAACTCTTACAGCCGCAATCTGGACTTAACACCAGTAAAATCTATCCACACATATTTTCCCTCATCTATCATTTCAGAACTAAATGTTCTAAATGAAATCTCCTTAGGAAACACATCTATTTATTTTGTTAAACACTAGAACTGTGCCACGCTGAATACTAATAATAAAACTACAGAATACTAAAGCTAATTTCTACAAAATACGCTAACAATTATAGCTCACGTGCTCTGGTTCCTTTGTCCCTCTGCTACCCACACAGATCGCCTCGTTTGTTCTCTGTGGGCGGCTCTTGCAAAATAGGCCCGTTCGCCGGCTAGCCACTTCTTTATATAAGCCGCTAAGCCTAATCACTCAACTTAGTCCACTCGCGCAGTAATTGGGTCACTTAAATAACACTCGCCTTAGATGCTCTAAAAGGAGCCAAAAACACAAATATAACACATAACTATTTCTAGGCTTTATTGTGGCCTAGTAATAAATCTTCTTCTTGAAAATAATGTGGTAAAAAGGCAGTGAACCACTGAGACAATGACGATGACAAGATGGCGCGGTTATCTATCTATCTATCTATCTATCTATCTATCTATCTATCTATCTATCTATCTATCTATCTATCTATCTATCTATCTATCTATCTATCTATTTATCTATCTATCTATCTATCTATCTATCTATCTATCTATCTATCTATCTATCTATCTCTCTATCTATCTATCTATCTATCTATCTATCTATCTATCTATCTATCTATCTATCTATCTATCTATCTATCTATCTATCGATCGATCGATGATGAAACTTATAAAGAAAAGATCGCGTTCCTATCTCTTGCAGTTCACGAATATATTTTAGTAACCAGCTCGAGTTTTCATTAGGAATGCAGAAAGAGTAAATGTGATACTTTTCTTTTTTTTTAAGTGTTCGCTACTGTTCTTTGTAGCACGTTCTTTCAACCATTTACATGGACCTGTTGATTACATCAGGACATGTTTCATTTAGTGTGATATTTCTCTTGATTGTGTATACTCTATGCTATGTACTGTATTATTCGTCTCGATGGCGTTTTTTACTTTTTAGTTATAGTTCAGTCTGTTGTGTGGTTCAGAATATTAACTTTGATCCCTGGGAGAACGCGATTTTAAATGCCTGTGGGAGAGGTCTAGTCCGAAATTTTCATATTTTTAAGAGTCTTTCCTTCCTTCCCGCAGTCGCCTAAATATCTACCAAATTATCAACTGGGAGCTATCGATAGATCACGATCGACTGGATGCCAACTCCCGCTCTATTCCCTTCATATTAACGTACTAGGGAACAGCCTGTGTTTAAAATTGAGATTTATATTGTCACGAAATAAGTTAGGTTGATGACAGACTCACAGTGTTCTAGTATTATAAACGCTTGTTCCTATCTTGTCAACACTAGCCTGGGTTGTCTGTCATCAGGTGTAACTGTTAAGTGAAGTGTGTGTTCTAGTTTTGATCATATTTGTGTGCCAGTTGTATGTGTATGTACAGGTAAATGTTGTCCCATAGCTGATACTGCTATAGAGGAATGTAGTGTTAGAGACTTCATTGTACAAGGGCCAGCTTTATGAGGTGGGGTGATTGGTTCCCTTCCTCACTGCCTTTGCCTTTCCCTAACTCAAGAGCAGAGCCAGGTACCAGTTTACAGTTGCGTAGACTGGAGCTTGATGATACCAGGTTTTGATCCCAGAATCAGGTAACTCTGACGCCAAAAGGAAATCGCTGTAACCATTAGCCCAACGGGCGCTCTTGTGTTATCTGTACGTATGTTAAAAACATGTGTTATGTATATTGTCGTCGTCATCACTGTTATCATTATCATCATCATCGTAATTATCATCATCATCGTAATTATCATCATCATTATCGTCATCATTATCATCATCGTCATCATCATCATCATCATCATCATCATCATCATCATCATCATCATCATCATCATCATCATCATCATCATCATCGTCATCATCGTCGTCAACGTCATCATTATCGTCGTCATCGTCATCGTCGTCGTCATCATCGTCATCGTCGTCATCATCGTCATCATCATCGTCATCATCATGGGCGTCATCGTCATCATCATCGTCGTCATCGTCATCATCGTCATCATAGTCATCGTCATCTTTGTCATCATCGTCATCGTGATCAACATCATCGTCGTCATCATCGTCATCATCATTATCGACGTCATCATCATCATCGTCGTCATCGTCATCAACATCGTCATCAACATCGTCATCATCGTCATCATCATCGTCATCATCGTCATCATCATCGTTGTCATCATCATCATCATCGTCGTCATCATCGTCATAATCATTATCGTCGTCATCATCATCATCAACATCATCGTCGTCATCATCATCATCATCGTCGTCATCATCGTCATCATCGTCGTCATCATCGTCATCATCATAGTCATCATCATCATCGTCATCATCATCGTCATCATCATAGTCATCATCGTTACCCTCCAGCTCAATAAAGAGACAGGCCTAACACAAATCATACCAAGGCTTCCTGACCTCACCCAACCAATTCTTCTACTTCTTTCACCTTCAAACTCCCCAAGGAGCATAGGCCTCCAATAAACTGACACCAAATCTTGCTGTCACGTGCCATCCGCTCAAGGTCTTCTTCACCTCTTTTATGTTTGTCTTATATTCCCTTCTCCATGTGTTCTTTAGTCTTCCTCTACCTCTCTTTCCCTGGGTGTTCCAGAACAAGGATTGTTTCTATTTATGCCATCAACATGTTTTCAACTATTCAATCATTTATTTCTAAAACATCTTCATGACTTTTATGTTTGTCTTATATTCCCTTCTCCATGTGTTCTTTAGTCTTCCTCTACCTCTCTTTCCCTGAGTATTCCAGAACAAGGATTGTCTAGTTATACCATCAACATGTTTTCAACCATTCAATCATTTATTTCTAAAACATCTTCATGACTTTTATGTTTGTCTTATATTCCCTTCTCCATGTGTTCTTTAGTCTTCCTCTACCTCTCTTTCCCTGGGTGTTCCAGAACAAGGATTGTTTCTATTTATGCCATCAACATGTTTTCAACTATTCAATCATTTATTTCTAAAACATCTTCATGACTTTTATGTTTGTCTTATATTCCCTTCTCCATGTGTTCTTTAGTCTTCCTCTACCTCTCTTTCCCTGAGTATTCCAGAACAAGGATTGTCTAGTTATACCATCAACATGTTTTCAACCATTCAATCATTTATTTCTAAAACATCTTCATCACTTTTATGTTTGTCTTATATTCCCTTCTCCATGTGCGTGCGTTTTTCCATGTGTTCACCTTCCCCTTGGGGATTTAGAAGAAGAACTATCTTGCAATGCAATCAACAGGTTTCCGTAGTGTGAACACTATCCATCGGTAGTGCCTTCTTCTCATCTTGTGTTCCTCTAACTATGAAAAGGTAAAGGGAAATGAAGAATCAGTCACATTTTTTCACCAGATGCAACAGATGAGGGTTTCTAAACCTTTTTTATTTCTTAACCCCTTTAATTGTCCGATGAGGGATATGAATCCATTCGATTGTCCGATGAAGGCTATGGACCCCCCTGATTGCCCAATGAAGGCTATGGACCGCTTTGATTGTCGGATGAAGGCTATTGTTGAGTCCTATAGAACTGTTGATACCTATTATTATAGTGTTGTGGTATCTTCGGGCTTATAGTTCATAGCCGATTGATTTTCAGATAACACGAATATATATTTGTGTGGGCCGAAAGGATGGGCCAATGTCAATGAAACAAGTTAACCAATGTGTAAAGAATCATCTGGACTGGAGTTATGGTTAGACATCACGAAAATACGTTTATTTGACGACGAAGTATAGACGATCATGGTCATTGCATAGTAGGCACATCACATCAATTGTACAAGTTATAACATCATGGCATCAAGGTACTTTGCATTAGTAAGCCTACACATCATCAATCATGAACTTGACCGACTCTCTAACCGCAGACATCTCAAGGACGGCGAGAGCTCTGCGGTGAGCAGTTCTAACATTCTGATTTCCATGACGGAGCTTTGAATAATATGAAGGGTTTTATTGAATGACTCCTGTAAATATATTGAAGAATGATCCCGATATAAGTCGGCAAGAAGCTGGGCCCACTAGCGACACGCCATGACAAATGCAGGTCGAAGTTCAACCAGATCTTGTCACGAATAAAATAGCATCAAATACGATACGTAATCAAGCCATGTGTTGGCTAGAGCAAACGCTCCATACAAGGAGGTGTACTACTATCTCTTCATGGAGTCTTCCCACTACTTGGGGCAAGGCTCACAATAATCTCCGTCAAAAGACGTCTGACTCAAACTCCAGACTTTATGTATCTCTTCGTACAGCGTAGTCGCTGTTTGGCAACAACAACCAATCGCACCGAGTTGCGCTATTTTGTTCAACTATTGTGTCTAACGGCGCGTAAATAACTAATCATATACAACTTTTCTTAGATGCGCACACATGTGCGTCTATCAAAATTAGACGGGCATGTGAGATCTCACACACTTAAATCCCACGCGCAAAAAGGACTTAACAGCTATGGACCCCTCTGCTTGTCCGATGAAGGCTATGGACCCCATTGATTGTCTGATGAAGGCTATGGACCCCATTGATTGTCCAATGAAGGCTATGGACCCCTCTGTTTGTTCAATGAAGGCTATGGACCCCTCATTGTCCGATGAAGGCTATGGATCACTTTAATTGTCCGATGAAGGCTATAGACCCCCTTTGATTGTCCGATGAAGGCTATATACCCCCTTTGATTGTCCGCTGAAGGCTATGGACCCCTTTGATTGTCCGATAAAGGCTCTGGACCCCTCTGATTGTCCAATGAAGGCCAGATCCCTTTAAGTCCAATTAAGGCTATATGCCCTCTTTGATTGTCCAATGAAGGCTATGGACCCGTTTGATTGTCAAATGAAGGCTATAGACCCCCTTTGATTGTCCAATGGCTATGGACCCCTTTATTTGTCGGATGAAGGCTATGGACCCCTCTGATTGTCCGAAGAAGGCTATGGACCCCTCTGATTGTCCGAAGAAGGCTATGGACCCCTCTGATTGTCCGAAGAAGGCTATGGACCCCTCTGACTGTCCGATGAAGGTTATGGACCAATTTGATTGTCCGATGAAGGCTATGGATTCTTTTATTGTCCAATGAAGACTATGGACCCCTCTGATTGTCCAATGAAGGCTATGGACCCCTTTAGTTGCCCAATGAAAGCTATAGACCCTCTTTGATTGTCCAATGAAGGCTATGTACCCCTTTATTTGTCCAATGAAGGCTACGTACCCCTTTATTTGTCCAATGAAGGCTATGGACCCCTTCTTGGGAAACAAATGTACATAACAGCGTAATACATAACTTCACATTTTAAATTTATTTCACTTCCCCCCCCCCCACCCACCCCCCCCCCGAATCCATTCATGGACCCACCAAAGCGATCCGTGAACCACAGGTTAAGAAACTCGGCAATAGATGAATATTACCTGTCTTACCCGAAATAACTGGCACCCAAACACACGGGTTGGCATTGCTTTATTGTGTTCTTTGAGTGAGCGAGAAGGGGTGTCTGTCCCTGGTGACAGCAAGGAGGGGGTTGCCATCGGACACTATTACGACAGTACTATACCTTTTAAAAATCTGCTTGCAAGCATAACATATTTTTCCGTGTGTTTATTTATTAAGGGAGGAGGGTGTGTGGAAAAGGAAGTTATTCGCCCTAGCCGCCAAATACTTTAAGTACGCCCTTCCCTGAGCTTCGAAAGAAGAATCCGTTCAAGGTCTGATAGATAGATAGATAGATAGATAGATAGATAGATAGATAGATAGATAGATAGATAGATAGATAGATAGATAGATAGATAGATAGATAGATAGATAGATAGATAGATAGATAGATAGATAGGTAGGTAGGTAGGTAGGTAGGTAGGTAGGTAGGTAGGTAGGTAGGTAGGTAGGTAGGTAGGTAGGTAGGTAGGTAGGTAGGTAGGTAGGTAGGTAGGTAGGTAGGTAGGTAGGTAGGTAGGTAGGTAGGTAGGTAGGTAGGTAGGTAGGTAGGTAGGTAGGTAGGTAGGTAGGTAGGTAGGTAGGTAGGTAGGTAGGTAGGTAGGTAGGTAGGTAGGTAGGTAGGTAGGTAGGTAGGTAGATAGATAGATAGATAGATAGATAGATAGATAGATAGATAGATAGATAGATAGATAGATAGATAGATAGATAGATAGATAGATAGATAGATAGATAGATAGATAGATAGATAGATAGATAGATAGATAGATAGATAGATAGATAGATAGATAGATAGATAGAACGAACGAACTTTATTTTCGAAGGGTAAAGAATTGGGCGCGCAGACCCGTCTAACATTCTGCCCTTCCACTCTCATTAATCTTGCATACTATATCCTTTCATTCCCACATGATGCTTTAAGCATTAATTTAAAGGCATGCAACATTATAAAGTTACCATAACAGCATTCATTAACATTATGCAATCATATTTTTTTTTTTAAACGAGTAGCTTTTTTTTTTTTGAAACAAACAAGCTAGTAATTGAGGGAAAAAAGTAATATTAAAATAAAATAAATAAAACAATAAATAAAAATAAATAAATTCTGTATACCGACACTCACTCATGCGGTCAATCCGTTTACAATTACTTTGTATTTTTGAATGTGTCACCAATCATCAATACAAAAATTACATAAACACATTCTCGCTTATGTCCATACATTCTTGGTGGAAAATGAAATAATAATAATAACGCTTTCTTACGCATAGATAGATAGATAGATAGATAGATAGATAGATAGATAGATAGATAGATAGATAGATAGATAGATAGATAGATAGATAGATAGATAGATAGATAGATAGATAGATAGATAGATAGATAGATAGATAGATAGATAGATAGATATGAAGGTGGATAGGCAGGTACCTTGATTGATTGATTATTATTAAGTGAGTATGTTGTTTTTGGTTGTGAATAGACTGCTCGGAATAAATTTGAATAGATGAATGAACGTATGGGTTGAATTAGGGACAGACGCTTCTTCGTAATAAGATTTATGTCAAGACTAGATTATTCGCAAAAATGATAAAGAAAAAAAAAGCTGTTCTACAAAATCTCAAGTCTACATCCTGTGTGTAGTGCAATCAATCTTTGGTTTTAAAATAAATTCTAAAACGTGCGGACCTACATCATTTGTAACCTTGGGTACCGTGAAGGACTCACAATGTGTAAATACTTGTGCAAGAGTTTAAGGCAGAAGTCGGCAACCAGTCGATCCCGATCTACCGGTAGATCCCAGTGGATGATTTATCGATCTTTAGGCG
This sequence comes from Oreohelix idahoensis, assembly GCA_024509875.1. Lineage (NCBI taxonomy): Eukaryota > Metazoa > Mollusca > Gastropoda > Stylommatophora > Oreohelicidae > Oreohelix > Oreohelix idahoensis. Next base: position 699,247 of record JAMPIV010014846.1, on the reverse strand, counting down.
GCTGGAAGAAAAAAGAGTTTTTAAAGTAGGGAAATTTCGAACTAGATCTCTCCCGCCGGTATTTTAAATCGCGGTGTCCCCGGGATTAACGGTACTTTTCCCGCATTTCCAGTTAAAACTCGAGTTGGGTACTAAAATATACTCGTAAACTGCATGAGATAGGAAAGCAATCTTTTCTTTGTATGGTTCATCCCCTCCCCCCTCTCCCCCCGACCTTTTAAGATTATACACACACACAAAACACACACACACACACACACACACATATATATATATATATATATATATATATATATATATATATATATATATATATATACGTATATCTTTACAGGGGTCAGTGTTACTAAAGTAGATGCCAAAAGGTCCTGGGTTGCCGACCTCTGATTTAAGGGAAATAATCGCAACCCACTCATCAAATTGTTGCAATAAAATAATTGATTGTCTCCCCTGGTTTAAAAAAATGCGTATTATAACTTTATACAAGCATACCTCGGAGATTTTGCAGGTTCGGTTCCAGACCATCGCAATAAAGCGAATATCGCAATGAAGGGTGTCACACCCATTTTTTCTGGCTTCCCAGTGCATATAAAAGCCTAAAACGTCCCCTTAAATAAAGATAGATATCCAACAGGGTGGGGAACTATAGAAGACCTAATGCAGTTCAAAGAACTATCAAACACAATTGAAAATAGTAATAAATACAGAAGCAAAATACCACCATGGGAACTAAAAACACCAATCATAGACTACCCACTTACTGAAAAGATCAAACAAAACATAGAAGATAAGGAAGCCAAAATGATAAGTAGAAAGTTCATAGAGCAACTAACTAAACAAAGTCTGACCGTCTACACTGATGGATCCAAGGGTGATAGTGGGCAACTAGGTGCCGGAGTTGTAATACCACAATGGGGAATAAAAAAGAGCTACAGTGTAACGGAAGGGGCATCGATTTTTACTGCAGAGATGGTAGCAATTCTTAAAAGTCTAGAAATAATCGAAGATAACCCACCAGAAGCTGTTACGATATTTACAGACTCACTATCATCACTACAAGCACTAGAACACCCAGGTAAATGTAGCCGGCCAGACATAAAGGAAGAAATTCTAGCAATTAATACATCACTAGAGAACAGAGGATGTAGTGTGAGGTTAGTGTGGGTTCCAGCACACATAGGTATAGCTGGCAACGAGTTGGCAGACCAGAACGCCAAGAAGGGAAGAACAAGTAAAAACAATATAAAAGCAGGACTGGGAAGGCCAGAGATCAAGAGCCAAGTGAAGGAAACTATAAACGAGGAATGGAAGACAACATGGAAGGAAAGTAGAAAAGGCAGACACGCGTTCAAACTGCTGAAAGAACCAACGAGGACATGCCAGGTCAGAGAAGAATTAAAGATACCATCGAACAAAAAACTGTGGCGTCTCCGACTCGGTGCAGCATACTTCATGGTAGAAGAACCACACTGCCAAGAATGTCAGGAAGAGAATGACATAGACCACTACCTGATCCACTGTAAAAAGTATGAACAACAAAGGCTTGAATTAAAAACTTACTATAGAAATCACAATATAGACTTAACAGGTGATAAGGTTTTAAGTATAGATGCCCCAAGAGATGCCCAATCAATACTTAAAAGATATATACATAAAACAAAGGAACAAATACAAGGTTAGAACTTCAGGAAAAACATCCAACTAAATAGAAATTAAGCAGCAAGAACTAACAAAGCATTAACAAAAAAAATAACTACTCAATTCAAGGAAAGACAAGGTATTAAAAAAAAGGGACAACAACTCAAAAAGAACAAATACTAATACAAATTAAAACCAAGTGTAAAGAACAATAGTTATCTAGAAACAATACAAAAGAGAAAATAAAATTGACAAATACTAATATAAATAAAAATCAGCAACTGCAAAAGACAATAGTTATTTAAATTGAATACAAAATTAGTAAATAAAATGACACTAAATACCCCAATTATAACCAACTTTCAGGTTGAACAGGGTAGACCAAGATGGAACGAGAAGAGGCAACAATGATCAGATGTTGAGTGCCCGATCTCCACCCATCAACTCATCAAAACAACAACAACTACACTTGTCTATTAAGTGCACAATAGCGCTAGGTCTTAACCAAAAAACAAAAATGTAATGTACTGTAAAATTAAAAATACTTTATTACTAAAAAAGAATGCTAATCTTCATCATCTGAGCTTCAGCGAATCGTAATTTTTTTGCTAGTGGAGCCAAAATCTATGGGAAGAAGAAGGCACGTTCTAATAAATAAAAACGGATATTTCTTTTTTAATGCGCAATATCTGCGAGCAATAAAGCGAAACGCAATAAAGCGAGGTATACCTGTAAATGCAGGTAAATTTTTATCCGGGAAAGATCTCATTAACGTGTGTCCTATCCAAAGTGTACGAGTATACATTATTACAGTGGTATTCAATATTTTTTATTCGCGTACCATCAGATATAATTTATCTTTAACTATGTACCCACAAGGTTAGTGGTGCATAATTCCAAGTATTCCATTTATCTATTCATTGAACTGGCAGACTTTTTTTCCCGAAACCTCTTAGACGTCTTCTCGTACCACCAGGGGTACGCGTACACCAGGCTGAATACCATTTCATTATTATAATGACACGCAAGGAAGGGAAACCCGAGGCCTGTAAACAGTAAATAAATATTAGACAAACATAAAGGTATGTTTTCAGGCACTCGTAAGAAATAAAGAAGTAGAACACTAGACAACAGAAAAACAACAGACGTGAGTGGCTTACCCAGGACTCGAACCCAGGACCTTCCGTGCGACATAGCTAGGCATAACTAGGCGGGGTTGTCGTACGGAAGGTCCTGGGTTCGAGTCCTGGGTAAGCCACTCACGTCTGTTGTTTCTCTGTTGTCTAGTGTTCTACTTCTTTATTTCTTACGAGTGCCTGAAAACATACCTTTATGTTTGTCTAATATTTATTTACTATTATAATGACACCTGCGGTAAGTATAAATTACAATGTTAAAATTACGTTGCACCTGTATTTATCAGGCAAATACAAAAGCCCGAAAGGGGAGCAAAGAGTAGTATCATTGTGAATTATCCATGCATGTCGTAAACAGCGACTAAGGAGAATGGGATATGGGGTTGGTTACCTCATGCTATAGAAATTTTAAAACCACAAATAATGTCACCAGACAAAATGGACAGGTCAACTAAAGAACATAAAACGCAGCCATCCTTTACAGGAGAATGTCCTTTGGTAAGGTGGTGCTCCGAGAAATCAGGTACAGCATAAAAACAAGAATCTTCAACTGACTTCATGTCAATCTTATTGTATGGCTGTGAAACATGGAGAACAACAAACACAACAACCAAAAAGCTACAGACTTTCATAAGTGGGTGGTTACGTAGAATAGAAAGGCTGAAATACAGCGGCAAGGTCACTAACGTGGATCTGATGACAAGAACCAAACAACAGGCCAGTGTAGCAAGAAATAAAACGCTGGTGATGAATGGGACACACACTGAGGAAATATGTGGATATCATTACAAGGCCGTCCTCATATACAGAATCCATAAGATAAGAGAGGCAGAGGTCGAACAAAAAAACACAGAGAAGAGAGCTGGAGGCAGAAATGAACATGATGAGGGAGACATAGAAAGATCATGAGAAGATGGCACAGGACAAGAGGACTTGGCGTATGTTTGTTGAAGGCCTAGTTTTTTTTTTTTTTTTTTTTTTTTGGGGGGGGGGGGGGGGGGGGGGGAGCTAAAGGATATTGATTGATTGTTCCACTTGCGTTTGCTTGATTCTTTCCAACAGTTCCGCGTTTATGAAAGTCTGTATCTTTCTGGTTGTCGTTTTATGTTGTTCTCTATGTGTCATATTTATGCAGTAGAACAGCGTTCACATTTGAGTTGAAGATTATTATCCTTACTTAGCAATAACCCGTCAAACTTGACAGGTTTTTAATTATAGTGTGATATTTCCGTTCCCTGGTGAGCAGATAGAAGTACATTCTTAGAGTGTTTTTGGTTTCTTCCCATTATACAGTGTAATCAAACTGTTCATGAACACCGTCATTTGAACGCTTTTCTTTGTTGATTGTAACTATTTTCGGGAGAGTATATATAATGGAAACAATACAATTTTTCAACACGGTTGCATTCCTCAGCTGTGACCAACGCACACATGGCGAGAATTATGCTATTTTAGATTCAACTTAAAAGTTCTTTGATGACAGCATTTCGTGTGAAAGTGCGTGGATTTTCAAAGAGTGTTCCCTGATAATAAGTGGTTTTAACAAAAACTTTCAAGTTTTCATGAAATACAATTCACTTTGGTATGTTATTGGCTCATGAATACCAATTTTTACGCACTTTTTCTTTGTCGAGCGCTACTAATTTCGTGAAAGAATAAAAATAAAATAAATTAAAAAACCAAAGTATTTGTTTTATATAACACCCACGCCGCGCAAGTTGCACACCGTGCGTTGCGCACTTTTTTTCCTGGCTCGAGTTACTATTTTGAGTGAGACCGACCGACGTAACAGACATCGGTAATTATGTTAGTATATGTTAGTGTAAGATAGATGCTGGCCAATAGTTTAAATCATGCATGGTTTGATGGGTCATCCAAGCCTTTCATATTGACACTAGTCATGGATAATCAGTAAACAAACAAGAACATTTCTGGAGGCCACATAAGTGTGATTTTAGAATAATGTAAAGAATGCCATAGATTATCTTAACACTTCAGTGAGGATGTACTGACAGAAGGGTAAAGGATCTCGTTACATGCCCATTGAGGCATATTGGGAATACGGTGTTAGGCCCATTTTTTTAAAAATAATACGGCACACCAGGGGCGGTGTGGTAGACATGACGCCGGCCGCCGTTATTCTTCCCAGAGTTGCTCTGGTACTGACAGAAGCCAGTACATTAAGGTAATCTTTATTCATATTAGAAATAAGTAATATACTTTCAATGGGAATTATATATATTGTGACAACAGAAGAACTGAAGGCAAAAGAGAAACAAAGAGATAAGATACGAAACGATTTAGCATCGTTGCATGGAACGACGTCAACAAGATAATTGATATTGATAATTAACACAGGGACAGGAAGTTATAGAGAGACATGTATTGTACGTGAAGACGTTTTTATGATACGCCTAAAGAATCTTCTGAGGGTGGTGGGGGGGGGGGGGGGGGTGGCGCTAGGATCAACGATTGGTTTGGTTTTGAAGGATTATCTTTATTGCACACGTATTACACCATTAGTGCTCTGATCTCCTCGCTTTGATCACACAAGGAGGATCTCATCACAGTGCACGAACTCCGTAGCACCGGCGAGAATCCCAATGTGTTTACATAGGAATCACACATTCTATAAATATCTTTGTGGTGGGTAGGTTTCTAATTTTTTAATTTTGCCAGGGCAGCGGCCTGATAGGCCTACTCTTTACGATTTCCAACTGCCGAGGGATTTTTAACGTGCGCAACTTGCACACGGGACATCCTATTTTTTCGCCCTTATCCGAGAAGGCTAGGCATCCGATCTGGTCTCCTGGGTAGGATCAACGAGTGTGTCTAACATAAGATAGAAATAAGAGAGGAGTAACATGAGATAGAAATAAAAGAGAAGTAACATAAGAGAGAAATAAGAGAGAAGTAACATAAGATAGAAATAAAAGAGAAGTAACATAAGAGAGAAATAAAAGAGAAGTAACATAAGATAGAAATAAAAGAGAAGTAACATAAGAGAGAAATAAGAGAGAAGTAACATAAGATAGAAATAAAAGAGAAGTAACATAAGAGAGAAATAAAAGAGAAGTAACATAAGAGAGAAATAAGAGAGAAGTAACATAAGATACAAATAAAAGAGAAGTAACATAAGAGAGAAATAAAAGAGAAGTAACATAAGATAGAAATAAGAGAGAAGTAACATAAGATAGAAATAAAAGAGAAGTAACGTAAGATAGAAATAAAAGAGAAGTAACATAAGAGAGAAATAAAAGAGAAGTAACATAAGAGATAAGTAACATAAGAGAGAAATAAAAGAGAAGTAACATAAGAGAGAAATAAGAGAGAAGTAACATAAGATAGAAATAAAAGAGAAGTAACATAAGATAGAAATAAAAGAGAAGTAACATAAGAGAGAAATAAGAGAGAAGTAACATAAGAGAGAAATAAAAGAGAAGTAACATAAGAGAGAAATAAGAGAGAAGTAACATAAGATAGAAATAAAAGAGAAGTAACATAAGAGAGAAATAAGAGAGAAGTAACATAAGATAGAAATAAAAGAGAAGTAACATAAGAGAGAAATAAGAGAGAAGTAACATAAGATAGAAATAAGAGAGAAGTAACATAAGAGAGAAATAAGAGAGAAGTAACATAAGATAGAAATAAAAGAGAAGTAACATAAGAGAGAAATAAAAGAGAAGTAACATAAGATAGAAATAAAAGAGAAGTAACATAAGAGAGAAATAAGAGAGAAGTAACATAAGATAGAAATAAAAGAGAAGTAACATAAGAGAGAAATAAAAGAGAAGTAACATAAGAGAGAAATAAGAGAGAAGTAACATAAGATAGAAATAAAAGAGAAGTAACATAAGAGATAAATAAAAGAGAAGTAACATAAGATAGAAATAAGAGAGAAGTAACATAAGATACAAATAAAAGAGAAGTAACATAAGATAGAAATAAAAGAGAAGTAACATAAGAGAGAAATAAAAGAGAAGTAACATAAGAGATAAGTAACATAAGAGAGAAATAAAAGAGAAGTAACATAAGAGAGAAATAAGAGAGAAGTAACATAAGATAGAAAAATAAGAGAAGTAACATAAGATAGAAATAAAAGAGAAGTAACATAAGAGAGAAATAAGAGAGAAGTAACATAAGAGAGAAATAAAAGAGAAGTAACATAAGAGAGAAATAAGAGAGAAGTAACATAAGATAGAAATAAAAGAGAAGTAACATAAGAGAGAAATAAGAGAGAAGTAACATAAGATAGAAATAAAAGAGAAGTAACATAAGAGAGAAATAAGAGAGAAGTAACATAAGATAGAAATAAGAGAGAAGTAACATAAGAGAGAAATAAGAGAGAAGTAACATAAGATAGAAATAAAAGAGAAGTAACATAAGAGAGAAATAAGAGAGAAGTAACATAAGATAGAAATAAAAGAGAAGTAACATAAGATAGAAATAAAAGAGAAGTAACATAAGATAGAAATAAGAGAGAAGTAACATAAGATAGAAATAAGAGAGAAGTAACATAAGATAGAAATAAGAGAGAAGTAACATAAGATAGAAATAAAAGAGAAGTAACATAAGAGAGAAATAAGAGAGAAGTAACATAAGAGAGAAATAAAACTGTAATAAAAATAATTTCTTTCATAGACGAACTGCTTGCGTCTTATCGTGTTACCTTCCATAAATTGTCTCCCTTCTATTTCCCTTTCAATTTTAACGGAATCAACCGCCTTTGTCAATATTCGGTGAGTTATCTAGTAATTATCCTTGTTCTGATCAATTTGTCGCCAGCAGTTACAGTACTAGTTAATTAGGTAGCCTAATTCTTATGATTTAAAACGTTCATAAAATATTATTATGCATGTAATTAAAAGCCCCTGATAGACACGTATGCAGAAAAACTGATAGACAAATAGCTGGGCAGATGGTTGGACAAAATAAACAAATAGGCAAGCGTATATACCAGCATGGCACGCCTAACTGCGCGAATAAATTAATATTAGACAAACATAAAGGTATGTTTTCAGGCACTCGTAAGAAATAAAGAAGTAGAACACTTGGACAACAGAAAAACAACAGACGTGAGTGGCTTACCCAGGGTTCGAACCCCGTACCTTCCGTACGACAACTCCGCCTAGCTATACAAGCGAATCACACTGACCCCACGGCCAGCTAGGCATCCCCAAAAAAGGATGCTTTACTGACTAGTCATCAGTGCGAAACACAAGATAACACCGGAAGTATACAGTGGGCAACTCAGCCCATTAATGACGCAATCACTTCTGTTGTTCCTCTATACAGCAGTATATGTCAGTCCAAACAAGACAAAGACCTTGATACTGTGTCCAGTAAATGATAGAAGACTTAAGGACAGTAGTATAGAACAGAGGGTAGGTTTCTGGTATTGTATAAACATTAATAACACATAAGGAAGGGAAACCCGAGGCCTGTAAACAGTAAATTAATGCGCGAGACATGCCGGATATTATAGAAGGCGAATAGACAGAACTCAGATGTTTTTTTGGACAAAATAGACAAATGACAACTTGAATTCAGTACCGTGTCTTAGTCACGTTTTTTAAAATAGCATTTTTCTCAAGCACAATTGAAAAGAAGCAGCAGCAGAAAACTCAAAAATCTAGTAAACATGCTTAATATCAAATATAAAATGATCAGTTTTCAAATAGTCTAACAGTTATTATAAAATTATTTACATATCTAAAATTATTTCTCTTTTATTCTTTAGTTATTCTTATTTTGTATTTACAATTTTAACATTCTCCAAAACGTTTCTAATACTGGCCTGGGTTTTATTCAAAACAATTATTGCCAGTATGTCTACAGCTGGACGGGGAAAAACCCCACTGGAAATTACTCATAAAAGCATTCCAAATGCATGTGCCTCTAACGACCAGTTTCTCATGTGTAGGTGTGTGTGAGTGTGTGTATATATATATATATACAAGGGGCTTGACATAAGTCTTGGTCCTGACCACGAAGGCGTCACAGGAGGAAGATGAAACTTGGCACATTCAAAGTTCATCATATTTGCACTGAATGTGTGAAGTACGCGTTTGTTTCTTCAATTGGTTTTTCCGCTACGGTGCACGGCGCAATGTACCCTATTGACCGGATCTGCTGCTCCAAAGATTTGACAAAACAATGGAAAAGAAGGAGGCCAGAGCTGTGATAAAATTTCTGATGTTTCAGGGAAAAACACCTACATAAATACACAGGGAGATGGAACCAGTGTTTCGTGATTCTTGTCCTTCATATACTTCGGTAAAAAAACTGGTGTCAACAGTTTAAGTGCGGCCGCTCAAATGTTGCTGATCTGCCAAGATCTGGTAGACCAGCCTCAGAGTGCAACGATGAAAATGCAACAAGAGTGAAGAAAATCATTGACCAGGATCGAAAAATGACAATTGTGGAGATAGCTAGTAGAGTAAAACTGAATGAAAGAACAGTTTATATAATTTTACAAAACAGACTGAACATGAGAAAAGTGTGTGCACGCTGGGTTCCGCGACTGTTGACACGTGAACAGAAGCAAACGAGGGTAAATTGTTGTCAACAGTTGCTCAAAAAGTGTCAGTCAAAAAACTTTTTGGAGACCATAGTGACAGTAGATGAGACTTGGGTACACCATTATGACCCCGAATCCAAAATTGCCAGCATGCAATAGAAAATCCCGGGCTCCCCAACACCTGTCAAGCCGAGAGCGCAGAAATCTGCAGGAAAAGTGATGCTGACTGTTTTTTTGGGACGCCAAAAGTGTCCTGTTGAAAGATTATCTGCCTCGTGGCAACACAGTTAATGGACAGTACTATGCAGATCTTCTCACTAAACTAAGAAAGGTTGTGACCAGGAAACGAGGGATAACGCGCACTCAAAATCTTCCTTTGCTTCAAGACAACGAGCCCTCTCACAAAGCACGGCTTGTGCAGCTAGCAGCCAACGATTTGAATATTGAAATTATTCCACACCCACCATATTCTCCAGATTTGGCTCCATCAGACTTTTTTCTATTCCCAAATCTTAAAAAAATTGCTAAAAGGAAATCATTTTGACAGCGATGAAGAAGTTATACTGGCATGTGATGACTGGTTTAGTTTGAAAAATAGGGTGTTTTACTCCCAAGGTCTTTTCAAGGTCAAGCAGAGATGGCAGAAGTGTGTCAATTCAGACGGTGGCTATATTGAAAAGGAATAAATACTATACAAATTTTCAGCTCTCTGTGACATGTCCTTCATGGTCAGGCCCAAGACTTATGTCAAGCCCCTTATTATATATATATATATATATATATATATATATATATATATATATATATATATATATATATATATATATATATATATATATATATATATATATATATATATATATATATGTAACAGGGGCTAGGTGTGGTGGTAGAGGCGAACTTATGTCGATGTGGCTACCGCATACCCAAGACCCATGCACTAAGAAAATTTATTAAGGATCGTTTGACTGGGGTTGCAATTATTGGTTGCTTGCAACCCTCTCAGCAGCAGACTTAGCAATTCAAACAACACAAAGCCTTATACAGATCAACATTTAATACTACCGAACATAGCAAACACCAAACACCCAGTCAGTGTTCATAGACTTTGTGTCATGTCTCTGTTCTACCCACACAGGGCGCCTAGTATCTTCGTTTTCTCTTGTCTGGACTGAATCTTCAAAAAAGGCCTGTTTGCCGCTCGCTATCTCTTTTATAAGCTCTAGGCCGAATCACTCAACTTAATCCGCTGCGCGTATTAATTGCGCCACGCAAATAACACTCGCGATTATCGCTCTAGAAATAGCGAAAAACACAAATAAAACACAACTAATTTGTAGGCTTTATTGTGGCCTTGTAATAAATCTTCTTCTTGAAGATAATGTGGTGAAAAGGCACTAAACCACAGAGACAATATGGCTGACAAGATGGGTGAACCACGGAGACAATATGGCTGACAAGATGGCGCGGTCATATATATATATATATATATATATATATATATATATATATATATATATATATATATATATATATATATATATATATATATATATATATATATATATAAACATAGCAAGTACGCGTCAATAAATGAAGGTAAAAAATGATGGTGTGATTTTTCTGCATCATTTCCTCAGGACGGCACTATTTCCCTGTGGTCAGTTTTATCTTTTCTATTATATTTCACCTTCATGGATTCTTTGTGGTCAAACTTACATGGTAAAAATGGTAAAAAAAAGGTATTCCAATGGCAGATACTGCCGTAGGGAGTGAGTGTTAGAGAGTTAGAGAGCCTTCATTATACTAGGCCCAGCATCGAGGAGTGGGGGTGTGTCGCATAGAGATTTATGATCAATAAATTTTCTATATTCTTTTCTTTTCTTTCCGTGTCCTCTACTTTATTATCGCTCTTTTATCCTTTTCCTGTTTTTCGCATTCGTTCGTTTACGACAAAATATTAATTTCCCATTCTGACTTTTGCCGTTTCTTTTCTCATACTAGTAACGCATTTTATTGCGTAAGATGTCAGTCCCTGGATGTGAACGAAATAGTATGAGAATTCGTCTCGTCAGACATAGAGAGCAGACATGTGTCTACATTTTCATCTGACACGAGTTTTTCTTTGGCTAGTTTCTCGGCATGAGGTGTGGAAGGCGCCAATCTGCATCGCTCAGAAATGAGACATGTCGTAGTAGGTGTGAAGACGCGTTTTGGCAGTTATGGCCAGCGTCTAAGTTAATGTGAAGTGTTAAGAGAGAGGGGGAGAGAGAGAGACCTGCGCTATTTCGGGTTTTCGTAATAGCGTGGGATCCTTTGTCCGTTTTCATATATCTACGCGAGTAGCTTAGATTATTCATTCAGTTCTCCAAATTTTGCAGTAGACAGGTTGCTCGTGCTAAGGAAATAAGCTTGCATAGCGAAGTTCTTAGGTTGACTCGACATTTTGCCGAGCTTCTAGACTAACCATATGAGTGAATAAAATCTAAGTTTGTGCGATCGCCTGTAGTTCGGTCTGGAGGTAAATATATTATATATCTAGTAGTGTTGAGTGATTCAGTGATAATCGCTTATTTCATTTCACTAGCTAGATTTCTGTACAGAAGTAATTAAATTGTAAGTCTGTTATATTCTCTAGTTGACGTGTTTCAGTGGATAGCAAAATAAATTATAATTTCTAGCTTAAACTCATGCAGCTATAAATGAATTTAATTAAACTGCTAATAAATCAGTCGAGAATATTTTAAACTAACTTATAACTGCACTGATTCATCACTGAGTATTGACGAAATACGTAAGTATTTCTAATTCATGATGGTTGATTTTTTATGAATATAAATTATTATACGGGAGTTTTAAACGATGTCAAGCTCTACGCTTGCAGTTTATAATGTAAGTTATAACCGAAGTAAATAGTATGTATAAGTATTTTATATGTTGTTTCTTCTTTATTCAGTGAAACTGGGGTAGCCCAACTTTACCAACGGTTTTAGTACTGAGAAACATCTGTGAAGAACAAAAACATTTTTTTCTTAAAGACTTGGGTGTATAAAGTAAAACCTGTCTGGCATTGCGCTGGCATCCAGAACGACAAGAGTACCCATTACATGAACTTTAAGATTAAATGAAGTAACGGGCCCATCGAGCCAGATTTAATTCTTCCTGAGAAAAACCTCAAGTACATTTCAGCCCTTGTGGCAAGTAAAATATTACTATCAATAACATTCCGACGGAGTTCTGACTAGTTGTGGTGTGACCAAATAAAGTCTTATACTGAGAGAAGGCACCGACCTGACATTCCTCGTTACTAGAAACCTAAGCTATTGACAATGTGCTCGCTGTTAACGTTCGTGCCTGGACAATTTTAATGTGACCTAAACAGACATCCAAAAGTAATAATAACCAAGGAAACGTTCCCTGAAGTAGTGAACTCAACCTGACTTTGCGGGACTGGGGTTCCCTTGGCCAAGACTACCACTTGAGATTCTGTATGTGCATGTTCTAAAAATTGTTTTTCCAGAAGTTGCTACCAAAGCTGTAAGTACGAATGCAAGCTAGTGATCACGGCTGACTGAATAGAGTGAATGCAGGCTGAGTGAGTCTTTTATTGTTGTATTTTGGCACCCATTTTGCTGTCTTAAATTTCTTTATGCAAGTTTTTGTTGCTAACAATATTTTCCTTAGGATAGATCAGAGTATCAAAGTCTGTTCATACCTTTAAAGGGAAATCTTAGACTATAGCATATGTATCCGTGACTCTTTGGGGCTATCACTTTTCTTCTAACAGGACTGTGGGCTATAAATCGAGGGAAAAGATCATACCAATGGGTCTATCATTCTTGTAGCACTTCATTGACTTATGACTACAGTATTTGTATATGTTTGATGTAATTTTATGTGTTGTGATGGAATTTTATTATGATAATTAAAATTCACTTGAACTTATTCCAGTGTGTCGGTCAGTTCGTTCCCAATTATCTATATTTCCATTGTCATAGTTTCACGTCTGTGTGTCTATTGTAGTCACTTAGGTCTGTGTGTATGTGAGGGATATATATATTACTATATATTATACTAGACGGTCTGACAAATCTTAATCTGTTGTAGATGATAGGCTGACTGAGAGAAATCATCTCGAGGGTCAGAGACCTACTCTAATATATTTCCCCCATCTCACTCGTGAAATCTATTTCTATTTTATCATCTCCCACTGAGCTATCACTTGTTTCTATTGCTATTCAAAGGGACCAAACCAAGTCTTAATTCACCTATCACAAATCTACGACAGGGTGATGATAAACGCCTTTTTTCCTTGTGGTAATAGTGATAAAGGCTGTTATTCTTGGATGCTGTATACTGTGTTTTATCAGTGTACGTTGTAAAGATGTACTGGGACTGAATAGTCAACTCAAACAACCGAGCACAGTGTCAGGTGTACAGGTCATCTTGCTCCAAACGTCTTGAGGACTCAACAAGGATGTAATGTGTATCATGAGTGGTAGAGTGACTGTTAATACGCGAATGTGTGAACTGTTCTGTAAAGTTGACTGGAAGTACAAATACTCACTCATACTTATCAGAAGTTAAGGATACAGACTACTGTGAACGTTTCAACAGTTTAATGGGACGCACACACTTGACAGAACGGGTACAGTTGCAGGAACACAGGTCGACATCAATAGCATATTGTTGACCCACGGTGTACAATAACAAATTGGCATTCATGTTGAAGAAAATCACAATGGAACATCAGCATACAAACGTTCAGAGTTCCATATCTCATATAAATAGTCATCAGGCCTTACTGACTGATCATGTCAGTTAATATATAATGTTTAACAAATCTTCATCAGGCCTTACTGACTAGTCATGTCAGTTAATCAATAATGTTTACGGTGACTCCTGGACAGAACCTCCTTTAGCATAAGTGTAGCTTGCACCCTAGCGGAGATTTCTTTAAATAGCATTCAGCAAATATCTTCTGAGCGAATGTTAAATCACCCATAATAGATTTTCCTTTCATAAGTGTGATCTCTTGATCATCATCGGATAATAAGGGCATCCCTGTTCTCGGATAGATGACTGACGATAGGTAGGATTCCAAGATGGCTCCTGGTCCTGTAAACATTGCTCACCATAACGATGCACGACTAAGCTTTAATAAAGATTCAATTCATGCATATCAAAGTTTCCACAAGCATCAGCATAATCTGTCCTCATAATTGCTGTATAGAAACATAATCAGTGCTGCTAGATAATATGTCGTTCTGACATACTGACATAGGTAGATTCATGTAAACGTCTGCCCATCTTAAGCCTAGGAATGAACGAAGTCAGCAAAAGTACGTTTACCTTGACATAAGAATACACTAGCAAGCACAAAAACGCTCTTCTCCTCGCGTTATGGAATGAACACTAGGGAACTCATGGATTTAACCATCACAGAAGAAAATATCATCGTTCCCATCATCAAAAGAGATCACAAACTCTGGGCAGGTCTAAGACATGACTTCCCGCCATAGGCTTCGACATCACCGAAGAACTCCCTAACGTATCTTCATCCGCCGAAAAGCACCTGACCACCAAAAGTATAGTACAAGAAAAATAGTTCCACCAAAACATACCAAGATATCAAGATATAAGACATACTCGTCCTACATAGACAAGAACTACACATAGATTCGGGCCACAGACATACTGAAGGAAGAACAATCTATTCCTAACTAAACACAGAATAGATTAAAGTAAGTCTAAATTCCTCCGCTGAGTTCAATTTTTAAGAACGATACAAAGAGCGATAACTCACAGAATGAATACCCATCGCCTAATCTGAGTTCTGTCCCTTTAGACCGAAAAACATGCATTCAACGATAAATATATTTTTATCAGACAAATAAATACATTTTACGTTTGGTATGCGTAATCCGTGCGTCACCAAAGAATATGTGCGCAACAGATTACCACACCCCCCGGGAAAAAAAATGAAAATCATTTTTTTTTCATCTGAGAGAAACATACAATAGGCTCCCAACGCATAAATACTGCGCAGATGAGAAATATCTGGAATTATTTAAGCCAGATTAAGGCAAAGTCGAAATATAGATCGACTGATGAGAATACATCTCAATCTCTCAGAGAAAGCATTTCTCTTAAGCATAAATGTTTCCAGGGAGGTGTCACCAACGCATACTACTATACTTGCAATGACACAATGCATATAACAATTTCAGTTTAAGCATTCTAAGTACATGATTGACAAAAAGAAAAATCATCAACGAGTACCGGTGAATATATATACCAATGAACGTAGTATCATTACGAATTACAATGTGTATCTATCTTGATATACAAAAGAAAAATCTGTTGTTGAGTTGGAAGTGTTAAGAAGTCCAAGACTCAACAGTTAAGTGGAATCATGTGGGCATCTAGACAAAATGTCTGCCATCACATTATCTTATCCACGGATAGCTCGTACCGAAAAATGAAAAGGTTGAAGAGCAATTGCATATCGAGTAGACCTCGAACTCTTCAAATTTTTACTCTGTATAGCCGTAAGAGCTTTCTGATCGGTTTCTACTATGAAATGTGCGCCTAGAAGGAATCTTTGTAATTTGAGAATTGACCATACCATAGCCAATAGTTCACGGTCTAAGACCGAATAATTCCTTTCTGCAGCATTAAGCTTTCTGGAAATATACATTACAGGATGCAGAGTTCCAGAGCACTCTTGCATTAGTGCCGCTCCAATCCCAGTGGATGAAGCGTCACTACGAAGAACGAATGTCTTATCTGTAGTAGGTAACACTAAAATAGGTGCAGTAGAAAACATAGTTTTGATCTTATCCAAAGAGGATTGACATTCTTGAGTCCAATGGACTATATTAAGAGACCCTTTCTTTAGCAAGGAAGAAAGAGGTGCCATGATCGAGGACAGATTCGGAATGAATCGTCCATAAAATTGTATGAGACCTAAGAGACTTCGCACTTGCTTTTCAGTCTTAGGAATAGAAATGTTACGTATTTTACTTGTATTATGGTCCTCTGTCTTTAGGAAACCATGACCGACACGGTGACCGAAGAAAGAAATTTCGCTAAAACCAATACCGGCTTTAGAAGGTTTCGCTGTCAGGTTATACTCGCATAGAGTAGATAGCAATTCAACTAACCCCGAATAGTGATCTTCCCAAGTATCGCTGAAAAGACAGATGTCGTCTAGGTACGCGATGACATCTGACCGATAAGATAGAATTCGACGCATCATGCGTACGAATGTAGCTGGTGCGTTCATAAGGCCGAAAGGCATGAAATTCCATTGAAAAAGACCTCTAGGTGTAGAAAAAGCCGTAAAAGGTTTGGCGTGTTCAGATAGAGGAACTTGCCAATATCCTTTGGACAAATCTAGTTTAGTGAAAAAATGAGATTTAGAAAGCCTAGTAAGTAGCTCTTCTAGCAAAGGCATAGGTTCAGCATTCAATTTGCGATAGTCAACGCAAAGACGTATGTTATTGTCTTTTTTCCGGACAATAACCATCGGCGAAGAATACGCAGAAGTGGATGGTTCAGTTATTTTTAAATATATCATCTCATCCAACTCCTTCTCAACCTGTGCTTGAAAATGTATAGGAATAGGATAAGGTCTGACTCTAATAGGATTATGGTCAGTTAGAATAATGTCATGTTCAATGACATGAGTTTGTCCAGGAATGTCAGTAAGGACATCCTGAAATGTTTGTAACATAGCCAAAACTTGTCGCTGTTCTCCTAGAGATAAATCCGGAGAAACAGTAACGTTTTTCCATGATTCACTAGAATGAAGTGGAATCATCGGAAGCGGAAGATTAACATCTGAAAAACTTGTTTCCTCATCCTGTATTATAGACAGTGATGAGTAATGACCATGTTGGACTGGCGAATCGTCCGTTGCCTGGAAAATAGGCTGTAAATAATCCGGACGTTCATGGAATTCCGTAAGCATATTGATGTGGAAGGTTTTATGCTTCCCATCAATATCGACAATGTAGTCAACATCGGAAATTTTCGATATTATATCGTACGGACCTTTCCATGAAATAAGAAGTCTGTTTTCCCTACAAGGTAGCAAAACAAATGCTTTGTCACCAGGACAAAGTTGTCGTAAGGTTCTTTTCTTATTGGCAAAATGTCTTGCTTTCTGCTTAGCAAATTCAGAAGAAGAAGTTGCCAATTTGCATGCTTCGATAATCTTTTCCCTCAGCGCGATGACATATTCATAAGAAGATTTCGTGTCATCGGTAATATTATCAGCGTTTATGAGATCATGAAGCAAAGACATAGGGCCGCGCGGTCGCGCGCCAAAGACAAGTTCAAAGGGAGAAAATCCTGTATGTTCATTGGGGACCTCTCTGTAAGCGAAGAGGGCCGAGGGTAAAACCCTATCTCAATCTTGAGGATGATCCTCAGTTATCTTCCCTAGTAAGTTCTTGAGTGTTCTATTTAGCCGTTCGACCATCCCATTGGACATAGGATGATAGATACTACTCAAAGATCTCTCTATCTGCAGTGTCGTGTGGTGAGTCACTGGGGCAACTACGACAGTAGTTTTTGCCAGGAATAGTCTATGAGATATTAGATATAAGGTCTCTAGAAATTGGCTCGTTAAGAAAGAAAAAAAGACCTATTCGAGATAGGGACAAGAAGACAGGAATGCGAATGCTTTCCACTAGACAGTGTTTTCTAATAAATTATGGAAAGAGTTCTGTTTCCCCACGACCTTAGCTTCTGCCCTTAGATCCCGTAAAGAAAAAGCCCCCAACCTCATCTGAGTAGAGAAAGGTTCCTATAGGTGAATATGTAACACCGACAGCACGAGTGATACATTAACAAACTCTTGATAATGATCAACTGATCGTTGGGTTTATTAATGAAATATCCACACATATAGGGTTAGTAATGGTTAGAACGTGATGATGGTGAAAGACGATTCACACAAAACACACAGATGAGATAATAAAATTACAGTTAATTAAGTAATAGTTAATTAAGGATGAACTGGTGTAGAGTGAAATGATGATGTGATATGATACGTGTTACCAAAATGGTGAGTACTCTACACAGTCCATGTGTCTCTAAATGCTTCTCCTAGATATGAGGATTCACATGTATGCATAAAATGTCCCAAGTTGTTATACGTTATGTCGAATGGGGTATCTCTAAGTCGAGGACGTTCTGATGAATACTGTTGTCGTACGGAGAACGCTGACGAGATATTTATGTATATTCCTTCACTGTTTGAGTATATCTCTGTAGTGTGGATCAACAGTTAATAGTTGTCATATGAACAAAAGGTCTGTGGTCTAATCTCCCGACGGTACTGGTCAGACTGGATATCTTCACGAAATGTTAGTGATATGTAGACTCATAATCTTGCGTATGTAGTCGTGATTCATATACTTTCGAGTCTGCTTCATAAAATGCGCTTAAGAGTGTGTTGCACGTGGTATAAATATGCGATTCCTCTTTTGAGCTCTTTTGCTTGACTTCAGATAATAATGATCTTTCGAGTGATTAGAGTTTATGATGACTCTGTATTGAACTTGTGATAACGATGTATTGAACTTGTGATAACTCTGTATTGAACTTGTGAGCAAGCAGTATATGGTGACGAAAAATGCTGCGTCCACCTTATGACTTGTGGGTGAGACAATATTCCTTTTAAATTGAGGAATGAAAGATGTCCTATGGCGAATTCTGCTAGCCAAATGTCCGTTTTTGATAACTTATTTCTGGTTAGACGTCAGACACGTTGCGTGTAGACTCAGACTTCTGATGAACTGAAGACACACAAAAGTCTTCGTAAGTTTTTCACATTTAACATCACTGGTTGACTTTCATTTAAACTACTGCTCATTATTCATCTCCCTCTCTCTGAGTTCAATTCTAATGATGTTAAATATCTTGTGCATGAGAGTGTGTGCATATGGGAGACTGTGATGATGATAAAGGTGAAATATGAACTATTAATTACCTTCTATCATCCTATCATCTTCTATGAAAATCTTCTGATTTTATTAATCAGTTATGCCAAGAATTATTTGAAACTTTATCTTCCGCACATTTTAGCTGTGAGGTTAAAATAAACAAAATTAAGAAAATGTATTAATAAGTATAAGATCTACTAACCTTCTTTTCCCTTCGCAAAATCCTTTAAGAACACAATTAATCACGGAACTGAATTATCATCCACTCTGAATAAACACGTGTATTAGGCTATGCGTTTTTGGGTTTGATCTCTTCCTCACAAGGTAAAAACCTGGACTGCCTCACTCTAGTAGATTATGCGGTATTATATATTTCTGGAAGTCACCCTGCCCAAGCTGGGCGTCCAATGTGGTCAACCCACGCTTGTCTGAACCGCGGCCACGTTTTCCCCTGGCCAATCTGGGCGTCCAATGTGGTGTCACAGAAATTACAGTTTGATTAGGATGACCATATGTGTTTTTACCAGATTTATCACGATACAATGTGGGCTTCAAATGATAATGTCAGGCATGTGGACTCAATCAAAGGACTTTATTTCCCCCGATGAAAGAACAAATGTGGTTCTCTAGATACCGGTCGCGAGTAATCACAACAATGAAATAGCAAATGTGGATCGCAAATATGAGATGAGAGAGCAAATGTCGGAGAAAATACAGTATGAAGAATGTAGGAAAAGATGGAGCAATAAGGCCTTTGCGCTCGTTTATCACAATAGCCCCTCCTCAAGTGTGATGTCAATCGTACTCAGGAGAGCTTAGACTTCTTGCTCGGGATTCTTTAATCCTTTTCCTCATCTTCGTTTTTCTCTCCGGTTTCCACCCTTTCCTCTACTTGTCCGTGCTCTTCGTCCTGCCTCATAGGATGACGGCTTAAAAAATCCGCTCCTACGTTATGTTTTCCTTGGATATAGTCCACTTGGAACGTGTAAGGTTGTAGAACAAGCGACCACCTCATCAGTCTAGCATTCAAATTCTTTGAATTGGCGAGGAAGGTCAGAGGTTGGTGATCACTCTGGATTGTAAATTTCCTTCCGTACAGGTATGCTTGAAATTTTTGTATTCCCCAGACGAGGGACAAACATTCCTTTTCGATTGTGGAATAGTTTTGTTCTGCTCGGTTTAACTTCCGACTCGCATATGCGACCGGAAATAGATTTGGGGGCTTCTGTCATCTGGCTGTAGTAATGTAGCCCCGATTCCAATGTTACTGGCATCTGTGCGCAAGATGAATTTTCTAGTTAAATCCGGAAGCCGTAAAATAGGTTTTGTGGTGAGTTTCTCTTTTAAGAGTGCATATGCATGTTCACATTCTGCTGACCATGTCACTTTATCTGGGTTTCCTTTCTTGGTTAGCGACGTAAGCGGCGCACAGAGGCTATTAAAATCCTTTATATATCTCTGGTAGAATCCACAGAGAGATACAAATGACCGGACATCCCTTTTAGTGGACGGTCTCGGTGCATTTCTCAGCTTCTCAACGTTTCGAGTCTCGGGAAACATGGTCCCATGGGATATAGTATGTCCTAGGAATTCTAGCTGTTCACACCCAATTTGACATTTGGTTGGGCGGGCGGTTAGTCCCGCTTCTCTGAGTCTGTTAAACAGCAAGGATAGCGCTGATATATGTTCTTCAAACGATTCAGTAGCTACTAGGATATCATCCATAAAATTGCTGATGGCGGGATGATTCAAAGGATCCAATAACTTTCGCATCATCCTTGTGAAGACACTAGGAGCATTGTTCAGTCCAAATGGCATCACATTAAATTCGAAGTGTCCATCTGGAGTACTGAAGGCTAACAGATTCCTCACCTCAGCTTTTACCGGTATTTGATAGTACCCTTTACTGAGGTCGATCTTTGAAAAATAGCGAGCCCTGCTCAGCTTAGTAAATAGCTGGTTCTGGTCCGGTAACGGTTCTGGCTGGAACTGTGTTAACGCATTCAGCTGTCGGTAGTCGATGCACAGGCGGTGTTCTCCACTGGGTTTGCGTAACAGCACCACTCCCGCACTGTAAGGGGACTCCGACTTCGAAATTATGCCTTCCTTAAGTAAGTAATCAATTTCTTGCTTTAATGCCGTCGCCTTGGCATACGGAATCGGATAGGTTCTCATTCGGACGGGCGTAGGATCCGTGACTTCCATGTCAAACTCCATCAGGTTTGTCCGGCCCGGTTTGTCTGTCAGAGAGTCGGCGTGGTTTTCCATCAATCTCCTCACACTTTCTTGCTGGGCTTCCGTTAGGGTGGAGCTTATTTTCACATCTAAATGTGATTCCTCCTGTTTCACCGGGTACTCTACGGATGATAATGGCTCTTCTTCCATTTGCATAGCAATGGCCATAGTCATGAGGTGCGCTGGTTCGGCAGGGGCTCGCTCGTAAAACTTCTTAAGCAGATTTAAGTGATAAATTTTCTGCTTTCCGTTCACGGCGATTTTATAGTTGGTGCGAGAAATCTTTTCCGCCACTTTGTAGGGTCCCCTCCAGCAAATCTGCAATTTATTACTGCTACTTGGCAGAAGAAGTAGCACCTTCTCTCCTACTGCTAGTTCTCGGTCCTTCGCATTGCGATTGTAATATTTGGCATGTTTCCGCCTAGCCTCCCGTACTTTCGCTGTGGCTAATTCCCAGCCAGTCTTCAGGCGTTGTTTCAAGTCTGTGACGTACTGGAAGGCTGATGTGACAGTGTCGTCTGCCTTGGCATCTGTCCATGTTCTTAGTAATGCTTCTAATGGACCTTTAATAGGTCTTCCGAAGAGTAATGTGGCCGGAGGAACTCCAGTTGACGCATGCGGTACTTCCCTATAAGCAAATAATGCGGCAGGAAGATACTGATCCCAAGTTTCTGGCTTCTCCTGTGCCAACTTCCGAAGAATAGAGGTGAGCGTCCCGTTAAACCGCTCTACTTGCCCGTTACTTTGGGGGTGATAGGGCGAAGTATGGATATGCCTAGTCTTGAATATTCTAAGCACCTCCTCTGTCAACTTGCCTCTAAATTGTGACCCGTTGTCTGTGAGAATTTCATGCGGGAAGCCCAATCTAGTAAAGATATTCAGTAAAGCGTCAGCTACATGCACTGAGTCGCATGCTGGCATGGCTATGGCTTCGCCCCACATGGAACAGGTGTCCACTAAGGTAAGGATATGGGAGTTCCTCTTCTTAGTTCTCAGCAGAGGTCCAATTATATCCACGGCCACTCTTTCAAATGGGGTGCCCAAGATTGGCATCTCCCCAAGGGTCGCGGGTGCCGTCCAGTGTTTTGGTGCAACTTTCTGGCACTGAGGACAAGACTTGACGAAACGTTCAATGTCGCCGGTGATCCCTGGCCAATAATAGTGGCAGGCAATCCTTTGAGTCGTGGCGCTCATTCCCATGTGTCCACTAAATGGGATAGAGTGGCCCATCTCAAGCACCTGGTTCCTATAGGTTGCAGGAACTACTAATTGGTTGTGTTCCTGTCCTTCATTTCCAGCTCGGCGATACATCAATCCATTTTTCATAAAGAAGTCTCCCTTGGTAGGTGGGTTGTGTGTTCTAGGTAATTTTTTAAAACAGGGCGCCAGTGTGGAATCTTCCATTTGGGCCCTCTTCAATTCCTCGGGGAGGATATTGGTAGGAGGTTCCTGCTCTGCGTCTTTTCTTGACTGTCCTCTAGTCTGTACGGCCGCCATGACTAGTGGTTGAGTAGGTTCTCCAAGGAACACATATCTACATCCCAAGATTAAAGAGTAGATTGGTTCTTCCATGATAGCTGCACGAATCTCTCCTGTCACATAACGAGATTCCACCCTGATAAGTGCAATTGGCAGTGTCATGGGTGCAACATCCTTCGTCGGACCTTGGATGTCGACACTCTCTTCTGTTATCTGGTCAGGGGTGACAAGAGATGCCCTGACCACCGCATCAAAAGCAAGTCCTGTGTCATAAAGGCACTCCACAGATTGTCCGTTTACGAGGACTGATTCGATGACAGGAGGATGAGAAACGTTTCCGGTTCTCTGCTCCTTCCGGGGTGACGATTTTGTCTGCAGACAGGCAGCATGTTGGGGAGGAGGTCTGCGCTTGCACTCATTAGTGTTGTGATTGTTCAAGCGACAGTACTTGCACCATTTATCTCCCTGTCTCTGGTGTGGCGCAGCATTTTTCTTGTTTTGCTCTTTGTAGTTATCTTGTTTTGCGTGCTGTTTATGCGAGATGTGTGGTCCTTTGCTTTGTTGGTCTGGTTGGGAGCGAGCAGGTTGCTTTGGCGCCTGATCCGAAAACTTCTTTCTGGCTCCTTGAGACTCCATGAGAGCATTTTGGAATCGCTCTGCCAGTGTAAGAATATTTTCTAACCGGTCAGCGCCGTTTTCAGTGAGAAATCTACGCATTTCCACCGACATAGATTCTTTCAGTTGCTCTATCACAATCAGCTCTTTCAACCCGTCATAGTTCTCGGCAAAGTTTCCCAGTGTACACCACTTCACTAGGTAGTCTTCAATACGGGCTGCGAACTGTGAGAAAGTCTCTCCTGCATCCTTCCTAGAACCTCGAAATTTTTTCCGGTAAGCCTCTGAATGAAGCTCGTACCTCACCAAGAGAGCTTTTTTCAATGCCTGGTAGTCATCTTGCTCTCCGGCCGGAAGTTTATTAAAAACTTCGTAGGCGGCTCCTCTTAGGCCCTGGGAAAGTTTCAAGTTCCACTTCCGTTCTTCAAGTCCAAACCCTGTTGCAAAGCGTTCAAAGCGGTCTAAAAAGGCGTCCATGGTATCATTCCTTTCTGAAAAAGGTTCCAGCGGAAAGTTCATGGCATTGGGTGGCGCAGGTTGCGAAGTAGGCACACCATCTGAGCGGGGTGAGTACCCTCCATCACAGTTGGAAGCCGCTGCACTTTTTGCCAGCTCTATTTGATTGGTCTGTCCCTGGATTTCCAGTTGCTTCATCATAAGTGCATGCTCTGCTGCGGCTTTCTCTTTTCGCTCCGCTGCTTCTGCTGCTTCTTTCCGCTCCGCTGCTTCTGCTGCGGCTTTCTCTTTCCGCTCCGCTGCTTCCGCTCCGCTGCTTCTGCTGCGGCCTTCTCCATTGTAAGTTTCTGCATTTCCATCTCTCTTTCATGGAGTTTATCAGTTTCCTCGCTTACATATTTCACCAGGTCTTTTCCACTTAACCCGAATTCACGCCCTGCCTCCATCAAACTATTTCTAATTTTCGCAGCATCTGCCATGATATGCAGTACGGGTTTGCGAAGGGAAAAATTGGCAGTGACCTCCAAACAAATTTAATAGACTCGCACAAGTAATTATCTCTTTAAAACCAGCTAGGTTTAAATTAGTAATCAAGTTCAAATAGTTCTTAAAAATCACTCACTCAGCGTATTCTGAAAAATTAATTAACAGATTATCTCGAAGTTTCTATGAAAAATTTACTAAATATTTATGATAACAGTTTCTCCAGCAGTTACTGAAAAAAAAAATTTTCAGTTCCCTACAGTATCCTCTGTTCTCAAAAAGTGTTTACTCTGTCCGTTTGATACTCAATTTAAAAAGTATCACTCGTGCTTTAGAGATATAAATTATCCCCCCTATGAAATAGACAAATTATAGTAAGTGTCAGTCTAGGAGATAATCCCTCGAAATGCCAACAAATTTTGCAATTATCGCAATTGTAAAGCAGGGATGAAAATGTGATTTATCACACTTCTAAGTCCGGGTTCACTAATCCCAAGACGAGCCCACAATTGTCGTGTGGTGAGTCACTGGGGCAACTACGACAGTAGTTTTTGCCAGGAATAGTCTATGAGATATTAGATATAAGGTCTCTAGAAATTGGCTCGTTAAGAAAGAAAAAAAGACCTATTCGAGATAGGGACAAGAAGACAGGAATGCGAATGCTTTCCACTAGACAGTGTTTTCTAATAAATTATGGAAAGAGTTCTGTTTCCGCACGACCTTAGCTTCTGCCCTTAGATCCCGTAAAGAAAAAGCCCCCAACCTCATCTGAGTAGAGAAAGGTTCCTATAGGTGAATATGTAACACCGACAGCACGAGTGATACATTAACAAACTCTTGATAATGATCAACTGATCGTTGGGTTTATTAATGAAATATCCACACATATAGGGTTAGTAATGGTTAGAACGTGATGATGGTGAAAGACGAATCACACAAAACACACAGATGAGATAATAAAATTACAGTTAATTACGTAATAGTTAATTAAGGATGAACTGGTGTAGAGTGAAATGATGATGTGATATGATACGTGTTACCAAAATGGTGAGTACTCTACACAGTCCATGTGTCTCTAAATGCTTCTCCTAGATATGAGGATTCACATGTATGCATAAAATGTCCCAAGTTGTTATACGTTATGTCGAATGGGGTATCTCTAAGTCGAGGACGTTCGGATGAATACTGTTGTCGTACGGAGAACGCTGACAAGATATTTATGTATATTCCTTCACTGTTTGAGTATATCTCTGTAGTGTGGATCAACAGTTAATAGTTGTCATATGAACAAAAGGTCTGTGGTCTAATCTCCCGACGGTACTGGTCAGACTGGATATCTTCACGAAATGTTAGTGATATGTAGACTCATAATCTTGCGTATGTAGTCGTGATTCATATACTTTCGAGTCTGCTTCATAAAATGCGCTTAAGAGTGTGTTGCACGTGGTATAAATATGCGATTCCTCTTTTGAGCTCTTTTGCTTGACTTCAGATAATAATGATCTTTCGAGTGATTAGAGTTTATGATGACTCTGTATTGAACTTGTGATAACGATGTATTGAACTTGTGATAACTCTGTATTGAACTTGTGAGCAAGCAGTATATGGTGACGAAAAATGCTGCGTCCACCTTATGCCTTGTGGGTGAGACAATATTCCTTTTAAATTGAGGAATGAAAGATGTCCTATGGCGAATTCTGCTAGCCAAATGTCCGTTTTTGATAACTTATTTCTGGTTAGACGTCAGACACGTTGCGTGTAGACTCAGACTTCTGATGAACTGAAGACACACAAAAGTCTTCGTAAGTTTTTCACATTTAACTTCACTGGTTGACTTTCATTTAAACTACTGCTCATTATTCATCTCCCTCTCTCTGAGTTCAATTCTAATGATGTTAAATATCTTGTGCATGAGAGTGTGTGCATATGGGAGACTGTGATGATGATAAAGGGGAAATATGAACTATTAATTACCTTCTATCATCCTATCATCTTCTATGAAAATCTTCTGATTTTATTAATCAGTTATGCCAAGAATTATTTGAAAATTTATCTTCCGCACATTTTAGCTGTGAGGTTAAAATAAACAAAATTAAGAAAATGTATTAATAAGTATAAGATCTACTAACCTTCTTTTCCCTTCGCAAAATCCTTTAAGAACACAATTAATCACGGAACTGAATTATCATCCACTCTGAATAAACACGTGTATTAGGCTATGCGTTTTTGGGTTTGATCTCTTCCTCACAAGGTAAAAACCTGGACTGCCTCACTCTAGTAGATTATGCGGTATTATATATTTCTGGAAGTCACCCTGCCCAAGCTGGGCGTCCAATGTGGTCAACCCACGCTTGTCTGAACCGCGGCCACGTTTTCCCCTGGCCAATCTGGGCGTCCAATGTGGTGTCACAGAAATTACAGTTTGATTAGGATGACCATATGTGTTTTTACCAGATTTATCACGATACAATGTGGGCTTCAAATGATAATGTCAGGCATGTGGACTCAATCAAAGGACTTTATTTCCCCCGATGAAAGAACAAATGTGGTTCTCTAGACACCGGTCGCGAGTAATCACAACAATGAAATAGCAAATGTGGATCGCAAATATGAGACGAGAGAGCAAATGTCGGAGAAAATACAGTATGAAGAATGTAGGAAAAGATGGAGCAATAAGGCCTTTGCGCTCGTTTATCACATGCAGAGTCGACATCACTTGAGACATGGTATCCGATATTAGTTGGGTGCCATGGTCTGATAATATTTCTCCGGGGAATCCCAGACGAGAAAATATAAGCCAAAGAGCATCTGCAATGTCAGCAGTAGTAATGCTCTTCAGAGGGATAGCCTCTGGCCAACGTGTGCACATGTCCACACACGTTAAGATAAACTGATGTCCTCTAGCAGATTTGATCTTAAATGGACCAATGATGTCTATCGCCATTTTCTGAAATGGTCGAATAGGAATGTCTGCAGCCTGAATAGGTGCAGCATGGCGTGGACCTTTGGATTTGACTTCTTGACATACTATACAAGATTGACAATAAATCCGTATGTCTTTGTTAACAAAAGGCCAAAAGAAAGCCGCAAGAACTCTTGACTTTGTACGGGAAAAAACCCATTGTCCAGCACAATGAGAGTCGTGCGCATGTTGTAAGATTTTAACTCTCAAATTCTTGGGCACAAGAATCTGAGAATGACTTGACTTGTCGGAATCTTGCACCATACGTACAAGTACGCCATTCTTCATTGTAATCCAAAATTTACGCTTTGTATCTTTATTCGAATCACCTTTCGTTGCAAGAGTGAAGAATTTCTTTAGAGTCGGATCCTCTTCTTGCTGTTTTATAAACGAGTCACGAGAAATTACCAAGGGATCATCTTGGATATGCACTTCATTATCTTCAGTAGGTGAAGATTGAGGCACATTAAGAGCTTGAGCTCTAATGACTACAGCATTAGCGGTTTGCATATTCTGTTTTTCCCAAACGGAAATTTGTTGTGGAGTGCATTCTTTGACTCCGTGAATACGAACGATGATAAGATCAGCGATCGGATTCGGCAGAAGACATGCGTGTACATCTCCTGTAAAGAAAGGAGTAGCAATCCTAATGATAGCAGTAGAGTATTTCTCTAAGGTGCCGCCAAATGTTACACATTTGACTACTTTTCCAGTGGCACGAGAAGGATCTACAAGCGACTGTCTAACACCAATTGTGGTGCATCCAGAATCAAAAAGAACTGAGACTAGATTGTCATTTACTAAACCTCTATGTAAGACAAGAGAACCTCTTCCATCATGCGCGACTGACGCAGGAAGAGCGGGAAGAGGATGGCCACAACTTAAAGTGGACACCGTAGTTGGTTTAAATAATGTTTTGCATTGGGGGCACTGAGATGCTCTCCCAAAATCAAAAGCGGCACATGCCATATTATTAGCATCATTATTATCTTTAGTCTGTTTATAGGCTTCATGTGACTCTTGCTGTGCAGAGTTTGCTTGATAATGAGATTTATGTTTTTTGTATTGGGATCTACCTCGATTATTATTGCCTCTGTAATCATTATTATTCCCTCTATTGTAACCCCTATTTGGGTTTGAGTCATAATTCTCATGGTTACCATTATCATATTCATTATAATGAGTATCTCTATAATTATGGTCTTGTTGTCTCCATGATGGATGACTTGGATAATTTCTATAATGACTTCCTCTGCGGAAATTTCTATAATTATGATCACCTCTGTATCGAGGGCTGTCAGCTTGTCTCCAGTTCTTCGCAGAAGAACCCTGAAATGATTGGTTTCCTTGGTTTTGATAACTATTATGGTTACCTTTTTTTCCAAACCTGTTTTGTTGTCCCTGAAATTTGTGTGAATAATTAGGGTTGTATGGTGTTGCTGATGCAACTGGCATACTTTCTTTAATCTAAGTGTTGCTAAGAGTTATGTCAGGGTGTGCAGTGACGTATTGGTCACAATATTCTTGCATTTCTTTTAGTGTCTTGCGTTTACGCTCATGTAGGAATTCCAAGAAAGGTTTATTAACACATGACATAATCTTGTCTCTGAGTATCAAGTCCATAAGGGCTTCATAAGTCTTTTCTGTTTTGGATAGCTCAATCCAACGATCAAATGTAAGTCGTGTCCTTGCAATGAATTCTGAGAATTCTACACCTGCCTCAGGTACCATTTTCTTAAACAAAATACGGTAACCTTCCTCAGTTAACTGATATTTTTTTAATAAAGCAGCTCTAATAACATCATAATTATCCTTGTCAGACTCTTCAACCAAACTTAAACTAGTCAGAGAATCACCTTTCAAATGTTCTGACAATTGATTAGCATACTGTGATTTATCCACATTATGAGCTCGACAGGAGCGTTCAAAACGATCCAGCCAGAATGTAATATCGTCACTGGAAGGATTGAACGCTAAAACCTTGACCTTATAAGTAAAGGGTTTCCACTGTTACCATTTGACTGATTAACATTACTCATATTTGTCAATTTCAATTTTTCTAATTCAAATGTTAACAGTTCTTTTTGAGGTTCCTGTTCTCTTATTGCTTTTCTCTCCTCAGCTTCTCTGTCTAATCTTTTTTGTTCAGCTTCAGATTCTCTTTGTAATCTTTTTTCTTCAGCTTCTAATTTCTTTTCTTCCATTTGAAGCTTTCTCTCCTCAGCAGCAGCTTTTTTCTCCTCAGCAGCAGCTTTTCTCTCCTCAGCTTGCATCTGCAATGTTAAATTCTCAACATCTATCTTCTTTTGTTCAACTTCTGCTTTCCATTTATTCTCCTCTTTTTGCTTTTTCTCTTCTGATTTTAATACCATTGCAAATTGAGCAGTTGCAAACTCCTCTAATTCCTTACCAGACTTATCAAGGGATTTCCCTTGTGCAATAAAGTATTCCAATGTAGACATGATGCCTAATAATGATAGCAATCAGTTGACACAAAAATGAAATCTATCTCCTAATAAACAGAAGCAAGTTCTCAATGAACTTAATTAATTAGCTCACAATCCCAA
Organism: Oreohelix idahoensis; assembly: GCA_024509875.1. Classification (NCBI taxonomy): domain Eukaryota; kingdom Metazoa; phylum Mollusca; class Gastropoda; order Stylommatophora; family Oreohelicidae; genus Oreohelix; species Oreohelix idahoensis. The sequence goes on along the minus strand of JAMPIV010014846.1, from coordinate 669,200 downwards.
TCTCTGTGGGAGACAAGCCTTACAAAGGTCTTGTATATTTCCTTGTACAACAATAATAATAATAAAGTACTGGTCTATACTAAAACTTACGTGTACTCAACTATCTCATATCATCTGTCAACCAAAGACATTAACAAAGGACAAGCATAAAAGACAATATGAAAACAATTGCAGAAATCAACTAAGTCAAATAGAGAAATCAATGAAAATAATCACAGAATCTGTGACGACAACTGCAATGAAATCAACAAGACAAATAACGCCACAGTGTATAAACATAGAATGTGTATAGAATTAAATGAAAGGAAAGGTTAGACCTACAAATACAAACAAATCAAAACAAAACTAAAGAACAGAAAAAATATTACAAAAACAACGATGAAAAACGCGTCTTAACAACTAACAGAAATAGCAACAGATGTTGCCAGCAAATTTCCAATAAAGAAAATTGCTCCCTATAGACCACTAATACAGGACCAATATGACTCGGTATATCCTATACTAGTCACCTCACCAACCACGCACGACATAGACACAACGAGAAACAAATACATGTAAGCATTAAACATAAATACATATATGTCATATAAATGCATATAATATAAAGCAATGTGTTGTAGAAGTGTCTGCAGAGAAGGCTCAGTATTACAAAAATATGGTTCAGTTTTCAATCAAATTAAACTGCTACTTTATTAAATAATAGCTCTCTGTTTTAAATTATTACACAGTTCTGCAATATGAACACACAAGAAGATCCACCGTTGACGTGTAGACTTCTAACTTCAATAGTATTTCTGCTAACACAGTTAAATGTTTACTTGTAAACAACTTGCCGTGCTACGCTGTCTGTTCTATGTAATTATGCCTGTACGGAGAAAAATGTCAACAAGCGGTGACCTAAATACAGTAATCGCTTCATAGGTCATGTGAGGAACTGTCAATCAGGTGTAGACTAACACTGCTGGTGTGTCGTATCAGGCGTCAGGGAAACGAACTGGTATCAGTAGCTGTTAACTTCTGGCAATGTCCACTGTGCAGGTTAAGCCCAGAAATCTGGCCTACCACATTGATAAACGCCTTTTTTCCTTGTGGTAATAGTGATAAAGGCTGTTATTCTTGGATGCTGTATACTCTGTTTTATCAGTGTACGTTGTAAAGATGTACTGGGACTGAATAGTCAACTCAAACAACAGAGCACAGTGTCAGGTGTACAGGTCATCTTGCTCCAAACGTCTTGAGGACTCAACAAGGATGTAATGTGTATCATGAGTGGTAGAGTGACTGTTAATACGCGAATGTGTGAACTGTTCTGTAAAGTTGACTGGAAATACAAATACTCACTCATACTTATCAGAAGTTAAGGATACAGACTACTGTGAACGTTTCAACAGTTTAATGGGACGCACACACTTGACAGAACGGGTACAGTTGCAGGAACACAGGTCGACATCAATAGCATATTGTTGACCCACGGTGTACAATAACAAATTGGCATTCATGTTGAAGAAAATCACAATGGAACATCAGCATACAAACGTTCAGAGTTCCATATCTCATAAATAGTCATCAGGCCTTACTGACTGATCATGTCAGTTAATATATAATGTTTAGCAAATCTTCATCAGGCCTTACTGACTAGTCATGTCAGTTAATCAATAATGTTTACGGTGACTCCTGGACAGAACCTCCTTTAGCATAAGTGTAGCTTGCACCCTAGCGGAGATTTCTTTAAATAGCATTCAGCAAATATTTTCTGAGCGAATGTTAAATCACCCACAATAGATTTTCCTTTCATAAGTGTGATCTCTTGATCATCATCGGATAATAAGGGCATCCCTGTTTTCGGATAGATGACTGACGATAGGTAGGATTCCAAGATGGCTCCTGGTCCTGTAAACATTGCTCACCATAACGATGCACGACTAAGCTTCAATAAAGATTCAATTCATGCATATCAAAGTTCCACAAGCATCAGCATAATCTGTCCTCATAATTGCTTTATAGAAACATAATCAGTGCTGCTAGATAATATGTCGTTCTGACATACTGACATAGGTAGATTCATGTAAACGTCTGCCCATCTTAAGCCTAGGAATGAACGAAGTCAGCAAAAGTACGTTTACCTTGACATAAGAATACACTAGCAAGCACAAAAACGCTCTTCTCCTCGCGTTATGGAATGAACACTAGGGAACTCATGGATTTAACCATCACAGAAGAAAATATCTTCGTTCCCATCATCAAAAGAGATCACAAACTCTGGGCAGGTCTAAGACATGACTTCCCGCCATAGGCTTCGACATCACCGAAGAACTCCCTAACGTATCTTCATCCGCCGAAAAGCACCTGACCACCAAAAGTATAGTACAAGAAAAATAGTTCCACCAAAACATACCAAGATATCAAGATATAAGACATACTCGTCCTACATAGACAAGAACTACACATAGATTCGGGCCATAGACATACTGAAGCAAGAACAATCTATTCCTAACCAAACACAGAATAGATTAAAGTAAGTCTAAATTCCTCCGCTGAGTTCAATTTTTAAGAACGATACAAAGAGCGATAACTCACAGAATGAATACCCATCGCCTAATCTGAGTTCTGTCCCTTTAGACCGAAAAACATGCATTCAACGATAAATATATTTTTATCAGACAAATAAATACATTTTACGTTTGGTATGCGTAATCCGTGCGTCACCAAAGAATATGTGCGCAACAGGTGACCAGTTCCCTTCCTCGCTGCCTTTCCTGTCCTAACTCAAGAACAGTCAGATACCCATTTTCAGCTGGGTAAACGAGCGTGTCGATACCGTGAATTGAACTCGGCACCATTGCAGCGAGAGACCAACGGTCTAACCACTCTGTCTATCGAAGGCTCTATTTTTTTTTTTTTTTAATGACGAGAGGAAAAATAAAAAGAAGGGTGGGAGCCGCGCTGGTGTAGCGGTTACCACACTGCGCTGGCGATCGGGTGACCCAGGATCAAACCCGTGATTTGGACTGGATTAACTCGAGCCCGGTCGAGGACATTTGAAGCAGTGTCGTCGACCAGGGACTGGCGGCTCCTGAGCCGACCCAGCTCTAATGGGTACCTCCGAAATCGGCGAGTATCTGCCTGAATGGCGAGGGACACCTGTCTCTGTACAAGAAAAAAAGGGATACTCACGTAAAAATCTGTCTCAGGTTAGACATACTAACCTGAGATTTCGCCTCGAGTAATAGCGGGCGTACGCAAAAAAAGAAGGGTAAATAGAAAGTAATTTGACTAATTACTTAACATCTACTTTTGTTATCTCAACAATTTTTTGTAATTATTGGAAATGTATGGTTGTCTTACAAATATATTGTCGCAGCAGCAAGTGTCTTGAATATTTATACAAAGGTATTTATATATATATACATGTATTTGAAGATTGTCTGCGTTCGTTCCTTGTGTCAACGCTACTTAAACTACAACTGGGATCCGCGCTGGTTTAATGGTTACCACATTGCGCTGGCGATCAAGTGTTCAAGGTTCAAGCCCGGGCGTGGGCATTTGAAGTAGTGTCATCGACCAGGGTTTTGACTGAATAACCTGAACGGCTCCTGGGATAAACCCTCTGTGGATGGGAAGGAGCGAAACTCCTGACCGGGTTGGAAGGAAAGTCCACAGGCTCCCCAGCCTCGCAATGACATGTCATTGGGCCGAAGGGTTGAAAGTCCAAGTGCCGCTGGTTAAGAAAAAAAAAAAACTACAACTAAGTATGGGCCTTTTTTTTTTTTTTTTTTTTTTTTGCTTCCAGGGTTCTAAGTACCGCTTCTGCGTTTCAGTAGGTGCGGAGGCATTCCAGATAGACTCTGCGGATGAGAAATTCAACAGGTATTATTCAATGGTATTATTAAGGCCTTCAGTAACTGGCAAATCAAGCGACAAAATAAAAGAAGAAAATGAACACAGGAGAAATAAATATGTTGAAGAAATCGAACACCATTTTGTTTTCCCATAATTTTGTACATCGGCTGAGTTACAAACATTTTCTTTTATATTGTTTTTAAAATTAAGTTCTCTGCTTTAGTTTTAACAGAATTGTAACCGCATATTTTAGCAGTAACCTCTTCTGTATTGGTTCCAACTTGACTGTAAACCATCAACTGATACAATCTAGATTTGCTGGTTTCTCACTGAATGTAATTAAACGTTAATGTTATTAGTCTGTTTACACCCACTGTTGCGAGTGTAGTGGTTTGGTCTATATCATCGCCACACAGGCTAATTCAATATATGTGTGCTGCTGACCTGTCACTGTGTCTGGAATGTTGACCTGGGTGTGTGTTGATATGTTCGCACACCACAGTACGTACATAAGGGTACATGCAGGAGTCAAAAAGGGTTGCAAACGTCTAGAACAGTTCGATACTGTTTATTCCGTACAACACAGACACGATGACATAAATGACACACATTCGACAGCAAAACACGAATCATATAATTTCCACATTGCATTAAATATATATAATACGGCCTGTCCTAATCCTGGACTTATAATAGCTTAATAGCTTCATACATCTCCACACTGCAGTTAATATATAATATGGCCTGTCCTAATCCTGGACTTATAATAGCTTAATAGCTTCATACATATCCACACTGCAGTTAATATATAATATGGCCTGTCCTAATCCTGGACTTATAATAGCTTAACAGCTTCATACATCTCCACACTGCAGTTAATATATAATATGGCCTGTCCTAATCCTGGACTGATAATAGCTTAATAGCTTCATACATCTCCACACTGCAGTTAATATATAATATGGCCTGTCCTAATCCTGGACTGATAATAGCTTAACAGCTTCACAAATCTTCATACTGCAGCTAAACATAATATGGCCTACAAAAGTACCTTAATACACAGCGAAGCCTGCATCACCCGGCAGCTTCATTAATCTTCAAAATATGGCCTACAAAAGTACCTTAATACACAGCGAAGCCTGCATCACCCGGCAGCTTCATTAATAAGGTTCATATGGCCTAAACAAATCTTCACTGCAGTGTATCACATAGGCTGTACACACAGCGAAATATATAAGTCGACATTTTCTCAAATCCTACGTAGGCATACATTATCCAAAAACACTGGGACTCGACCTACACGGTCCACGCCCAAAACACAACTCCCCCAATCACACACTAGTCCCGCCAAAAAACCCGTCACGAGATTCGGTTGTCTTGAACACCGTTCTCGATAACACATGCAGACTAGCGAGCTATTCACATGACTCGAAACAGTACAGAATAAATACATTAAACAGCGTTCACACGCTTATCTGTACTCTGTCACCCGAAAAATAGGAAAAGATAATTCTATCCTAAAGTCAAACAAGTATCCGCTTAATCAAGCGTTGCAACTCGAAATTTAATTTGTCTAAAAAACCATTCTAAAGATTACTTCCCCTTTCATAAGTTCCACTTGCAACAGTTACCACCCGCTCCGGGAAAAAAAATGATTCTATCATTTTTTTGAAAAAAATTAAGTCCCAAAAACGAAAAATTTAGAAGACAATGAAGCTCTAACATATGCTTACAAAAATCATCTTATTTTAAATCAAATTATATCTACAACAAATATCAGCATTAAAGTGTAAAGTAGCAATTAAAGCATACAGCATAATCAGCTAAGTATAAAAAGTAATTAGCTAAATATACAAATGTGATGAGTTCCAAAATTAAGTCAATTATACGTAGTACAAACCAAACCGACAACAACCGATCGAAAAAGAAAACACAAGATCAATCAAAAGAAGAATGATCTGTAAAAAATGAAAGTAAGAACTCAACAATACTATATACTCATAATTAAGTTGGACAATTACATGTAAAATAAATACAACTATCATAAATAGATATGTTATATCAAGTCATATAACCACTCCAACAATACAAAGAATAGAGGTATAAGTGTTGAAAGAAGACAAAGTATACAAATAGAATCAAGTAAAACGAAGATGAGGTACGAAAGTATAAACAAGATATGAAATCCATACCGAAAAGACAACAAAAAAGAAGGAATGAAATGAAGAATAGTTACCAAAGACAGATAGAAAGCAAAGGCACGAACACAGAGAAAGTCAATAACAGTACATACTAAAAACTGTTTTGATCAGATAACCTATTCATAAATAAATATATAAACATGATCGAAAAGCACAACACAAAATATCAAAGTATATCTATACTAACACCACCAAAAAATAATTTACAACTAAACAAAACCTAATAAGTAATTTAACTAAGTTATAAGAGTTATACAAAACTAACATAAATAAATTATAGGCATCGAACAAACAAGTAATAGCATTACTATAACTAATACGACCAACGCACAATCAAGCGCTAAAAATAAAAAATACATCATAATAAAAAACAACTTTTTACAAGAACTAATCAAACTACATATCAATGATATCACGAAGTCAAATGCTGGGCACACACAACAAAAAATTAAAAGCCAAAAAAAAAAAAAAAAAAAAAAAATCATTTTTTTCAACAGTACCGTACAAACATATTTTTTTTCTCGATAAGTTACATAAAAACAGTATTTAATTTTTAAGTAATTCAGTAATACTTTAAGTAAAGCCTAATAATGAAATCAATATTTTAACAAAATGAGTGAAATATAAAACAAAAATCCTATCTCGAAGAAACCTTTAAATCAACACATGTAAATTTAATTTATCCTTTAAGTTCTTTCTGCTGACAATTACGTTCAGCTCCGTACAATGCTATTTAGCTATAACTTTATCTCTTATTCAAATCGATAAGATATACATCTATAAATAAATCTACAATCTGTTATTACTATGAAATATAAAAAAGGTTCTATAAAAATATCTACAAAAAATAATTTTTTTTTTAAATAATCTGCTAAGAAAATAATCTACATGTCTGACTGGCAAGAAAATCAAGTTCTGGAAAAATCGAAGTTTCACAAAAAGTTAACAAATCCAAATACAAGATCATGTATGATACATGCAAGCTATTTTCAAAATTACATTTCACAACATACCAGATAATACACATCTTCTCTGTATGTTCTATATATTAATTAATCATGACATCAAAACATGAGAAAAATATAAATTAAGTGAATAACGAACACTCAGGACTATCTAAAAGTAACCACTACATCAACACAATAAATGAGTTTGTGCAATCTCATCATGTACAAAACTATCCTAAACAACACAGTTGCAAAAATTCTAAGTTGAACAGAGTAGTATAAAGGATACACATCAACACAATAATATATAAATAGCATAAAAATGTATTAATACATCATCAAAATACAGACATATAAATAACAATAAAAAATTATGGCAATCAAATGATGCATAGAAATAATCATGACAACAAAATTATATGTTATTTCAAAACAACAACATGTCATGTACTAATATAGAATACAAAAATATTTACTATCTAAGGAAAAAAAATACGCCGTAAAATTTCCCACTCTCTTGTAAACATGCTTGACCTTCAGTAAGCAACACCTCAGATTTAGTTTGACGCTGACAGGTTTCGGTTGACTACTCGAGCGGAAAGTTGACTCACATTTCTGACCGTCAATATGTCGCAGAAGCCTTGACTCTTATCGCAACGTAGCTTCTGTCAACAAATACAAATAAAATTTCCATTTTACTCAATAGTGAAATTTAATGAGAAAAACGTAGAAATCACGTTTACAATTACCCAACACCGGCTTGTGTAAAAACCCGGTCTCTTCACGATGTCACTAGCTCTCTCTATCACATGTAGATATCATAGAATTCTTGGGGACAACATGACCGACCTTGAATGTCGCCGCTGTCTTACGCTGAAACAAAGTCTCACATTCACAACAACAAGTAGAGCAATCAATAGTATTCAAGCATCCACTGTTATTTTTACTCTGTTTACTTTGATTATAAATGACTCTGGGCTCATGTTGAACAAGATTAGCACAATTGCGCTTATTATTTGATCTATGATCAAAATACTTATTATTACCGTTGCCTTGTTTACAAATAATGCCTTTAGTCTTTTGTTGAGGAACATTCCTCTGGTGATGTAAAGCAACATTTGAAAAGCTATAATCTTTATCATACTTTCCAACATTCTTACAATCAAAACTTTGAGATTTGTTAAATTGTCTACAGTATCTATGAGAGGGAAAATTATTATTTACTGATCTCCCTTGGTAATGTTTAATCTTGGGGTTATCTCTCTTACTAGAACTGTTTTTCTTTTCCCCTATGGGAATATATTTACCAATAGTTTCAAACTGACTGTGCTGAGTTTGATAACTGCCAGAAACAATAGTATCTCTATTGTTCCGCATATGGGTTTCATCTTTGGAACAAGTAGTAATAGTCTCAACACCCGCTATTAATTTCTGAGTATTTCCAATAGTAGAGAAATATTTGTTCTTATGAGTCTTGACCTGAAATATATCACCTTTCTTTTCCTGACCAACAGAACTGCCTGTTACACTAGAATCTTTGTTGGTCTGACGCCAAGAATTATCACTGGAACTATCAGTAATATTAGAACTTTTAAAGTTGTATTTACCACGATAAGATCTGTCTTTACCATGAATGACATCTCTCTGAGCAAAAAGTATATGGTGCTGACTTTTCGCAACTTTCTGTCTATCATTGTCAACATTGACAGAAGAGCACCTTTTGTTTTTCAAAACCATATCTAGTAAGCCAAATATTATTTCCCTTGTTTCCGCAATTTCATTATCTTTAAGTGAAATCGTTTCACTTAACCTTTTATTTAACTCCTTAACAGCCAAAACTTTGTCGCTTTCTTCTGCTAGCAAATTTTCAATTTTAGCGACCTTCTCTTTCTCCATAGTTAACTCTTCTAATTTCACCTTTTCATCCTTTTCTTTGCTTGCTTTCCTCTGTCGCGCTAGTTTCCTCAATCTCATCTTTTGAACCTCTTCTATCTGTGGCTGAAGTCGAGCCACTTGAGCCTGAAGTCCTTGGATTTGAGCAGCTTGTGTCTTTAACTCATTCATATTCTCCGAGGATACATTACTCTTTTCTTTCAGTTGGCGACTGAGACTATCATTGTCATCCAACACATCCTGAAGCATATCTTTATAAGTCTTCTCACAGACATTTCTCTCAACCTTCAATTTCTCATACATCTCTTTCTGTTCTTGAAGTTCCCGCGTGAGATTACCTATCTGAGTTTCCAAGTCTTGGACTTTGCTTAAAGCTGAATTTAATGTAGCTTGTGCACTAGAAAGTTCTGAGTTTGATTCAAGTATCTCACTTTTAAGCTTATACACAGTTGCCTGTAGTTCGTTCTCTTTAGCAACACCTTCTAGGAAATTCTCCCTTTGCTGTAGAGCACTTTGTTTGTTTACTTTTGCTTGTTTCTCAATTCTCAATTCCCTTTCCTGCTCATCAGATGTATGGTTGTGGATTATTTTGAACATGCTTTGCATTATATGTCCGTGTTCAAGTTCAATATACTGTTGCACAAACACACGAAGGTGTCGTAGCAAATTCACCAAATCCTTGGCCATTACCAAATTGCAAACAAACTTAAAGTTGTGTTCAGCAAATAACTCCAGGGATGTTGACACATTAATCAAAAAATCATCCATTATCCATTCTCCAAGTCGTGCACCTCTCAATCCCTTACCATCTCTACCTACCACCAATGCAGACTCCAACATAGGCCTTATATCTGTAGGGTACATATCACGATCCATGGTGATTCACTTACTTAATCAACTATATATAGTAATCACTTATAGTTATGACAAATTACTGTCGCAAAAGGTTTGACAATTACCCTTCCAGCTCACAAAGTTAACTATTTGTCAAGAAATGAGCTTATTCCTCAATTCTGTATCACCAATTCTTTTTATAGCACCTTTATCAAGTCACATCATTATCAGGAAAATCTTACATATGTCAACAGCCATTAACACCTATGCATCAAATCTTAATCATATGTCAAATTAGACATAAACAACAATAATAACAAAATGAGCAATTAGGGAGGCCTAGCGACATATATGAAGTGACACAATTTACACAAGACACAATCACTTATCTGTCAATGATCCCGCTTCTTTTCCGCCACGACACTGGATATCACATAGACTGCTAAAACCTCCACTGCGGGAAAGCACTGCAACTTGATTCGTTTCTCTTCAGGTAATTTCGTCAATATGATATGTGCTTAACAATGCACAAGTTGACAGGAACCATAATACAGCTCACACTGCAACTCTTGACTGTTCTGTAGTCTGAAATGTACACGGCAACCCCGTGTATCATAACATCTCGAACTTGTGATGGTGATAACTGGCACAGGTAACTCGAATATTGCAGAAATCTGTGACAACCCGTACAAATGCTGGTACAAATACTGTCCAAGTCTAATTGAACTTCCTTGACCACTGCAGACGTTGTTGTAGTCTATAGGCACGAAATAGGACGTCAATTGCTACTGGTGTAAGGTTGCCTTCTACCAAATAAAGCGTGTGTTGTTTCTCAAATGCGCCACCCACGCAGACAATAACTAGGTCACAGTTCTGAAGTACAGGAGATTCAAGCCACGCCTACATAAGGCTAATTATAACACAGTCAAGTGTTCTACACTCTTGTCACGTGAAAGTCATATGTATTATTTCCAACTTGTAGTGACTGATCCTCTAGATATGTTATGGTCTGGTGGACAAAATTTGATTTACTTTATCCTCTTGCTTCAAGTACATATCACTATAGAGGTAACAATTTCTTAATCGTATACGCCACCCAGGCACATCTTAAATCATATCCAATGATACGAAAACTACGCCACTTAGGCTATCGACGCGAATAGTCGTAGATGTCAGATCCTGTTAACTGAAAACCACCATAAATGTAACAAAAGTGGTTTCAGTCTGAAATGTTATTACTGTTATTACTGGCCATAAATGTACTCGCATTCGCTAGCACAACACGAATCATATAATTTCCACATTGCATTAAATATATATAATACGGCCTGTCCTAATCCTGGACTTATAATAGCTTAATAGCTTCATACATCTCCACACTGCAGTTAATATATAATATGGCCTGTCCTAATCCTGGACTTATAATAGCTTAATAGCTTCATACATATCCACACTGCAGTTAATATATAATATGGCCTGTCCTAATCCTGGACTTATAATAGCTTAACAGCTTCATACATCTCCACACTGCAGTTAATATATAATATGGCCTGTCCTAATCCTGGACTGATAATAGCTTAATAGCTTCATACATCTCCACACTGCAGTTAATATATAATATGGCCTGTCCTAATCCTGGACTGATAATAGCTTAACAGCTTCACAAATCTTCATACTGCAGCTAAACATAATATGGCCTACAAAAGTACCTTAATACACAGCGAAGCCTGCATCACCCGGCAGCTTCATTAATCTTCAAAATATGGCCTACAAAAGTACCTTAATACACAGCGAAGCCTGCATCACCCGGCAGCTTCATTAATAAGGTTCATATGGCCTAAACAAATCTTCACTGCAGTGTATCACATAGGCTGTACACACAGCGAAATATATAAGTCGACATTTTCTCAAATCCTACGTAGGCATACATTATCCAAAAACACTGGGACTCGACCTACACGGTCCACGCCCAAAACACAACTCCCCCAATCACACACTAGTCCCGCCAAAAAACCCGTCACGAGATTCGGTTGTCTTGAACACCGTTCTCGATAACACATGCAGACTAGCGAGCTATTCACATGACTCGAAACAGTACAGAATAAATACATTAAACAGCGTTCACACGCTTATCTGTACTCTGTCACCCGAAAAATAGGAAAAGATAATTCTATCCTAAAGTCAAACAAGTATCCGCTTAATCAAGCGTTGCAACTCGAAATTTAATTTGTCTAAAAAACCATTCTAAAGATTACTTCCCCTTTCATAAGTTCCACTTGCAACAAGAATGTTGGTAAAGTTACAAAGAAAAAAAAAATAAGAAACATTATTGAGTGGCTCTTATATTCATTCATCACCCTTCACCTTCAAAAGTAGCATAGACCTTCAACAAAACAAGTCTTCCTGTCTCGTGCCGTCCGCTCAAGGTCTTTCCATGTTTTCTTCACCCCCGTCAGGATTGTCTTCAGTTCTCTTCTCCGTGTGTTCCTTAGACCCATGACCTCTGTTACAAGGACTAGACTTTTATATCATGAATCTTCTTCTCCATCGTACACTCTCAGACGTTTACGAATATTTTAAAAGAAAGCAGTGGTCGGCTCGAGGCTATTTACTCTCCATAAAGTTTGTCCAGAAATGATGCTGGTAACGGCCACATGTGCTTTCTCTGTTCCTCATATGTTGCGCATCTTTGAAGCAAATATTCAGCAGTCATTTTATCGGTGCCACAGTTACACTCAGCGTAGTTCCTATCTTTAGCTTGTTGAATAGATGATATCTCAATCTGTTGTGGTCCGTGCTGAGTCTGACGATTATCACTTATGAAACTAAATTATTAAACTGTTCCATCCTTCCAGGGCGCTATACTTGTGAAAAGATCTGTGAAATTCCGAATGAAATAAATTATTGGTTTCTACTTGGAGTGATTCTAATCGGTGCTCAAGTTGATTTCCGCACAAAGTACATTGCAGTGCAAGCCGATTAAGTACTTTCTCGAAAGGTGGTGCGAGTGCTTTTGCGCTTTCAGACACTATAGAATATAACTGTTGCGTAATGCGTTTGCACACAGGCGTATGCCATTATCTTCAGAGATACAGCAGTAAGCATTAGCAACATTTTTGTACGATAAAACACTATTATTGAACGCCGCAATTTTTGGTAACGATATGACGTAATTTTAACTCTGTGACGTAAGCGTCGTCTGCTGGTAAAGGCCAACCGTTATATTTCTGGGCCTTTCTCTAGTATTCATTGAAGTGAGAGGACGTATTTATTTGATGCTCCCAAGCAGTGGAGGATTGTCAAGATATTAATGCCGTGGCTATTTGTTTGAGACTGGCCGCCACTATAATATTTGGCCGTTACGATTTGCAGCTTCTCAAGTCATGCAATCGATTATTATGAATCAAGACGAAGATGTCTTCAAAATGTTTAACCTGCCGTAGGACTTCGATCGTCAAAACGTGGACTGGTCTCAAGTTGAAACGGTCAAGCTTATTCATCTATAAATGCATGCCATGCCTTTTGACTTTTGACGGACAAAGAATTGTATTCTACGCACTAATATACTTTGCATGTACGTGAATATGGAGAATGTGAATAAATGTGATGAAATGGCCTTCAATTGCATCTTGACGTTGCTTACTGAATTTTACCATATGTTAATGGTGGAACTTTTGGACTTGTGTAATCATTACATGTTAGAACCTAAACCATTCGCGTTATGCAACCAACTCTACTACAACTAAAATTGCACCTTAACGATCACACTAAGCATATTATTGTTGTTCCGTAAAGGTTGGAAAAATCGATAAATTTAATGTACATTAGAGAGGACATAAAGAACAGATGGTAAAAATGTTATAACCACTATAACCGCTGCAACCAGGTTGCAGTAGACAGTCAGACAAACGGATAGACAGACAAACAGTTAGATTAGATAGATAGATAGATAGATAGATAGATAGATAGATAGATAGATAGATAGATAGATAGATAGATAGATAGATAGATAGATAGATAGATAGATAGATAGATGGATGGATGGATGGATGGATAGATAGATAGATAGATAGATAGATAGATAGATAGATAGATAGATAGATAGATAGATAGATAGATAGATAGATAGATAGATAGATAGATAGATAGATGGATGGATGGATGGATGGATGGATGGATGGATGGATGGATGGATAGATAGATAGATAGATAGATAGATAGATAGATAGATAGATAGATAGATAGATAGATAGATAGATAGATAGATAGATAGATAGATAGATAGATAGATAGATAGATAGATGCTGTTGCTGCAAATTGAGTTTTTTCCTTTGAATTTTTTGCTTTTTTTTCTAACAATAAAAGTAAACGAACGGATAATGTTATGCTGATGTAGTATAAATTATTTTAACCACAGCATTAAAGAAATATCACCCATGTGTAACCGGGGCCCGAAAAGGGAGCAAAGAATAGTAACACTGACCTACCATGCAAGGCGTAAAAGGCTACTAAGGAGTGTTGGGCATAGAGCCAGGAACCCCCATCCTATATAAATTTGGTAAAACAACTAAAATAAACACTTCAACAGACAACATTGACAAGTCAACTAACGAAAATAAGACAGCTATCCAAGACAGTAAAGGTCCTCTGGCAGGGAGACGCATGACGCATGACAGAGAAAGCCGACTGGAGTCTGTCTTGTTAACTAAACTTCTGTCTTCTAGGAGAACCTCCACATTTGGCACCTGGAATGTTCGTACTAGTGGAGTCAGACATGAAGGGGATGAAGAAACCATGGAAAGTCCTTGTGCTGATGGCACAGGCCAAGAAGACTTGGCTTAAGTTTGTTGAAAGTCTATGTTCGGTGTGGAGTATATGCCACAAGTGTTTGATGTTTCTTAAAAGTGTTGTACTAAAGAGATGACGATATATATATATATATATATATATATATATATATATATATATATATATATATATATATATATATATATATATATATATATATATATATATATATATATATATATATATATATTATATATATATATATATATATATATATATATATATTATATATATATATATATATATAAGCTAACACTGTTTGATGTTTTTTTTAAATGTTGTATTAAAGAGATGACGGTATATATATGCTACCACTGTTTGGTGTTTAAAAAAAGGTGTGGTATTAAAGAGCTAATGTTAGAAATATGCTATCAACACAGAAATATGCTATCAACACAGAAATATGCTATCAACACAGAAATACCTCGCATGCTATCAACACAGAAATATGCTATCAACACAGAAATATGCTATCAACACAGAAATATGCTATCAACACCACCCTTCAGCTCTACAAGGAGCATAGACTTTCAACAGACTTATGCTAAGTATTCCTGTCCAGTGCCTTCAGGTCAAGGTCTTTTCATTCCTTCGTCATCATCAACTTTATGTCCGTCTCCAGTTCTCTTCTCTATGTGTTTTTTTTTCTCCATCCACCTCTCCTATCCTTGGGATTTCAGAACAAGCACTTTCTGGTAAATGCTACCGTAGTGTGATGTTTAAATAGTGTAGTATTCAAGAGTTTAAGGTGGAAATATGTTAATACCTCGTACATGTTGAAGTTCAAAAAGTCTAGTATTAAAGAGCTTAAGACGGAAATATACTAACACATGTTGATGTTCAAGTATATAATTAAAGGGCTAAAGATGGAAATAGACTAACAGTGCTATGTTCAAAAAGTATAGTATTATAGAGCTATAGATGGAAATAGGCTAACAGTGCTTATGTTAAAAAAGTATATTATTATTGAGCTAACCGTGGGAATAGACTAACCGTGCTTATGTTAAAAATATAGTATTGTAGAGCTAACGGTGGAAATAGAGTAACTGTGCTTATGTTCAAAATATAGTATTATAGAACTAACGGTGGAAATAGACTAACAGAACTTATGTTAAAAAAGTATAGTATTATAGAACTACGGTGGAAATAGACTAACAGTTCCTGTGTTCAAAAAGTATAGTATTATAGAGCTATAGATGGAAATAGGATAACATTGCTTATGTTCAAAAAGTATAGTATTACAGAGCTATAGATGAAAATAGGCTAACAGTACTTATGTTAAAAAAGTATAGTATTATAGAGCTAACAATGGAAATAGGCTAACAGTGCTTATGTTAAAAACGTATAGTATTATAGAGCTAACGGTGGAAATAGGCTAACAGTGCTTATGTTAAAAAAAAGTATAGTATTATAGAACTAACGGTGGAAATAGACTAACACTGCTTATGTTAAAAAAGTATAGTATTATTGAGCTAAAAGTGGAAATATACTAACTGTGCTTATGTTAAAAAAGTATAGTATTATAGAGCTATATGTGGAAATAGATTAACAGTGCTTATGTTAAAAAAGTATAGTATTATAGAGCAATAGATGGAACTAGGCTAACAGTGCTTATGTTAAAAAAGTATAGTATTATAGAGCTATAGGTGGAAAGAGACTAGCAGTGCTTATGTTCAAAAAGTGTAATACAGGGTGTTTCAAAAAGAATATCGGTATTTTAGATACATATAACTTTGGTTATTGAACACTTAAAAATATAAAGTTTGCACCAAAATAAAGTAAAACTGTCAAAGTTTAATCTCTTTCGTTACAATCCCTTAATGTGTGCTCCGCGTGTTACACGGCACACATCTAAACGGTAGTCAAATTCTCTCCACATTCACTCCAACTCATCCCTTGTTATTCTTTCCATTTTCATTCCTTGCGCCCTCTAGCGGCTGAAATGAAAAACATTTTTTTAAATCGGGTAACTGTCCAAACTCGGACAGTTTGCCTATCGTTTGGTGCAAACCAAACATTTTTAGGTTTGCAATTACCAAAACTATACACCTTCAAAATACTGATATTCTTTTTGAAACAACCTGTATTATAGATCATTTTTTTTTTTTTTTTTTCTAACCAGCGGCACTCGAGCTTTCCAGCCCTTTTGGCCCAATGACGTCATTGCGAGGCTGGGGAGCCAGTGGACTTTCCTTCCAACCCGGTCAGGAGCTTCGCTCCTTCCCATCCACAGGGGGTTTATCTGCAGGAGCCGTTCAGGTTATTCAGTCAAAATCCCGGTCGATGACACTCTTACAAATGCCCGCGCCCGGGCTTGAACCTTGAAAACCTGGTCGCCAGCGCAACGTCTTAACCATTACACCAGCGCGGCTCCCGTATTATAGATCTAACGGTGGAAATAAATTAACAGTACTTATGTTCAAAAATATGGTATTATAGAGCTAATGGTGGAAATAGATGAACAGTACTTATGTTAAAAAATATAGTATTATAGAGCTAACGGTGGAAATAGATGAACAGTACTTATGTTCAAAAATATGGTATAATAGAGCTAAAACGTTCAAAACGTATAGTATTATAGAGCAACGGTGGAAATAGACTAACTGTGCTTATGTTAAAAAAGTATAGTATTATAGAACTAACGGTGAAAATAAACTAACTGTCCTAATGTTTAAAAAAACATACTAATATAGAGCTAAAGCTGGAAAAACGGTAATGCAGTCTGGCACAAAACAATTATGGTAGTAAAATAAATACAAATTAAAGTAATATAGTTATATTTCTAGACTGGCTTTGGTATAGAGCCTCGCGCTTTTAGGGGCCGCGCTCACAAATATTTGAATGTCGATACAACAAGAATTTACTTCAAAGGGGTCGCGTAGGTTCACGCCTGTCTAGGGCTTGGCATACCCTAAAACTGTCACTGTTGACTACTTGTCTATGTTTGCTATGAGTAAATGTACTTGTGTATGCTAAGTTTCTGATTGTGATGATAATATTAATTGATCCTGTCTGAAGTTATTAATATTTTAATTTTTAAAACGCTGAAAATTTATTGCAGGGCAGAAATGGAAAAAGGCAATTATGCCTATTTCTTTACCCTGATGAAATAAAGATTTCGTTCGTTCGTTTGTTCATTCGTTGCTCCTTAAGAAGCAGGGAGTCACAAATGCAGCTGGTCCCCTTGCAAGAAGCTGACGTAAAGCATTCATGAACTCTTACAGTGATGGTTCCTATACTAATTAGTTTCACATGATGACATTGCCAGCCACATGTACGACCTCATGTTAGTCAATCCCTACAAGATGTCTGAGGAAACAGTTGGCCAATTCTTTCTTTCTCTCTACAGAGATTTCTGGGAATTACATGGGTGAGGGGTGGGGGAGGAGGGGGGGGGGGGGTGTTATATTTAAAAAACAATTAAAAACTACTATTTGTGACTAGGACTAAAAATGATGTTCAAAAGTTAGTTGTAACGATATATAAATTGTGTACTTTTACGCCTTTCTTTCTCTCCTACACTACCCATTTATTTCGTCATTTTACGCACATCAATCTGCCCAGCGCCGCGCCTTTGATTTGTTGACCTCTGTTCGGACTGCGATTCGTGTTATTTCACGGCTCAGTGACCCCGGCCGGCAGAATAATTGCTATCACCGGGCGATCGAAACCAGACAGGAAAGAACGAAGTGCGTGAAAGAAATT
Source organism: Oreohelix idahoensis (assembly GCA_024509875.1). NCBI lineage: Eukaryota > Metazoa > Mollusca > Gastropoda > Stylommatophora > Oreohelicidae > Oreohelix > Oreohelix idahoensis. Next base: position 650,932 of record JAMPIV010014846.1, on the reverse strand, counting down.
GATTGTTTTACTTAACTCAGTTCCGCCCCAGACGGAGTAAGGCGAGTGACCACCTGTATTCGCAGTTATTCGCTCACACCTTCCGACACCTTGACCAGATTTTGTCTTGATCATGTAGCCATTTCTTCGCTGCATGAATCACTCCTTCATCATCTTCAAACCTTGTCCCACGGAGTGCATCTTTAAGTGGACCAAATAGATGAAAATCAGAGGGTGCCAAATCGGGACTATAGGGTGGATGGGATAGTACAGTCCAACCCAATTTGGTGATTGCTTCCCGTGTTGCCAGACTTGTGTGAGGGCGCGCATTGTCGTGAAGGAGAAGCAGGTCTGCTGGATTCTTGTGCGGCCGAACTCTGCGAAAACGTTGATTGAGTTTTTTCAATGTCTTAATGTAAGCTTGCGAATAGATTGTCTCTCCTCTTGGCACAACGTCCACAAGAATCACACCTTCAATGTCCCAAAAGACAGTGATCATGACCTTTCCAGCTGAAGGAATTGTCTTGAATCTCTTTCTTCGTGGTGATTGCGGATGATGCCACTCCATTGACTGTCTTTTTGTCTCAGGTTCAAAATGATGTGCCCAGGTTTCGTCACCTGTAACGATCTAAGCCAAAAAGTTCTCTCCATCAGCATTGAAACGCTCCAACAATTCAGAAGAAATTGCTTTCCTTTGCAATCGGTGGTCATTTGTGAGACTTCGAGGAACCCATCTTGTGCAAACCTTAGAAAATCCGAGAGTTTTTATAACTCCATTTGCACTACCAATGCTGACTGACAGCTGTAAGGCCAATTGTTGAGTAGTGATTCGCCTATCAGTAAGAATAATGCCCTCAGCGCATTTCAACATTTCTGCGTTGGTGACTGTGGCAGGACGTCCACAGCGCGGCCGATCAAACAGCTCCGTATCTCCACTTCCTGATTCTTTTATTCTCTGAACCCAGCGACTGACTGTACTCCTGTCGACTGCAAAACTTCCATACACATCACATAGACGCTTGTGAATGTTCACAACAGTTTCCTTCTCTGCAACGAGAAATTCTATCACAATTCGCTGCTTTTAACGCAAGTTGCTAACACGCTCCATTTCAACGGTTTAGGGCAGCCGTATTATTTAGCCGGTTGGAGTACAATTTGGTACACGCAATTGGCAAATGCCATATTTGAAGTGTGCAAAATTTCATGCTTTTATATATGAAATTTTGCACACTATATATATATGAGGGGGAGTAAAAAATTAACCTTAATATGGCAATAAAAAGTCAAAATCACGTAGTAGACGATTGTACTACAGATATGTTATACCCTCCTGCTTGAGGTACCAGTGAGTGCAGGCCCTCGTTCTGATGGGAAGTATGTTGTCAGCAAACCATAGCCAAGATGGCCGTCCCTTTGGAAGCGTGCAGTTATCCGTTTTTTGGGTAGTGAGGGTGAGAAACCAGTAGACATTCATCGGAGGATGAAGAGGCAGTATGGGGACGCTTGTGTGTCGTTTGAGCAGGTTTATGAGTGGCACAGGAAGTTTAACAGTGGGGTGTCAACAGTGACTGATGCAGCTCGCTCCGGCCGGCCTCACACTGCGACTACGCCCGACGCTATCGCTGCAGTGGAATGAGTGATACGGGAAAACCGGCGGGTAACAATCGACGAGGTGGCTGGAGAATTGAAGATCAGTCATGGCTCGGCGCACCACATCATTCACGACGTGCTGCAGTACCACAACAACTCACCCCCAAACTGAAAGAACGTCGTGTGGATGTTTGTGAAACACATTTACGACGTTATGAAACTGAAGGAGATGGCTTTCTACACAGTATAGTCACTGGTGACGAATGCTGGGTTCACTACTTCCAGCCAGAGACTAAGCGAGCCATCATGAAGTGGCAACATTCATCATCGCCGAAAGCAAAGAAGTTCCGTACTACGCGGTCGGCCGGCAAATTGATGCTCACGCTCTTTTGGGATTGTAAACGCCCAATTCTGGAACCTTACATGCCCAGGGGACTCACTATCAGCGGCGAATCGTACTGTGATCTGCTGCGGAACCACTTGAAACCTGCAATCAGGTCAAAACTTCGCGGCTAGCTCAGTTCTGGTGTGTTGTTACAGCATGATAACGCGCGGCCGCACACAGCTCGTGCGACAGTAATGAAAATCACGAATCTGCGTTTGGAGTGTCTTCCACACCCTGCATATTCACCGGACCTCGCACCGAGTAATTATCATGTGTTTGGATCCCTCAAAGAGGCAATCGGTGGCAAGAAGTTCAGTAATTACGATGAGGTGAAAGATATATATATATATATATATATATATATATATATATATATATATATATATATATATATATATATATATATATATATATATATATATACATATATATACATATATATACATATATATACATATATATATATATATATATATATATATATATATATATATATATATATATATATATATATATATATATATATATATATATATATATAGCCAATAAATAATCAGAGGAATTTCGCTGAATTAAATCAGTTGGGGGATTGAACGAGCTAAATCATACAATATACATCTTCACAAAAGGCGGCGGGTCAGATAAAAAGTAAACGTGCTCAGACTCATTCAGCATTGTTCTGGATTTCTGAAATATCTTGTGAAACTCCCTCGAGGTACACGCATCATTATCTTTCTATCTACAACTCTGCCAATAGTAATCTTGTGCGAAGGTAGATACCTTCTAAGACCCACATTAGATACTCTAGGTTTTGGCCACTGTTGGACCACTACTGCAAAGCAAGGGGAGGCAACCCGTGGCTTTATTGTCTTCGCTCTAACATACAGTTTCCTTTTTTAGTGTCTTCGCTCTTACGTACAGTTTTCGTTTTAGTGGCTTCGCTCTTACATGCAGTTTCATTTTTAATGTCTTCGCTCTTACATGCAGTTTCATTTTTAAAGTCTTCACTCTTACATGCAGTTTCATTTTTAATGTCTTCGCTCTTACATGAAGTTTTCGTTTTAGTGTCTTCGCTCTTACCTGCAGTTTCATTTTTAATGTCTTCGCTCTTACATGCAGTTTCAGTTTTTAATGTTTTCAGCTCTTACACGCAGTTTCCTTTTTTTAGTGTCTTCGCTCTTAAATACAGTTTAATTTTTTAGTGTCATTGTTCTTACACACAGTTTCTTCTTTATTATCTTTACTCTTACATAAATTTCATCTTAAGTATCGTTGTTCTTATATACAGTATCATCTTCTGTGCCCTAGCCCTTACAGTTTACTCTTCTACGCCTATGTAATCACCACAAATCTCAAACGCGTCGCTTAGACACCCGCAATTTTCTGGTGTTCCTAAACGCATACACGTACGAGTACGCAAACGAGATAACGAGTCTTCCACGACTACAACCTGAGCGGAGCTAGTTGACAGTGTTCTGTTCTTTTGTTGACACGTAAATTACGTGCTCGGTCTTGTTTATTTCATTTTTGGTGACAACATGCAAGCGGACAGTACAGGCACTACAACGATGTTATCGTTGTTGATAATTTCGGTTGTGGTGATGAGGGCGTATGCTGGTAAGTTGCATTTAGCATGTAATACAACATTTTTGTTAAATCCAGCCGCTTTTGTTAGATTTTAATTTGTAACAAACACGTAAAAACTTACTTACTTACTTAATCGTTCCTCTTCTGCCGTGAGGTGTAGAGGCGTGGAAGAGAGAGCGCCATACTATCCTATCGGCTGTCTTCTCCTGGCTTGGTTCCATTCTAGTTCTCGGTCCTTCACAGATTGTCTAATGTTGTCCTCCCAGCGGACTTTGGGTCGTCCTGGCTCTTAGTTTCCCATGCTAGTCGTGGAAGCCGATCTTCTCTCATTCTGCAGACATGGCCAAACCATCTTAGTTGGGACTGTTCTACTTGGGTAAAAGACAAATGTGTTAAATTTAGACATCGCTGTAAGATTTAAAATTGTAATAAGCACGTAAAAACATTTGGTTAAATCCCACATTAGCTGTTAGATTTAAAATTATAATAAACAGGTAAAAACATTTGGTTAAATCCCACGTTCGCTGTTAAATTTAAACTTACGAGGGGCGTTCAGAAAGTAATGCACCACATCGTTTTTCTCAATATCTGTTTATTCAAAAAGCATGAAATTTATACACAATATACATGGATATGTCATGTAAACATCGGTATTATTCAACATAATCCCCATCAACTTGTACGGCTTTATGCCAGCGCGAAACAAGTGCATGTATACCTAGCCCGTACCAGACGTAAAAAACTGCGTGATAAATTCAGACGTTGCTGTGAGATTTAACAATGACCATTGTTGTTTCGTCCATGCACAAGAACTTGTACCCTCTGTAATTGCCCGGGGGTCTCTGGCGTGAAAGAATAGCACCACTGTACCCTCTGGCGTGTAGTACATGGAGACTAAAATGAGGTCGTGCATAGCCTGGCAACCTCATAATGTAATCAGAAATTACCATTGCAAGAGCACGTGACTGCTCCCAGCAGTTTTCCTGCAAGGGGACAAGCTGCTTTGGTGTGTTCATGTTCTTTAAGGAGGGAAAATTGAAAATAATGATGGTGATGATAATGATGACAAGAACTACAAGGTATTTCGCGTGCACGGAGTACCCAGTTAAACCCTTGCGGGTTATAAATTGAGTATATAGTGTTGGTTATTCTATATTATACAATGTGTGTGTTATTGCTTTTTTCAGGCTACAATTTCTGGTGTGTTTTTGTTATAAGGTAAAGGTCAAGGATCCCGTTACACGCCTATTGAGGCATATTGGGAATTTTGGGAATATGGTGTTAGGCCCGTATTTTCTTGAACATCGGCACACTAGGGTTGATGTGGTTAGCACCACGTCGGCCGCCTTAACCTTCCCAGAGTTGTTCTGGTACAAAATTCATTAGGCTGGGTCGACCCCGGAGCCGTTTACGGTCTAAAAAAATACCACCTCAACTGGGGATCGAACCATCGACCACTGAGCTAGGAAGCCAGTGCTCTAACCACTGCGCCACCGCGGCTCCGTTTTTTGTTATGACCTTTCGTAATATCTTTTGTGTTTATGGAGTACCCCTTTCCTTGGTTTTTTACAGCAATACTATCTCATTTTACACTTCAATAAAATTAAATAATATCGATTGTATTTGCTGTTTTTTAAGGGTTACGTATGTTTAATTCATTTTTTGAACTATCCCAGTGCGGTTAATATTATTTGTTATTGTATTTGTTTATCATTCCTCGCCCTCACTGGCTGATTGGGTGTCATATGCTGATTGTTGCCCTGTTAACATAAAATTTACTATTTAGTGTAGCTCCCAGTGTAAGTAAACTTGTCTGACTGTTTTTAGCGAAAACATTTTGGGGAATTTTGCTTTTAAGTATTCTATTATTGGTATTATTTTTTTTTTCCTCGCATATTTTACATGTTAGAAGGTAGTGAGTGTACTATAGTACCTTTCTCACGACATGTTGGAAAGTCGAGTTCATCTATCATAGAATAACCTGTTCCTAGCAGTAATGTAAGTAGTTGTTTTTTGCTGATATTTATTGCTCTCTGGATATCTGAGATGTCCGTGTTGGAGCTTCAAGTAGTTAATGGGCGTGTCTTCATTTCAAGCTTTGATTCCAGTCTTCTGCCCATTTTCTTATTAATATGTTTTATTAGGCTTTTTATCCTCAGTTTGCAAAACCCTGTGTTTATTTGGCTTGAGCTGCTTCTTCCTTTTTTTTTGGCTTCCTTACCCGCTGTTTCATTTCCTTCTATTCCTATATGTGATAGTATCCATGTACTTGGGAAGTCGTAAGGAACATTGTGTTGCCGATAGATGAATGATAAATGGCGGTAAGTTTTAAATGTAGCCGTAGCCGATAAACTTCTTATTCAATTGGTCTAGTCCCTTTGTTTTGGCTCCTATAGGAAGATTGGGCCACATCTGCTGTAGAACCATTTTAAAAAACCGGCGTCAAAGCGCCTGAAATGTTCTCGCATTAGTGTTTCTGAAGAAATTTGATTTTAATCACAATTTACTGCACGCTTGCCATCTTTGTCGCAAAAAGGGTTGGGGTTAAGGTTAGGGACAATTTTTCTCTCTAACTTTAACCCTAAATCCTAACGCTCAATCGAAACCATATCCTCTTTAAATAAACACACATTAATACTCTCTTCCCTGTACATTATCATAAATCGCAGACGAAATTCAACAAACATTAACAAATAAACTTAATCCTATTGCGACAAAGATGGCGAGTCCACAGAAAAGTGTGATTCACTAGCAATTTGTTTACATGATGAGGTAGCTAGTCTCATGCATAACCTTCCTTAGCCGCCTCTTTTGACACGCTTGAGTTATTCTTTAATCTCTAGTGACGGATATCCACGAGTGTTATTCAGTGCTGGCCTGCACTTTATATGTTTATTTATGTTTTTACAAAAAAACGTTGACTATCAGAATCATCAAACCCTTATCTTATTTTCAAGATATACTGCGTTTACACTAATGTACTCCCCCCTTTCCCCTCTTTTGTCCATCGTCCTGTACCGGGTTCTAATCCCAGTTGAGGGATTATAATTTATTGAAATATTTTTTCCAGAACAAATGGTCCTAATTACGTCATACACCCCCCCCCCCCCCCACCCTCCACCCTGGTCTCATGGATAGTGAGATCGGATGCCTAGCCTTCTCGGATAAGGGCGAAAAAAAAATAGGAGGTCCCGTGAGCAGGTTGCGCACGTTAAAAATCCCACAGCTGTTGGAAATAGGAAAGAGTAGGCTTTTCAGGCCGCTGCCCTGGCAAAATTTAAAAATTAGGAAACTTACCCACCACAAAAGTTTTTATAGAATGTGTGATTCCTATACATTATATTCACATACTGGGATTCTCGCCGGTGCTACGGAGTTCGTGCACTGCGCTGAGATCCTCCTTGTGTGATCTAAGGGAGGAGATCGGAGCACTGATGGCGTTGTCCGTGTGCAATGAAGATAGTCTTTTAAAGCCAAACCAAACCTGTTAATACTCTCATCATCATCAGCTACTACCTTCACATCGAAGGTCAACTGCAATGGATCTCCAACGTCTTCCGTCTCTTGTCATGATGATGCACTCTGATAAAAATCTTTCCTGTTCATCTTTTGATGTTATCTTTCCGCTTATAGCGTTGTCTTCTTCTTGGCCGTTTGTCTTCAACTCGGTCTTTCATTATGGTCTTCAACAAGGTGTTATGTCTTTTTTATATGGCCAAATAATGTTAGTTTATTCTAGGGCGCGAATGCCAGCAGCAGACAATTTATCCCGACTTCAGTCAGTGCCGGATATGATGTGGGAGTTGATCATTAAATTTGTTACTCCCTTAAAGCTGTGGTTTTTGTTAACGGAAATAAGAAAGAGAGTTATTCGGTGTTACATATAGCCAGCCCTAACACATGGTAGTGAGTCATGGACAACCAGTAAACCACATAAATCAACGGAAGCGATCGAGAGATGGTTATACAGAATAGTGTTAAGAATACCCCGGACAGCTTCCTGTCCTGTGCCATCAGCTCAAGGTCTTCTTCATGTCTCTTTCACTTCTGTCTCCAGTTCTCTTTTCCATGTGTTTTTATTTTTTGGTCTTCCTCTACCGCTGGAGATTCCAGAAAAGGATTGTCTTGTAATGGTATCAACAGGTTTTATCAATGTGTGTCCTATCCTTCTTTAGAGTCTTCTTCTTATCTCTTGCTCCATTTTGCCTGGTTCCTATCATTAGTTCCAACTTCATGGTCTTGTCATACCACTTCAATCATTCTATTCTGCGCAAGCACACATTTATGAAAGTCTGTAGCTTTTTGGTTGTTGTTTTCGTAGTTCTCCGTGTTTCAGAGCCTTACAATTGGATTAACTTGACATTTGAGTTGAAAATTCAGATTTGCGTGCTGGACCTGATTATGGAAAATGCAGTTATTTGTCTTTATTTTGATGGTTCATAACCCTCCACTCCCAAAGGAGCATTGGCCTTCAACAAACACCTGCCAAGTCTTCCTGTTACGTGCAATCATCTCAAGTTCTTTCCACATTTTCCTTATCATTTTCACCTCTGTTTCTAGCTCTCTTCTCCATGTGCTTCTTGGTCTACCTCTGCCTCTCTTGCCCTGGGGGTTCCAGAACAAGAACTGCCTTGTAATGCTATCAACATGTTTTGATGGTTACTTCATACAAATTAGATAGAAATAAAGAAAAAAGCAATTTAAGAATAGAAAGTGACTTATCAATATATTGTATGTTTGCTGCTTCCACCAGGTCAATACTACACCGCCTGCTCTTCACCCCGTGGTACAACAACGCACGTGTATACATCACGTGATATCAGTGACCAATATTACGTCAACATGGCCAGTCTCACAAAAGGAAAACTGACAATAGTAGTTAATTTGGCCACTTTCTGAGGTTAGTGGGAAAAAAGTGTTCATTGCTTCATTCTCCATATTAAGTGTTAATTGCATCATTCTGTATATCGAGTGTTAATTGCTTCATTAGCCATATTAAGTGTTAATTGCTTCCTTCTCTCTATTCAGTGTTAATTACTTCATTCTCTATATTAAGTGTTAATGCTTCCTTCTCCATATTCAGTCTTAATTGCTTCATTCTCCATTTTCAGTGTTAATTGCTTTATTCTTCATATTCAGTGTTAAGTTACATTATTATCCATATACGGTGTTGATAACTCCAATCGCCAAATTAAGTGTTAATTGCTTCATTCTCCACATAAAATGTTAAATTGCATTATTATTCTGCTTAAAGTGTTAATTACTTTATTCTCATATTCACTGTTAACTGCTTAATTCTCCACACTATATATTAAGATTAATTCTTACAGTCATCTCTTTACTGTTTTCGTACGTTTGTGCATGACAAAAGCTCGTGATTACAAACTGTCTTTTACGTTTGTCCTTGACAAAACCTTGTGATCACAAATTATGTCTTTTACGCTTGTCCATGAAAATACCTTGTGATCACAATCTGTCTTTCACATTTGTCCATGACAAAACATTCTGATCACAAACTGTCTTTTACGTTTGTTCATGACAAAAACCTTGTGATCACAAATTGTCTTTTACGTTTGTCCATGACAAAACCTTGTGATCACAAGCTGTCTTTTACGTTTGTCCATGACAAAACTGTGTGATCACACTATGTCTTTTACGTTTGTCCATGACAAGACCTTGCGATCACAAGCTGTCTTTTACGTTTATCCATGACAAAAACCTGGGGATGAAAAAATATGTCTTTTACGTTTGTCCATGACAATAAACTTGTAGTCACAAACTGTCGTTTACGTTTGTCCGTGATAAAACTTTGTGATCACAAAATATGTCTTTTACGTTTGTCCATGACAAAAATTTGTGATCACAAACTGTCTTTTACGTTTGTCCGTGACAAAACCTTGTGATCACAACAAACTATGTCTTTTACGTTTGTCCATGACAAAACCTTGTGATCACAGGCTGTCTTTTACGTTTGTCCATGATACAACTTTGTGATCACAAGTTGTCTTGTACGTTTGTCCATGAAAACAACCTTGTGATTACAAACTGTCTGTTACGTTTGTCAGTGACAAAACCTTGTGATCACAAGCTGTCTTTTACGTTTGTCCATGGCAAAACTGTGTGATCACACGCTGTCTTTTACGTTTGTCCATGACAAAACCTTGTGATCATAGGCTATATCTTGTCCTTGACCATTGACCCTGTCAGATATATATCCACATTTGTTCAACTTACTGTACATCTCCGCTAGAGCGTCCGATTGACAGAGTGGTTAGAGCGCTAGTCTCTCCCGGCAAAGGTGCCGGGTTAGAATCACGATATCGTCACGATCCAGGTCTACACAGCTGCTAATTGGTACCTGGTCCTGCTCTTGAGTTAGGGATGGAAAAGTCAGCGAGAGAAAGGAACTGGTCACCCCACCTCTCGATGCTGGACATTGTATGATGAAGTCTCTAACACTTCACTCCGCTACTGCAGTATCTGATATTTGACAACCTTCACCTTTGTCTTTTTTAAACATCAACGCTAAATTTTTTGAGCGGTAGCATGACCTAGAATTATCCATGGCTTCTATTTGTCTCCCTTTTTTCATTAAAAACAATATCAATATGTTTTGGTTAATACTTTTAAAAATTTCCTACCGCGTCAAGGACTTTAAGTTCACTGTTTTTTTTTTCTTTATCTTATCTCCAGTTTAGGCCTTTCTGTTTGGACATTTACAAACACATGCTGTTTGTTTTCTTTATATAGTCTTTAGAGTATGTTTTGGTTACGCAGTTCGAGCGCTTTGATCTCCTGGCATAGTTACCTGGTTCCAGGATGGAAACCTGGTTGCGTCATGCTCCATTCTACACAGCTGTAAATAGGTACCTGACTCCGCTCTTGAATTAGGGAAGGCAAAGGCAGCGAGGAAGAGAACTGTCATCCCACTGCGCCTACTACGGCGAAGTCTCTAACACTTCCCTCCCCTACCACAGTTCTTATATCGGACTACCTTTCCACTTGTTAATAGTATTTTTAAAAAATGAAAAGTCTTTTAAATGTGACCGCTTGACATACACTACCATTAATACGTGTTAAAAACCACATACAATGAGAATAACAACGTTAAAAGGAGTTAAGACATTTGTGCACAAAACACAGTATCATGAAAAGTTCACGGCTTTGAGAGAAGCACTGTAAAGCTGTCATAGAACAAAACAATAGTAAATGCATCTTTTTCAATGGAACATTTTGTGAAAGTGAGAGTTGCTAATCTGGGTTGTTTCCGTTGTTAGAGAGAGAGACGTGTGGAAAAAGTCGAAAAGCTGAGAAAGCATGTGCAAATGTAGATAATTGTACCGTGTGAAAAAAGAAAGCATCGTGTGAAAATTGGCGGGAAAAAAGAAGAAATAGTATAAAAAGGAGAGACGTGGGCGATAGACAGGCTTTTACAGATTTTTAGGATTCATTAGGCGAGAGGATTTTACAGATACACCCATACCTCGACTTTCGTCGCTTCGACTTTCGTCGCTTCGCTCTTTCGTCGGTTTTCAATTCTAACCACGTTTCCAAATTTCGTCGCTCGCTTCGCTCTTTCGTCGCATTTGGTCACAACTGCGCGTCATCTTGATTCTTTCGTCGTTCAGTCTTTGAACAGAAGTCGTTCGGTGTGCACTGTTTTTTTTTAAGTTGTCCGCTTTGAATCTCTTATATTTGTCATTAAACATATTAATACTACTTTTTTGTGATTAAAATAACAAAACTATTCATACTATATTATTTTTGTGATTATACTGTAAACAGTTCATAGTTATTTTAGTGATAACAGTATAATGACAGTGTTCATATCGTGATTATAAGACACGTGTACAGTTTTCATACTGTACTTTTTTGTGTGATTAGGCCTTATACGGTACTTCTTATTTTTGTGCTTTAATATATTCATAATGGGTCCTAAGTGTAGTGACAAAGTTAAAAGAACCCATAAGGTTCTCAATTTGCAAGAAAAGCTTAAGCTAATCTTAAATGCTGAAATAGGCCGCAGGCTAGGTGTACCAAGCACTACAGTTAACACAATTGTAAAGAACAGAGCTAAAGTGTTGGAGGAAATTAAAAACGCTACGCCAGTGCATACCAAACTTATTAGAAAGAGGTACAATTTAATTGGTGAGATGGAGAAAGTGTTAAATGTGTGGATTGAAGACCAAGTCAGCGACAACATTCCTCTAAGCCAAGATCTTATCCAGGCTAAAGCACAAACTTTATTTAATGCAATGAAGGCTGAACAAGGAGAGACATCAGCTGAAGAGACATTTGGAGCTAGGTGGGGCTGGTTTGAGAAATTTAAGAAAAGGTCAAATTTGCATAATATAGCAGTGAAGGGAGAATCAGCTAGCGCAGATACCGCAGCTGCATGAGCTTTTCAAGTGAAACTTGAAAAAATTATAGAAGAAGTTGGCTACACAAAGCAGCAGATCTTCAACGTAGAATAAATTTCGACAGAAGTTCAAAAGTAAATAGTGGGCTAGAACACCAAATAGCCTGTTACAGAGAACTTCTTAGGGAAAGGAAGAAGACATCAATGAGGTAAACGTCTTTGCCCTCTTTTTTCAAGACGCAACCGCCACAACCAATTTCAGTCACCCCTCCCTCTAACCCTTCAGATTCCGAGCCATCAACATCAGCCCCAGCCCCAGTTAGATCTCCTTCAAAGTGCCCTTCTCCTAAAAGAATTAGATTGAAATCCTCCAGTTCTGAAGATGAGCCACCTCAATTTTCTCCATCTGGTTTTCTAAGTCTAGAATCCCCCTAAATTACCAACATTCAAAATTGTACATACTGTATATATTCATCGTCTACTTGCTCAAGAATGATTTTAAGGTAAGATGCTATTTACGTATTTTTTATTTTTTACTGTATTTTCTTTACTCTTATGTTTATTTCTGTTTATCTAGGTGTTGCACGCATTCGCAAGTGTTATATAGTTAGTTATTTACGTTTTTTGGCGGCCCTAATGCATTTGTAAGCTAAATAAATGCTATGCTTCGACTTTTGTCGATTTTCGACTTTCGTCATTGCTCTGGTCCCTAACCTGTCGAAAGAGTGAGGTATGGGTGTAGTGTTAGGTGAACTTCGTCTTTGAGATTATCAAGACACGTTTTTAACTTGACAAGTTTTCAAGTTAGACAAGTATTTTTAAGTAGACAAGTTAGTTTTTAAGTATACAAGTTTGTATTTTATTCTATTGGATATATTATTCCTGTGGATATACACTTTCATTTTGGATACTTACTATTTTGTGTAAGCGTAAGAAACAAGTACTTCACCATTGTGTCAATAGCATTGCTGTTCTAATGACGTTAATAAACTATATTTTATTTTTCTACATTGCTGAGTTTTCTTTGGAACGTTACAGTGGATTACTTTGACAAACCATTTATACGAGGTATTGCTTTTAACTAAACCTAAAAGGGTACGAACGAACTCTGGGAAGAAAGATAAACTAAGGTCAAGAATTTCCATCTCAGGTGGAAAGGCCTGTAACCACTTGAACCAGAACGTACAAAGAGTTAGCTCACGTCAAAATATTTACCTGCGCACACAACACCATTGACTGGCCAACAGACCCGGTTACACTAACTTCATATTGATGCCGTGACCAAGCCCGGTCACATAAACAACAAATTGTGTCAATGAAAGTAAGAAAGAATGTTTACAATACTATGCACAGCTGACGAGAATAATGAGAATGTCCTGAAAGAAACCAGTGGGCAAAGAAATCGTAGTGCTATATTAGAAGAAAGAAATTCAATATATTAATGGCACTTGTAATGATAAGTTGACAGCTCTGATGTATTGTGATAACAGGGCAGTGTGAAGGAAAACGAGAGGACGACAATGAAAGAAGATATCGGTCAGTTTAACATGGTGGCATGGCAGAAAGTCAACAACAGAAGTGGAACTCAGCACTGCGGATAGGAATGGGGGAGAGACATGATCACCTACGGCAGCTGGCTTTGTAATTGAAGAGGAAAAAGAACAGAAAGAAGAAAGGGAGAAAAGGAAGAAGAAGAAAAGGAGGAAGAACGGAATAAAAGGAAGAAGAAGAAGACGAGGAAGAAAAAGATGAAGAAGAAGGAGAAGAAAGAGAAGAAGAAGAAGAAGAAGAAGAAGAAGAAGAAGAAGAAGAAGAAGAAGAAGAAGAAGAAAGAGAAGAAGAAGAAGAAGAAGAAGAAGAAGAAGAAGAAGAAGAAGAAGAAGAAGAAGAAGAAGAAAGAGGAGAAGAAGAAGAAGAAGAAGAAGAAGAAGAAGAAGAAGAAGAAGAAGAAGAAGAAGAGAAAGAGAAGAAGAAGAAGAAGAAGAAGAAGAAGAAGAAGAAGAAGAAGAAGAAGAAGAAGAAGAAGAAGAAGAAGAAGAAGAAGAAGAAGAAGAAGAAGAAGAAGAAGAAGAAGAAGAAGAAGAAGAAGAAGAAGAAGAAGAAGAAGAAGAAGAAGAAGAAGAAGAGAAAGAGAAGAAGAAGAAGAAGAAGAAGAAGAAGAAGAAGAAGAAGAAGAAGAAGAAGAAGAAGAAGAAGAAGAAGAAGAAGAAGAAGGAGAAGAAGAAGGAGAAAGAGAAAGAGAAAGAGAAAGAGAAGAAGAAAAAGAAGAAGAAGAAGAAGAAGAAGAGGAAGAAGAAGAAGAAGAAGAAGAAGAAGAAGAAGAAGAAGAAGAAGAAGAAGAAGAAGAAGAAGAAGAAGAAGAAGAAGAAGAAGAAGAAGAAGAAGAAGAAGAAGAAGAAGAAGAAGAAGAAGAAGAAGAAGAAGAAGAAGAAGAAGAAGAAGAAGAAGAAGAAGAAGAAGAAGAAGAAGAAGAAGAAGAAGAAGAAGAAGAAGAAGAAGAAGAAGAAGAAGAAGAAGAAGAAGAAGAGAAAGAGAAGAAGAAGAAGAAGAAGAAGAAGAAGAAGAAGAAGAAGAAGAAGAAGAAGAAGAAGAAGAAGAAGAAGAAGAAGAAGAAGAAGAAGAAGAAGAAGAAGAAGAAGAAGAAAGCTTTACAGCTCAAATCTATGGAGTACTGTTCAGCATTCTTTCGTAATTACTTGCTTGAATATTTTCCCATAAGAATAAATTGTGATGGCAACAGTGGTACTAATGAGGCAATAACACCAATATATGGATAGGTAGGATTTCTTCAAAGTGGACCATCAAGACCAGGGAAAGAACATTGGAGATCCATAACAGTCGACCTTCTCTGCGACGAAGGCAGCTAATCTTATCAAGACATCTCTCTCTCTCTCTCTCTCTCTCTCTCTCTCTCAGTCCGACTCTCTATTGGCCTATTCGTTTGTCTTTACTAACCACTTTTGTTTAAGACCACCGGTGCGTTATTTCTTTGTCGCTTTCAAATCTTTGACGCTCAAAATCTCTACGTTCAACTCGTTGTACAGAGCATGTGACGAAATGGGCGACCTCTATCGATGTTTGGTTCTCTCCGGCAGTATCGGTACATTTGTGGTACTGATTTTTATTATGTGCTGTCAATAAGCGCACTTTTCTTTCCCTCTTTCTTTCTTTCCTCGTTATTCTCTGCTAAGAACCAGATATTTGATTTTATCAAAGCACCCTGTAGGTGATAAATATCACATTTGCAAAGAGCGCCTGATATGATACATCACATTTGCTTGGCGCTACCCAGATGTGTTGGTTATAGGCGCGGCAGATTAACACGTACATCGGCCAGCGCTATCGTCTTAAATCACCGATAAGACACGGAGTTTGCGTACTCGACAGATAACGAGACTACTGTCTTTGTGACACATGGGGGAGACAAGTGTGATATAATCGCTTCTGGTCACTTGGTTAAAAGTAATCATGGAGTTATTACATTTTAGACAATATGAGTCTACAAATGTGTTTGTGAGAGTGTATGCAAGACATCATATAACCATATATGGGAGACGAGACCTTTTGCAAAATGTTTCCATGTAGGAAATATTTTGAAGGTGCCACACCCGACCTGTTTGAAATGATTGAATCTTTCTGATTAGATTCATAACAACATTGAGGGGAATATAGCTTGACCATTTTCGCAGTTTTATCTCACTGTGAATTTCAAGCTCGCCAAGACAACATCAGACCTCGCCAAAGCAAAGACTAGATTCATAATTCCTGTTTGTTAATCGGACCTTTTATTGGAGAACCAAATAAGACTTATAAAGCACAGGAACTCTACATTTTAATACGGAACACCGGGATAAGAAACTGAAGAAACACGGAGTCAGAAAGGGAATCTATAGTAGAATTACAGCATCCCAGACGCGTGTAAGAGAACGATTCGTCTCTTTTATTCATCTGTGCAACAAGTCTGCAGCCAGGATTGGCGTAAGTTGTGATTTACAGTTCATATTTTATTACTAACATGTGAACTAACATATATATGTATATATTACCATGTGAAGTTTAATGTGTGAAACTCGCTATTGGATGTCAAAGTCATTTGGGGCTGGCAACCTCAGTATCTAGAATGATGATTCATGAACCACCACTGCAAGGGCTGGTGATTGCTTTATTGATAGTTTCGTAAAGAGAACTAAAATGCATAAAGTAGTTCCAGGTTCCCTATGAAGTAGGAAGGGAAAGATGAAAGAAATGATGTACATTCTAAGTATAATACTTATATATTTAAAGCAGTGTAAATGTCCCTATAAACATATTCACTTTAAAATTAATGTAAGTTTTCAAGCTTTAAACCAGTGTAAATGTCTATGTGAAAATATTCATTTTAATTAATAGAAGTTTCAAACTTTTCCACAAGTGTAAATGTAAATGAAACATAAATGAATTTATATTGTGAACACTTTTCAAACAGTGGAGATGTAAATGTAAAACATATTATATCTGTACGTTTAACCGGTCCATTTAAACGTAATGTAAAGCTAAAGCTTTTCATTTCAAATGTAAAGGAAGTTTTATCCCGAGGAATTAAATTTAATTCTCATCGAGGGTAAATTCTGACATGGCTTGGTAGAATAGAAGGGGGGGGGGGGGGGGGGAGAGGCACATACTTGTGTCGGGAAAACGTCATACTCAAAAGAGCGTTTCGTTTCTATTTCTATTACCAGTTATTGGTGGTACCAGCAGGAAGTACTATCTCTGGAACCAAGTGAAGGTAGAAGTGGACTGACGTTTTGCGAGACGCCATCATAAGATGGTCTTATAGACAGACGCAGAATCAGCTTAGCCGTTACTCCTTGGCGTTCTGGGAACGTGCGGCGCCTGAACTTTGACCAGAGACGAGCGAGAGCAGAGTGAAAGGAACTAACAAAGCGGGAGAAGAAACTATCATTGATAGCTAAGTGAAAATATCCGCTGCCAAAAGTGACCTCCTTTATTCAGTTAAATCCCATCCAAGTGATGAAATCCTTTCTTCATAAATATTCAAATTATTTTCCAACTGTTAAAACCTAAAGTGATTATTACATTTTTTTATTTGTAATGTTACAAATTTAACTTCGATTCAATCTTTTTAAATGTACTACATGTTTGTCTCAGTCAAAGTTACTAAACACATACTCTAAACAGAGCTCTATATATATATATATATATATATATATATATATATATATATATATATATATATATATATATATATATTCATAACCCTCCACTCCCAAAGGAGCATAGGCCTTCAACAAACACATGCCAAGTCCTCCTGTCACGTGCCATCATCTCAAGTTCTTTCCATGTTCTCCTCATCATTTTCACCTCTGTTTCCAACTCTCTTCTCCATGTACTTCTTGGTCTTCCTCTGCCTCTCTTGCCCTGCGGGTTCCAGAACAAGGACTGCCTTGTAATGCTATCAACAGGTTTCCTCAGTGTGTGTCCTATCCATCGCCATCGTCTTCTTCTCATCTCTTGTTCCACTGGCACTTGTCTAGTTCTTGTCATCAGTTCTACGTTGGTAACCTTGTCATACCATTTTAATCCCTCTATTCTACGCAAGCACCCATTTATGAAAGTCTGTAGCTTTTTGGTTGTTGTCTTTGTTGTTCTCCATGTCTCAGAGCCATACAATAGGACTGACTTCACATTTGAGTTGAAGATTCTTATTTTCGTGTTGGATCCTATTTCTCTTGATCTCCATATATTTCCCAATGCAATGAAAGCTCCTCTTGCCTTTTGTATTCTTATTTTGATATCGCTGTCTGTCCCTCCAACTTTGTCTATATTACTGCCAAGATACGTATATGATTCTACATCTTGTATTGGTGTTTCTTCAAGTTCAACCCTATTATCATTACCTGCATTTATTCTCATTATTTTTGTCTTTTCCCTGTGTATTTTCAGACCCAATTGCTGTGACCTCTCATCGAGTGTTTTCAATTTGTCCTGCATCTGATTACGGTTATGGGACAGAAGAGCCAAGTCATCAGCAAAATCCAGATCATCCAACTGCTTAGTCAGAGTCCACTGGATTCCATTTCTGTTGTGTGTTGTCGATGATCTCATAACCCAATCTATTGCCAGCAAGAAAAGAAATGGAGACAAGAGGCATCCCTGTCGCACTCCTGTTCTTATCCCAAATGGTTCTGTAAGCTGTCCTTCATGAAGAACTCTGCATGTCATGTCTTCATATGTTTTCTTTATTAAATTAATGATCTTCAGGGGAACTCCATAATGCCTCATCAATTTCCAAAGTGATTCTCTGTCTACACTGTCAAATGCCTTTTCATAGTCCACAAATCCGATGTATAGTGGTGAATTCCATTCCAGACTTTGTTCAACTATTATTCTCAAAGTGGCTATCTGGTCTGTACATGATCTGTTTTGTCGAAAACCTGCTTGTTCATCTCTCAATTTCTTGTCTATCGACTCTTTTAATCTCTCAAGGATAATCCTGTTTAATATTTTTCCTGGCACTGATAGTAACATTATTCCTCTATAATTTGTGCACTCTTGTAAATTTCCCTTCTTAGGCAACTTAACCAGATATCCTTCCTTCCATTCTGCTGGTATCTCTTCCTTTTCCCAGACTTTACCAAGTAATTTATATAACATCTCTGTAGCCGTGTCGATATCTGCTTTGATGGCCTCTGCTGGAATGCCATCAGGTCCAGACGCTTTTCCATCTCTTAGAAGCTTTATGGCTTTCTTTATTTCTTCCTTCGTTGGTCTTTCACCGTTAATTTGTAGCTCTTCTTCTGCTGGCTGGATGTCCAGCGGGTTTTGTGGAGCTGGTCTATTGAGAAGGTCCCCAAAATATTCTGTCCACCTCTTCATTTGCTCTTGTATATTGCTGAGCAGTTTCCCATTCTTGTCTTTTATGAGACAACTTGTTTGCTTGTATTTCCCTGTTAACTTCTTTGTGCTGCTATACAGTTCTCTCATATTTCCTTTGGCTGCAGCATCTTCTGCCTCTCTTGCCAACTCCTCAATATACTTCCTCTTGTCTCTTTTGATACTTCTTTTTACTTCTTTGTTTGCTTCTGTGTACACTTCTTGAGCCTTGGCTTTGGAACTTCTGGTTTTGCTTGTGTTTAACTCTGCTTTCTTGTTTTTTCCTGTCTTTTATCTTATTGATGGTTTCTGTTGTTATCCATGCTTTTTGTTGTCTTTCCCTTTTCCCCAGTATTTCTTCACATGTCTCCTTCCATACCGTTTTGACCTGCTGCCAATAGTCTTCTGTATTCTCTACATCTTCCAGCTGTTGTAGCACTTGGAATTTGTTGGATACTGTGACCGCAAATTTGTCTCTTGTTTCTTGATTTCTTAGCTGTCCTACATTAAACTGTTGTCTATAATTTTGCATTGTTGCATATCTCTTGAGTTTCATTTTTATTTTGGCTATCAGAAGATGGTGATCTGATGCCACATCTGCTCCTCTATATACCTTTACATCCTGCAATGATGATCTAAACTTCTTCTTTATGCATATATGATCGATCTGATTTTCTGTTCTATGGTCTGGTGATATCCATGTTGCCTTGTGTATTCTCTTATGTGGAAACATGCTTCCTCCTATAGCCAGTTGATTTGAAGCACAGAAGTTTGCGAATAGTTCTCCATTTTCATTCATTACTCCTAGCCCATGTTTTCCCATGACTTCTTCAAATCCGGTGTTGACTGTACCTATCTTTGCATTCATGTCACCCATCAAAATTGTGATGTCTCTTCTTTTTACTTTATCCATAATTTCCTGTAGTTTAGTATAAAATGCTTCTTTCACAGACTCTTCTTTGTCATTAGTTGGTGCATAACATTGGATGACATTTACATGAATTTTCTTTTTAGCTGTTTTGAAAGTAGCTGTTATTATTCTGGGTCCAACAGCTTCCCATTCAATGAGTGCTTTCTGTGCTTCTTTAGATAACATAAGAGCTACCCCTTCACTGTGGTGTGAAGTTTCGTCTTCATGTCCTGAGGACAGCACCAATTCACCTGTGATGAGTTTCTTCCTGTCTACCCCCTTCCACTTTGTTTCACACATTCCCAGAACCTCGATTTTGTATTCCCTCATTTCTGCTGCTACTTGCGCCACTTTCCCTTGTTCGTTTAATGTCCGAACATTCCAGGTGCCAAATCTGGAAGTTCTCCTAGAAGAAAGAAGGTTAGTCAGCAACACAGACTCCTTTCGGCTTTCTCTGTGTTGCATCATACGCCTCCCCGTGAGAGGACCTTCCCCTGTCTTGGATGGCTGTGTTTTATTTCCTTTATTTGACTTGTCCATATTTGTTGAAGTTTTTTGTGGTTTAAATTTTTTTTTACAGGATGGGGTAACCGGCCCCATGCCCAACCCTCCTTAGTCGCCTTCTACGACATGCCTGGCAGGGGACAGTGTTACTATTCTTTGCTCCCCTTTCGGGCCCCGGTGATACACGGGTGATATATATATATATATATATATATATATATATATATATATATTAATAATAAATTCCACTGATTAACTCAGGGGTGGGGGCTTAACGAGCTAGAAGAAACCATTGCTTAATTTTTTCATAAAAGTGTAGGCAGATTATAGAATCAACGTGCTTATCGACAGCCAGCATTGTTTTCGCTTATCTGAATATCTTGTGAAGACTCCTATGTGATAGAAGCTTTACTACTCTCGTATCTACATTTCTGCCAAGAGTAATCTTGTGTAAAGATAGACTCCATTGAAGCCTATAATAGATACTCTTGAGTTTTGGCCATTGTTGGACCACTACTGCAAAGCAGGTGAGGCAATACCGTCACAGAGCAGAAAATTTGCATGCAGATGTCTTTCTTTATACATTCTAATAGTTAAAGTTTGATTGACATTGACTCGGCCAATTATACGTAACAATTAAAACTGTAAAATAAAGTGGAAATAATTCCATTAAACTAAGAATGTTAAAGTAAGGGATCTAATGAACGGCGATTACAGATTTTGTTTTGTATTAGAAGGGGCGGGCGTCGGATCGTGAATGGTGATATGTGATTAAATAGGTGTGTTTCTTTAAACAACTAAGCCAGCTTAGGGTAAACACAGCTCTAGTATTGACCAACTTTTGCGCGCGCTTTACATTAGGTGTTTAAATTTTAATGAATAAGTAAATAAATAAAGGTAATTAACAAGCACTAGTCAGACATAAAGGAGGGTACCAGACAATAGAAAATAAATATAATTGATAGGCTTATCAGGAATCGAACCGAGGCCCATCCAAACATCGCCTTGCTATGTTAAAACTTAGCGTTTTTTATTTTAAAGGTAAATTCAATCGACGGCAAGATTAATATTCAGTTATGACTTTAAATCATAAAACAAAGGAAATAAAAACCTTATAAAGCACTTTTAAAATTGTTAATATTTTGCAGATGTCTTGGCTCTTTTGTCACAAAACCATAATCAGATGCAAGACAGGGAGCCGCGCTGGTGTAATGGTTACCACACTGCGCTGGCGATCGGGCGATCCAGGTTCAAGCCCGGGCGAGATCATTTGAAGAGGTGTCGTCGACCGGGACTTGGACTGGATTAATTCGAGCCCTGGGCGAAAACATTTGAAGGATTTTCGTCCTGAGCCGACCCAGCTCTAATGGGTAGCCTACCCTCCGAAGACGGCGAGTATCTGCCTGAATGGCGAGTGGATTGTACAGGGAAAAAAGGGATACTCACGTAAAAATCAGTCTTAGGTTAGATATACTAACCGGAGATTCTCGCCTCAAGTAATAGCGGGCGTACGTTAAAAAAATGCAAGATTCGATGAGAGGTCACATATCGTACGCATATGTTAGCAGCAATAAAGACAAAGTTGAAGGGACAAACAATGATACCAAAATAAGAATACAAAAAGCAAGAAGATCTTTCACTGCATTGTGAAACATTTGAAGATCAAGGGAAATCAAGTTCAACATTAAAATAAGAATCTGCAACTCAAATGTCAAGTCAGTCCTATCGTATGGCTTTGAAACATGGACAACAACAACAATAGTTACAGTCATAAATGGGTGCTTACGTAGAGTAGATAGATTGACATGGCATGACAAAGTCACCAATGTGGAACTGATGGCAAGAACTAGACTGGTGCCAGTGGAGCAAGAGAAGAAGACGCTGGCGATGGATAGGACACACATTGAGGAAATCTGTTGACAGCATTACAAGGCAATCCTTGTTCTGGAATCCCCAGGGAAAGAAAGGCAGAGGTAGAAAAAAAAAAACACGTGGAGAAGAGAACTAGAGACAGAAGGTAAAACATGGAAATAACTTGAGCTGATGGCACGTGACAGAAGGACTTGGCATGTGTTTGTTGAAGGCCTTGGGAAGCTAAAGGGTATTGATTGAAGATTAATATTCAGTTATGACTCAAATCATATAGAAAGTAAAGAATAGCTTTGATAACTATTAATAGTAGCACAGAAAAACAGAAATTACATTTTTCCATTCATTCTATTGCAAAGAAGATACGTAGATTGACCAGTCCCTGGTCGACGAAACTCCTTCAAATGTTTTCGCCAAAGGGGTCTTCACAAGAGATTCAGTATTGATTAATATTTTCATATCGTTTGCAAATTTCTATTTTTAATCAGAAGCGACTACTGTTGTTCTTCATTTCTTCTTTTCCGTCGCAATTACTTAATCTAGTAAACCTAGGACATCTTGCCTGCTGACACCACGAGCAATGTAGGGTGGTCCTGGAAGTGACGCGCTAGCCTAAAATGATTCAGTAATGTTTTCTAGCTAGGCAGGCAGAACAACCAAAAGGTTAAAGGGGAAAAACCTGAAAAACAAAATTATGGATGACATCCCAGGAGCCGGTTCGACGTGCATACATAATTTAGCTCAGATCTGAAAGTAAACGTAAAACACTCTCCACTTTAAAAAAACAAACAAAAAAATAATTTGTTTCACATTTATTTTGTGTGTGGAAACTTCTCCCCCCACACATTCCCCATTTATTCTCATCTTAGGGCGTCGTGAGCGTGTTTGTGTGGAATTCCCCCCTCCCCCTCCCCATTTTCAACGCCCAGCAGCAGCGGACAGCTAACTACCAAAATAATAATCACATCTCGCTACAGCTGTTCTTTGTGTCGCAATGAGCTGTGCATACACGGTTGACTAATACACCCTGTCACTAGTTGTTCTCCTACACGGCGCCGAGATAACAATTGCAACTTAATAAACACTTGGACTGGTAAACGTCACGTGGGAGCTCATTATTTTTCAGCTGTATTGTAGTGTATATTATTACCCTGCTGCAGTGTTCCCAACCTTTTTCGTTACCCGTACCCCCATGGCTTTTAGTAAACCTTCCAGTACTCTCCTTGGCTTTCAGTAAACCTTCCTGTACCCATTGGCTTTCAGTAAACCTTACTGTATCCCCTTGGCTTTCAGTAAACCTTCCAGTACCCCCTTGGCTTTCAGTAAACCTTCCTGTATCCCCTTGGCTGTCAGTAAACCTTCCTGTATCCCCTTCGCTGTCAGTAAACCTTCATGTATCCCCTTGGCTTTCAGTAAACCTTCCAGTACCCACTTGGCTTTCAGTAAACCTTCCTGTATCCCTGGCTTTCAGTAAACCTTCCTGTATCCCTGGCTTTCAGTAAACCTTCCCGTAACCCCTGGCTTTCTGTAAACCTTCCTGTATCCCTGGCTTTCAGTAAACCTTCCTGTACCACTTTGGCTTTCAGTAAACCTTCCCGTACCCCCTGGCTTTCAGTAAACCTTCCCGTACCCCTGGCTTTCAGTGAACCTTCCTGTATCCCTGGCTTTCGGTAAACCTTCCTGTATTCCTGGCTTTCAGTAAACCTTCCTGTATCCCTGGCTTTCAGTAAACCTTCCTGTACCACTTTGGCTTTCAGTAAACCTTCCTGTACCACTTTGGCTTTCAGTAAACCTTCCCGTACCCCCTGGCTTTCTGTAAACCTAGCTTTTACCATGTATTTACATATATACAAATAAATACGCAGATTAATTAATTTTTCATAAAGAAAACTTTATTCGGTATATAACACAATTTTAAGTGGCCATAACGGTTGTTAAGTGTTTATCAGAATGCAGTGAAATAAATTAATGATAACCCTGATTCTGTTTCTTGTAAACCAACATGTGTATCAGTGATACAGTTTTTGAAAGAGATGCCCGTATACCATATTCAACCTCCAGTTTGATACCTGCTTTGGATTTGACTGAGAACAGGACTGAGAATCCTAATTCGTTAGGGATCAGTTGTTATTAAACCAATTTGTGAGTGTGTGTGTGTTTAAATATTTCAATAGGATAATATAGTTATTATCCAATATTCCCCCCTAACCTCCTTTGACAAACTTCTTGTATCCAATGGCGTGCTCATAACCCAGGCTGGTAACCCCTGCCATACAGAGTCTTTTTCAACCACTATGACAGCCTGAGGGCTGTATACCACAAGTCAACTATAACGGGAAAACACTTTGAATTCGGAACATATTGCAGACTTAAAACACTAAATACGGTAACTAAATTTAATGTAAACGGTAGCTACATTACTACCGATAAAGTAGTAAACGAAAATGGGCGAATGGTATGTGCTTGAAAGAAGAAACAAAGAAGAACGAAACAAAGAAACAAGGAAAGAAACAAAGAAGGGAAGAGAGAGAGAGAGAGAGAGAGAGAGAGAGAGAGAGAGAGAGAGAGAGAGAGACAGAGAGAGACAGAGAGAGACAGAGAAGAAAGAAAGAAACAAATAAAGAAAGAAGCTAAGAAAGAAACAAAGAAGGGAAGAGAGAGAGAGACACAGAGAGAGAAAGAGAGAGTCCTTATTCAGGAATCACCAGGATACAAGAAGCAGATGTAAACGAAATAAGACACATAAATAACTGGAGGCTAGAAGGCCGTGATATCGCAGATGAACGTTAAGAGTACCACTAACAGCTAAATGATGATGATTAATGAAAATATCCTGATAGAAGCCAGAACTGGAAGCAGAAATCTTCATCTTCTTCCTCGTTGGTCCTAAAAAGGACGTTGGTTGCGCTGTGTCGCCGTTTACAGCGAAGCTGCGATATTTGCGCCTTTCGGCCAGACACATCCTACTTCCGCACGGCTTTTTTGGGGGGACCGGGTTTGCCTTCCCTCTTCGATCCCTACTCTCTCCGCCAAACTGCAGTGATGCAGACTGTTTCCAGGACCACCACTTGGAGGTGGAGTAGGATCTTGGTCAGCTCTGGTTCGCTGAGCCTGACACAAGCAGTCAAGCTATGAGTCGCTGACTGCATTCATCTCGTTAGCTGCGTCTTCGGTCCCGAAACAGAAATGAAAAAATTGAAGAAAACGTGGAAAGAACTTGAGATGATTGAACGCATCATGAGCACTTGACGTGTGTTAGTTGAAGGCATATGCTTATTGGGGAGCTAAAGGTTTTTTTAAATTGATTGATTGTTCCTGTTGTGTGTTGAAGTTTTTGTAGTTTACCATTTTGTACAGTGTGTGATAACCAGCCCTATGCCCAACCCTCATGTGTTGCTTTTTACGACATGCATGGTAAGTTATAGCGTTACTATTCTTTGCTCTACTTTCGGGCCCAGGTAACACACATTAGTTCATTCACCTTTAACGCTGTATAAGGACCATGTGTTGTCACAACAGTTGGCCTCCCTTGCAGGATGACTGCATCAAAGCACGTCACGTTCTTCTGTAATATCGGTTTCAGTAGCAACTTGTTTCACCTCATGAGGTTGGCAGACATCATTAAAATAATTAGATTGCACACACACACAAAGTTATTTCTGTAAAATTTATCACATCAGAGTGATATGTTGGAGTTAATTATAAAATTATTCGCTGTTTTAAATTTCCACCGTCAGGCATTATATGTTCTCTCGTTCTATCTCCTTTTGTACCATTGACAATCCATGTAATTGAGTGTGCGTCTATGGATGAGTGTGTGTGTGTGTGTTTGTCCGCGTGGTTTTTTTTTAAACCTGCATCTCAATATAAAAAAGTCGTTTTCTCGTAGTTTTTAAACAATGAGATACAGGTTAAAAAAAAAAAAAACACACACACACACACACATACACAATTGTGTGTATCCCAATGTTACATAAGTATAGCATAGAACAAGATAACATTTGACGTAGAGAGTTCTACAGTGGTATATAAAGTTAATCATGTCGTACGGAAGTGAGTCATGGACAATTAGTAAAC
The DNA here is from genome assembly GCA_024509875.1 of Oreohelix idahoensis. NCBI lineage: Eukaryota > Metazoa > Mollusca > Gastropoda > Stylommatophora > Oreohelicidae > Oreohelix > Oreohelix idahoensis. The sequence continues at coordinate 624,799 of JAMPIV010014846.1, read as the reverse complement.
ACGTAGGTAAAGCATTAGACGCCACGGAGATGTGGTTTTGCAGAAGAGTGTTAAGAATACCGTTGACAGCTAAATGGTAATGGATAATGAGGGTGTTCTGAAAGAAACTAGTGCGCAAAGGAAGTTTATTACTCACACCAGAATAAAACAATCCGCGTTGTTTGGGGGCGTGTAATGAGAAGAGAACTGTGGCAGCAGATATACGTCCTCTCAGACGTCCACATGAATATTTTCAAAGACAACAGTAGTCAATCTGAGGCTATTTGAATTTCCGTAGAGCTGTTCCATGAATGGTACTGATGTCGGCCATATGCGCTTTCGCTGTTCCGCATATGTTGGGCAACTTTGAAGCAGATGTTCAGCAGTCATTTTATCAGTGCCACAGTTACACTGATCGGTAGTTCCTATCTTTAGCTTGTTGAATAGATGGTATCACAATCTGTTGTGGCCAGTGCGGAGTACGAAGATTACCACTTGTTCTCTTCTGTTGAGCTGGTAGTATGCATCATTGTGTGTGTGACCTGGATGCTCTACATCCCATTTGTTTCTGTATTTGATTCTGATAAAACTCTTTGCCTTCTCAAAAGTTATGCTTGTATCTGACTGAGGTAGATTTTTACCTTACTTTGCCAATCTGTCAGAGATACAATGCGTGAGTCAGAACTGGTCCACCAAAGAAGGATGGCTGCCGACCAAGCAAAGAAGAGACAATTTGGTGCTACACTGCAAGACGCCACCAGGTGTGATGGCCACAAATTGCTTTGTTAGACAGTGGCCATAGACCACAACAGAAGAATGGGAAGAAGATCTGGAATGTATCACAGAAGCAGACAAGAATAAAGGAAAAAGAAATACTGAACGACAAAGAGAACGAACGAACGAAATCTTTATTTCATCAGGGTAAAGAAATAGGCATTATTGCCTTTTTACATTTCTGCCCTGCAATACAATTTTCAGCGCTTTACAAATTAAAATTAAAATATTAACAACTTCAGACAGGATTAATTAATATTATCATGACAATCAGAAACTGAGCCAACACAAGTACATTTACTCATAGTCATTCACGCACATAGAGAGAGGGAGAGAGAGAGAGAGAGAGAGAGAGAGAGAGAGAGAGAGAGAGAGAGAGAGAGAGAGAGGTCAAGCAATAAAGCTACTTAATATAAAAAAAATTCAATTTAAAATGAAAATATTACAATGACAGTTAAATGCTCGTGGAAACGTTGAAATAACTGAAACAGAATTGTCGTTAAATGTGTGTACAAGATTTCATGACATGTGAATGCAGATGTCTTTTGAATGAGATGTAATTTTCAGTTTTGACAGACTTGGGTAGGGAATTTCATGCTAAAGCACCTGCATAACTAAAACAACTTCGGAAGAGGTCTGTTCGAGGTTTTGCAAGGTCCAAAAGTAGGTCGCCTCGTATAAGAGAGACGATATTTGACATAGCATTTAAAGAAGTCAAGAACAGAATTTGATAAAGATTACTGGAAACGAGAATTTGCACATACATGATTAACTCCACCACCAGGCACGTTACTTGAAGAAGAACATCTCAATATCAGTTTTACAGTAGTATCTATTACTCATGGCATTACAAGACAGTATTTGTTTTGGAATCTCTCGGGTAAGAAAGATAGAGGAGAAAGACTAAATAACACAGGAAGAAGGGCTGGAGACAGACATAAACGGGATGAGGAACACGCGGAAAGACCTTGAGCTGATGGCAAGGGACAGGGCGACTTGACTTAAGCAGAGCCAGGCCTAAACATTTTTGAAGGTGGTGCGAAGTCCTAAAAAAAGGAATAATATTCGTACGGCGTCATAAAAAAAACGTATATTCAATATACGATATAAAATCCCAGCTTTTTCTGTCAGTAACGCTAAGGGATGCAACTTTGGTTGAAAGTTAGAAATTAGTTGTATTGTTTCCCTTATATGTACTCTCCCGAAAAAAGTAACACTCGACAAAGAAAAGTGCGCATATGACGGTGTGCACAAAAATATTTCTAGAACAGTGGTGATGCACAGTGGTTTTTAAAAAAATACTTTGAATTAGTGAAATTGCCGTAAGGTATTGGTGCTTTTGAATTTAATTCCCGTTTTATGACAGACTTTTACACTAGTTAATTTAAGAAATGACACCTATGTTAACATACAAATAGTTCCTAATTTTTAACTTCGAAACAATCCAGTCTTTTTTTTTTTTTACATTTTAATTAAAACAATAATTTTGTTTTTAAATACATTTCGGCTGCACCGGTCACACCGCCTAAGAACCGGGACTGGGGCTAACTTTGTTGAAGTCCTTTGCTCCTTGTAACTCGAACATTTAACATAAGTTAAATCGATGTCCCTTCTAAACACTGTACTATATATCTTTGTTAATTACTAAATCTTGTTAGCACTCCACACACACTTTTGTATTGATCTGCCGCCTTGATCGTAAATCACCCGGACAGTGGAAGCCAATGCAGCTGTTATAGCTTCCTGGATAACGTCCCTTGATGTTTCTAATGTCATATAATTTTCATAAAAATCGCATCTCGCTGTTTATATAACGAAGAATAGACAACCTGAATCGGGAAATAAAACAGCTGTTAGCCAGAGAAAGGAATGATCCCTGAGCACTGGCTGACGTAATTTCTGTTAGCTGGGTAAATCTTCCTCTTTTTTTCTTTCTCACTCTCTCTTCTTCATTTGTTCTTTTCATCTAGGTCTTCATTTTATTCTTTTATCCTCGGTCTTCTCTCTTTTCTTCCTGTCTTCTTCTCTTCCTCTCAGTCTTTTTTTTTGTTGATTTTCCACCTTTCTTATTTCATTCTGTGTATGTCTTTTCTTCCTCAAATATTCTGTTCTTCTGGGTTTTCTTTCTCAGTTATTCTTTTATTATCTTCTTCTGTGTTTCTTTTGTTGGTCTTCTTTCACTTCTTTCTTTCTTCACTTCTTCTGTCTTCTTTCTCTTCTTCTGTGTCGTCTTTCTCTTCTTCTGTGTCTTCTTTCTGTTTTACTTTTATTCTCTTCTTCTGTGTCGTCTTTCTCTTCTTCCTTTCTTCTCTTATTCTGGGAATTTGTTACTCTTCCTCCTCTTCTCCTTCGTCTTCTTTCTCGTCCTGCCATCTTCGCATGTTTTGTCTTCTTTGGGGTCTTCTTTAACCACTACTCCAAGACCATGTGAATGCTTCATGCAGGCTACGTGAAACGGGAGCCAGCTGCAGTTGAATCTCCATACGATATGGGAGAAAATGTGAACGATAATTATGGTGATGACAGGACAGGAAGGCTTGAAAAGCATCCGTTGGTGACCTATACTCCGCGGGAGATGAAAGGTAATAATCATAATTTTAATTAAAAGCACACACCTTACAGTGATCCATCTTACCTATACAATTGTTCATCACCAGGGTACACCCCGCAGTATCTACAAATGAACGCACTACTCCAACACTTCCCAGATTCCAGATTTACCATAGTCGGTTTCCCCTGCAACCAGTTCGGACACCAGGAACCCGGTAATAACAGCACGGAGATACTTAATGGGCTGCAGTATGTACGACCAGGTCAAGGGTTCCAACCTCACCCCAAGCTCCGTATGATGTTCAAGACTGATGTAAACGGAGACAACGAACTCCCATTGTATACGTATCTCAAGGTATTCGCACTAATCCATTTTATACTTATCTGAAGGCGTTGACACTATTTCACTCTATACCTATCTCAGGATACTCATACTATCCCACTTTATACCCATCTCTAGATATTAACACTATCCCATTCTATACCTTTCTCAGGATACTCACACTCTCACTCTTTTCCCAACTTTAGATAATCACACTATCCCACTCTATATATATCTCATGGTATTCACTCTATTCTTACCTCAGAGTACTCACACTATCCCACTATATACCTGTTTCAACGTACTCACACTATCCCACTCTATACCTATCTCAAGGTTTTCACACTGTTCTGCTCTTTGCCTATTTCTGCCTACTCACACTATCCCACTCTATACACATCTCAAGGTGCTCACTCTGTTCTACTCTATATTTATGTCAACGTACTCACACTATCCCACTCCATAACTATCTCAAGTTATTCACACTATCCCACTCTATACATATCTCAAGGTATTCACACTACACCACTCGATACACATATCAAGTTATTTACCCTATCCCAGCTCTATACACATCTCAAGGTATTCACACTATCCCACTCTATACACATCTCAAGATATTCACACTATCCCACTCTATACATATCACAAGGTATTCACACTATCTCTTTCTATACATATCTCAAGGTATTCTCACTATCCCACTCTATATCTGTTTCAAGGTATTTACATTACGCCCAGATTTCCTCCAAAATTTTATTCATATCCCTTCGTTCAGATCTTTATGAACATTGAGCCACCTCTACAGCTTGTCCCCTAGTTCAGATCTTTATGAACATTGAGCCACCTCTACAGCAGGTCCCCTCGTTCAGATCTTTATGAACATTGAGCCACCTCTACAGCTTGTCTCCTCGTTCAGATCTGTATGAACATTTAGCCACCTCTACAGTTTGTCTCCTAGATCAGATCTTTATGAATATTGAGCCACCTCTACAGCTTGTCCCCTAGTTCATATCTTTATGAACATTGAGCCACATCTGCAGCTTGTCCCCTAGATCAGATCTTTATGAACATTGAGCCACCTCTTCCATCAGGTCCCCTCGCTCAGATCTTTATGAACATTGAGCCACCTCTACAGCAGGTCCCCTCGTTCAGATCTTTATGAACATTGAGCCACCTCTACAGTTTGTCTCCTAGTTCAGATCTTTATGAACATTGAGCCACTTCCACAGCTTGTCCACTAGTTCACATCTTTATAAACATTGAGCCACCTCTACAACTTGTCCCCTCATTCATATCTTTATGAACATTGAGCCACCTTTACAGCTTGTTCCCTAGTTTAGATTTTTAGGAACATTGAGCCACCTCTACAGCTTGTCCACTCGTTCATATCTTTATGAACATTGAGCCACCTCTACAGCTTGTCCCCTTGTTCAGATCTTAATGAACGTTGAGCCACCACTACAGCTTGTCCCCCACGAAGCCTGCTCCAAATCAGTAATGTATTCTTGCGTGAGTGGTTTCTTTAACATTTTGCATTACATGATGAGGTTTAGGGAGCAGTAACCCAATCCTTTCTTTATTTTTTTCAGAGACCCCTACACATAGCGATACATCATTTGTTTCATTCAAAATTGTTTCGTTAATTCATTAAACTCCATAATTCATTCTTGTGTTATCTTAAACACCAGTTTCTTTTTCTTCTTCTACTACTTCTTCTTCTTCGTTCATCCTGAAAAGGACGTTGGTTGCATTGTGTACGTTTACAGTGAAGCTGCGATGTTTGCGCCTTTCGGTCGACACATCCGACTTCAGCACGGCATTTTTTGGAACCAGGTTTGCCTTCCCTCTTTGATCCCTACTGTATCGAGCCTGTTTCCAGGACCACAACTTGGAGGTGAAGTAGGGTCTTGGTCAGCTCTGGTTCGCTGACTCCAGTCATCTCTCTTGCTGCGTCTTCGGTCGCAAACACCAGTTTAATATTGTATTGTGCATGGGGATGACGAGCTCATCATGTAAATGACATTAATACAGAAACTACTCACACTGTTCCACATGCTACAGCTGGAGCACAAAGGAAAATGGTGATCATGAATATTGTGTTCAGCGTTTCAGTTTCTGTTTTTACATCGTGGTTTTCAAACTTCGGAACTTTATCGATATTTATCATTTTAATGTTTGTTATTATCATATTCTGATTCTGTAAGATGTGTTCCGTCAATTCCATTTGTCTTGTCCTAGAACGATGATTTTAAAACAGTGGTTCGCAAGTGTGCCGCGAGAGTGTGGGGGAAGGTAAAAAAAAAAAAAATTGTTACATAAATTTTGTGTAATCTTTTGAAATTCAGATCAATATTATTATTTAAAAACAAGACAGTGATTATAATTTTATGTATTGAACGTTTAAACACAATCTAAATACTACTTTTTTAAATGATAAAATATCTCCTTAAAAAATAATTAAAGTGTGCCTTGACAATTTTAGTACCTTGATTCAGTGTGCCGTGAGCTGAAAAAGGTTGAAAATCACTGTCCTAGAACCTAGGCCGTAATGTGTCCCGGCACTTTTGGATGCTAGGGATCGTTTCGTTTTGCACTCCTTGTGTAGAATTGGACCACCACATTAGATAGTTCCATTGCAGGAAAGCCTGTGCCAGGCATTCACACGCTTCTGCAGCTGTGATTTCTGTGGCAATTCGTTTTACGTGATGAGATCGGCTGCCTCTTGCACACCTCATATTAGTCTTCTAATGCCCGAGGAAGAAGTGGTCTTATTATTTCTGTTTCTCTTCAGAGACCCCCCCCCCCCACCCCCTCGGGAACTGCACGGGGGCATTGATGTTGAGGATGGGTGAACGAAAATAAGTAGTCTAAGACTTCCTGGAATTAAGATTTTAAAATGGGAAGGGGGGGAGTCCTACCTTACGACCAGGACTAGTTTGTCAGGGACAAACATTTAAAAACAGAAGAGACGAGAAAGTGAGAACTAATCCAAAAAATTAACATTTTTGAAAGGATATATTTTTTTTATCGTACGCCCGCTATTACTCGGGGCGAAATCTCCGGTTAGTATGCCTAACCTGAAACTGATTTTACATGAGTTTATTTTGTACGCTGACAGGTTTCCTCTCGCCATTCAGGCAGATACTCGCCGTCTTCGGAGGTACCAATTAAAGCTGGGTCGGCTCATGAGCTGTTCACGTTATTCGAGTCCCTGGTCGTCGACACTTCTTCAAATGTCTTCGCCAGGGCTCGAATTATTCCAGTCCAAGTCCCGGTCGAGAACACTTCTTCAAATGTACTCGCCCGGGCTTGAACCTGGGATTTCCCCATCGCCAGCGCAGTGTGGTAACCACTACACTAGCGCTGCTCCCGTTAAACGGATATGAATCACTACAACCTGCATCAGGTATTTGGAGCGACAGAAAATTAAGTGGTTTGGCCATCTCATAAGAATAGATCCCGATCAGTTACCACTCCGTGCCTACAACAGTTGTTTTTTTTTTAATTATTTTTTTTAAATTATAAAATGTTGCCCTGTTTTGACGAGGCGCGGCCCGTTCAACCTAGACACAGGGTTATATTAGGGCGCTTGTCTAAATGTGGTGTGGTCTGATTGGTGAGAGCACGGGGAAGACCTTAAAGGCAGGTGGATAGACAAAATTACAGATCCTACAATGCGGGCTCACAGCCACCAATGCGACACACTTACCACAAGAGAGGAAACTTCAGCTCTCACAGTTGAAAATCTGGTTTCAGAGCATCGAGAAGACCAAGAGACAGATGTGTAGACAACATTACAGAAATCCTACAGCAATACGGGCTCAGAGCATCGAGAAGACCAAGGGACAGGTGTATAGACACCATAACAGAAATCCTACAGCAATATGGGCTCAAAGCATCGAAAAGACCAAGAGATAGGTGTATAGACAACATTACAGAAATCCTACAGCAATACTGGCTCAGAGCATCGAGAAGACCAAGAGACAGGTGTATAGACAACATTACAGAAATCCTACAGCAATACGGGCTCAGAGCATCGAGAAGACCAAGAGACAGGTGTATAGACACCATTACAGAAATCCTACAGCAATACGGGCTCAGAGCATCGAGAGGACCAAGAGATAGGTGTAAAGACAACATTACAGAAATTCTACAGCAATACGGGCTCAGAGCATCGAAAAGACCAAGAGACAGGTGTATAGACACCATTACAGAAATCCTACAGCAATACGGGCTCAGAGCATCGAGAAGACCAAGGGACAGGTGTATAGACACCATTACAGAAATCGTACAGGAATACCGGCTCAGAGCATCGAGAAGACCAAGAGACAGGTGTATAGACACCATTACAGAAATCCTACAGCAATACGGGCTCAGAGCCTCCAGAAGACCAAGAGACAGGTGTATAGACAACATTACAGAAATCCTACAGCAATACGGGCTCAGAGCATCGAGAAGACCAAGAGACAGGTGTAAAGACACCATTTACAGAAATCCTACAGCAATACGGGCTCGGAGCAGATAATGCGACGCGCTTGGCTGTAGAACGCTTCTTCTTCTTCTGCGTTCAGTTTGTGGTCATGCTAAATCTGCAAGTCTGTCGCCTGGACCAAGTCCACAGTCTTTTCAAGGTCAGCGCGGCAGCTCCATAGCTTCTGCTTGAGCTCAGCACCCCTAGCCAGGTCAGTGGTCGTGGGTCATCATGGGTTGGGCAATTTTGGAAAATGTGTTCGGCGGTCTGGATTCCAGTTCCACTTGGACAATCATTTAAATGATGATATCATGAGGCGGTAGAGATGGCCCAGTAGTCTGCGGTGTCCAGTTCTCAGGCGGAATATAATGGTCTGGTGGTATCTATTAAGTTGGTGGATTGGGTGATCTCTGCTGCATGTATCACCTTCCTTCTTCCACTGATTTTTGTACGTGTTGTGGTTGATGGAGTTAGCTTCTCGATAGGGTAATGGTTAACTCCAAAACTCAAACTTCATCTCTTCACCACACTTCTCATTAGATAGTGGACAAAACAACTAAAGGTAAAGGATCATGTTACACGCCCATTGAGGTATATAGGTAATATGGTGTTAGGTCCATATTTTCTTGTCGTTACACTAGGGATGATGTGGTCAGCATCACGCCGAACGCCTTAACCTTCCCAAAGTTGCTCTGGTACCCAATTCATGAATTTGGGTCGACCTGGGAGCCGTCTGCGGTCTTAAAAAATCCCACTTCAACTAGGGATCGAACCATGGACCACCGAGCTAGGAAGCCAGAGCACTAACCACTGTGCTACCGACGCTCCTAAAAAGAAACAACTAAAAACAAAGTAATTAAGAATCATTATAGATGACGGATGTTACCGCTCTTGTAAATCTGCTTGCAGCAGGAAATGTGGAAATGAGAAGGCAGACAGACTTGTCAAAGAAGGAGGATCAACATTCAAACTGATAACAGGATCACATATAAAGAAATAACTTCTTTTTCTTCAAGTACCATGCCTAGTGGCGTAGGAGATCATGTCTTTCCACTAATTCCTATCTCCAGTACAATTTATCAATTCTGCTGTTGACTTCTTTCCGTGCCACGATGTCAAACTGTCCAGTATTTGCTCTCTTTGTCTTTCCCTATGTCACGGGTTGCCTCCCCTTTGATCTGCTGTAGTGGTCCAACAGTGGCCAAACTTTAGAGTATCTAATGTGGGTGGTCAAATGTGTCTACCTTCGCACAAGATTACTCTTGGCAGAGTTGTAGGTAGAAGGATAATGATGCTTCTACCTCAAGGTAGTTTTCACAAGATATTTCAAATGTCAAGAACAAGGCTGCATGAGGCGGAGAAATGTTAACTTAAGTCTCTGACTCTCTTTCGTGAAGATGGGTTATGAAATAATTAGCTCATTCAAGCCCCCATTAACTGAGTTAATTAAGCAAAATCCCTTATTATTATTGGCTCTAAACATGTAAATTTATATTAAAGAGTCTGATATATATGTACTTTCTCATAACTATAATAATTAAAACTAATTACGAATTTGTAAAATAACACGTAACAAATTTAATAATCAATTATTCTTTAACAGTTTAAAATAAATATGAATGATGGGTGAAATTTAGATAAAAAAGTGTCTTCATAGAGACTTGATAGAGAAATTATAAAAGTCCATTGCGTTCGCCTTTTAATCAGCACTTAGTTCTTCACATGATTGTGTACTGCCGCAAGTGTTTCGTCAAGTCTTTTGTGATAAGGGCACGTCTCTACACAACTCGTCCAATGTAGGTTGTTAGTTTTAAACCCAGCTCTTGAATTACAAACTAGTAGCGTAGAAACTCTTACTACCAACTGGCCGCGTACCACGAACTTCAGAGAAAGTAAAAGAACAAATGCCTCTGCTAAGTACATTGTGGTCGGAATCTTAAACAGGCGCCTTTTCACGCTGTCCGCCCACCAGTTTTGCCTCTCTGAGATTTTATTCTCCTTGAGCATATAGAGCATAACTCAGGGAATATGATTAAAAATTATCGTTATTCTTCTGGTTAATTTAATGAGAAAATTGTGGACAGCGCGAGTGGCTTGTGCCTGAGGTTTAAATATAACTCAAAAATTAAAATATAAACACTATGCTCATCTCATGTAATCATCACTCCTCACAGCTCCATTCGAAGTCTGGGGTTACTTCTGCTTTCGGTTTTCTTTACGAACTAGCATGAAGCAATCACCAGTGCATTTTGTGGTGGTTTATGAATATACTATTTTCATGTGTTGAGGTTGCCAGCTTCGTTTGACTTGTATAACCACTTAGCAAGAAAAGCACATCAACTTATATTAGATGCTTCGAACACTTGGTCTTGAGTAAATTTAGAATCTCTTTTAATACGGGTGCTTTGATTCCTAGGTATACAGTCTTGGTATTTAAAAATGCGGGTTTTCTTTTAAGTTTCAAAGGTGCCCAAATACTTCGGTGCTATCCTATTTAATTTCGAATTCTGTCCGATTCTTCTCTGGCTCCTGGAGTTGCTCTTCTGAAGTTGTAATGCAGTCTGTCTTAGTCTCCTAATTTGCTAGGTTATATTCTCATTTCTTCCTCCAAGCTTCCACGTGTGGTTTCCGACAAACTTGCCAATCAGAGCTATTGTTATTTTCCTGCTATCGATTAAACCAATCATGCTCTTAGAACTAGGGGGTCGGGGTGTTCATTTTAATTCTTCCCTGCGTGTTTAAAGTTATCACGTTAAAATTTAAACCTATTACCTATCTTTCAAATATTGCATTATTACTTCAGTTGCTATTATACCGACTTGCCAACACATCTGTGATCTCATCCCTAATGATTACCTTGCTCATAATGTCTCTTCAGACGTGTTTTATCGGTAATAAAGACGCCGATAATGTCTGGACAAAATGATAAGTGATTATCACGCGTACTCAAATCCTCCGCCAGACAGATAATCCCTGACGTACGTGGACCACAGACGGCCCCCTCGACAGACAATATGGCTTCCTGTCGTGAGTTAGTTTGCTTCACAACACAGCTTCTGTAAAATCCTGAATAACTCTGACGAAAACCGCGCGCCATACATTGTAGAAATTGTATGATACACTAGCCAATGGAAAGACTTCCGTATTCGTGTGTTTACTACAGCCTTGGACAGGCAAAATGGCCAGTCCTCATTTGTGCAACCGAGTGAAGGATGCAAATTAATTACATAAGTAGGAAAGAAGTACCACTTGGAAGAGGTCTCTAATTCTACAACAGGAATGTTACTTTAGAGGTAGGTGTAAAGACTTCCACGAAAAGTAGTTTATTGAGAGATATATTGATAGGAAAGGCTTCGACACATCGGGTTAGTCCCTAATTTAGGTATTTAAAATATGCATAAAATAAAATGCACTTAGGAGACTAAAAGATTTAGCTAGGAAGATAAAGATTAATTCAGGGTATAATTTAAGCCTTAGATGACTAAAATTGCTATAGAAATAAGAAAGAAAAGGGGGAAACTAGTTTTTCATAATTGAACAGATAGACAAAATATGCCTCATTTTGGGATTCGCAATACCCCGTTAGCCCCCTGCATTCCGATACGCCGGATGTGCTAGTATAAACAGACCTTGCCCTTGCTAAATTGGGGCCATAAGATTTGAAAAACACAGCGAGCAGAAAGAAGCGATAACTTGTAAATGAAGACTGCCTTTGCCAGTTATACCTGAGAGCAGATCAAGTTTGCCATTAACAGCTCGTCTGTGTATGCCTGAGGGTAAGAAAGATATGTATATATATATATATATATATACGAGGGGCGTTCAGAAAGTAATGCACCACATCGTTTTTCTCAGGAGCTGTTTATTAAAAAAGCTTGAAATTTATACACAATATACATGGATATGTCATGTAAACATCGGTATTATTCAACATAATCCTCATTAACTTGTACGACTTTATGCCAGCGCGAAACAAGTGCATGTATTCCTAGCCCGTACCAGATTTTGTCTTGATCATGTAGCCATTTCTTCGCTGCAGGAATCACTCCTTCATCATCTTCAAACCTTGTCCCACGGAGTGCATCTTTAAGTGGACCAAATAGATGAAAATAAGAGGGTGCCAAATCGGGACTATAGGGTGGATGGGGTAGTACAGTCCAACCCAATTTGGTGATTGCTTCCCGTGTTGCCAGACTTGTGTGAGGTCGCGCATTGTCGTGAAGGAGAAGCAGGTCTGCTGGATTCTTGTGCGGCCGAACTCTGCGAAAACGTTGATTGAGTTTTTTCAATGTCTTAATGTAAGCTTGCGAATTGATTGTCTCTCCTCTTGGCATAACGTTCACAAGAATCACACCTTCAATGTCCCAAAAGACAGTGATCATTACCTTTCCAGATGAAGGAATTGTCTTGAATTTCTTTCTTCATGGTGATTGCCGATAATGCCACTCTACTGACTGTCTTTTTGTCTCAAGCTCAAAATGATGTGCCCAGGTTTCGTTACATGTAACGATCTTAGCCAAAAAGTTCGCTCCATCAGCATTGAAACGCTCCAACAATTCAGAAGAAATTGCTTTCCTTTGCAATCGGTGGTCATTTGTGAGGCTTCAAGGAACCCATCTTGCGCAAACCTTAGAAAATCCGAGAGTTTTTATAACTGCATTTGCACTAATAATGCTGACTGACAGCTGTAAGGCCAATTGTTCAGTAGTGATTCGCCTATCAGGAAGAATAATGCCCTCAGCGCATTTCAACATTTCTGCGTTGGTGGCTGTGGCCGGACGTCCACAGCGCGGCCGATCAAGCAGCTCCGTATCTCCACTTCCTGATTCTTTGATTCTCTGAACGCAGCGACTGACTGTACTCCTGTCGACTGCAAAACTTCCATACACATCACATAGACGCTTGTGAATGTTCACAACAGTTTCCTTCTCTGCAACGAGAAATTCTATCACAATTCGCTGCTTATAACGCAAGTTGCTAACACGCTCCATTTCAACGGTTTAGGGCAGCCGTATTATTTGGCCGGTTGCAGTGCAATTTGGTGCACACAATTGGCACATGCCATATTTGAAGTGTGCAAAATTGCATGCTTCTATCTTCATTATTAGCTGAGAAAAACGATGTGGTGCATTACTTTCTGAACGCCCCTCGTATATATATATATATATATATATATATATATATATATACATATATATATATATATATATATATATATATATGTATATAATTATATGATTTGCTATTGATTCACTACAGTGTGTTGGTAAGTGTGTAGACGTGTTTCAGCAACCAATGTGTAATTTCTGAAGGACTTATCCGCCTGTGTACATTCAAATTAAATTGAGAATGATAGCAGAATTGTGTCTGTGGGTTTGGAAAAGCTTTTAAAGAAATATTTCTTGAGAAAATGGGACACATGCCTGGAATATAAGAAAGAAGGACAGAAATTGTTTTATTGTATGGATCAAGGTATTACTTAGTATTTTATACTAGACCAAATCATTGTATGGAGGCGGATCATGGACAGATGGATCTAACTAAGGTTCTAAAAGGAAAGTGTAGTCACGGTGAACTGGATGTGGGTAGTGCTGGTATATATTGTCCTGTGCATTTGCTAGCACATTATCTGATACTGTCTATCGTCCCCATCTTGTGTAATAATGGAATAGTGATGGACCATATAGGGGTTACGTTTATTTTTGTTTCAGGTTCTATCCTGACAACTACAAAACAAAAACTTTATAGAGTCATCCACCTCTGCTGGACTCTGTGGTGCAAGTGCCCTTGTGGTTAACAGGGCCAGATACCCAGCTTCCACTGCCTGAAGAATTTCAAAATACGTGTTCGTCCATGGCAGGAGAGTGACAGATCTCTAAACACAAGATAAGTGGCAAAACAAAGCCACTGATCAGCGTATCCAGATTATACCCCCATACTAAAAGACAAGATGCAAATAAACATACAGTGAATGATGAAAAGTGTGGACATAAATTTACCCATTACTAGCTTCACAGTCAAGAAATAGTGACAAAACTCATTAGTATCATATCAATGTTCTTTAAAAGGAGATAATTAGTCCAGTTGATAACCTTCAACAATTGAATGACTTTTGATATTGTTAATTATTTTCAATGTTTATTGATTTATTGTTGTAAATAAATTTGATTTCATTTCAAACTTTCTGTAGCGAAATGGTTTTTGTTTAGAGGGAGAAAGTGTAAGTATGACAGACTTGATGGAAGAATAAGAGATAATCTCTAGAGGAAACTCTTCCAGACTGCAAGTTGAATGCACAGTCTCTCCTCGGGAATTAGTCCACTCAAAAAAACTTTCTAAGAGAATTCTGATGAAACTAAACAGGATATTCTCTAGGCGATAAATTCTATATCCGATATCCTACAAAGGACTATGTATAGTACATTAGAAGGATAAGAGATTTGGTGCCCAGCCACATTAAAAGTATCCCGACCCAATAGTGTTTATTAATTATGGCTCTGCCCCCTGGGTGTAGATTTATGTTACTAAAACTATACAACCCAATTAAATATTACAAAGAAAATAACAACAGACTCTGTTATGTAAAGTTTACAAAAAATGAAGATAGAATCTCACATATATTCAAATGTACAACTATAGGTTCCCTAATCTATGAATGGTTCTGAACCATGTCAGAATTAATTTGTCATCATAGGACAATAGGAATATTCTGTAGTGGTTCTGCTGGCATGTTCAGATACTCATCTCTGATGCTGAAGTTATGTAGTCTTGTTGCCAGGGGTTCAATATGGCCCAGCACTCCAGGTCCAGTAAGTTCTTTTTAGGGTTTAAGAGGATGGCAAGTTGCTTCTTCTCCGTCTTGACACAGGGCTCATCACCAACTGGGATGGAGTATGTCTGCCCTTGAGAACACTGCTTATGGTTTAGTCTTTTATTATGGCAACCTGATAGGACTGGATTGACAAACAATCAAAGCTCCATTAGTAATCATGCCAGAGAAGTCATTTCCCATATCTGCTGGACGCTAATCGTCCCTCAGAAATCTAACAAACATTCATAGTTATCATCACTAACAAGGTGCTACCTGTTATCTATTATAGCATAACTGACATTATAAGCATACAGGTGGGTCTCAACCTATATCCGGCTTCCAGCTTGTTTACCACAGTGATTTCAACATATGGGCTGTTAGCTTCACCCACTGTGAAGTTTGGGGCAGTGGTCATCAAAAGTTTGAGAACCACTGGTCTACCTTGTGCCCATAGAGCAATAAAATCAATTTAGGGTCACTGTCAACAATGGTTTGAGAACCACTGGGTAAGAGTTTTCTATTCTGCTGTAACATGTTGGGGTGTCATTGTTGCCAAGGTTTGAGAACCACTGAATTACAAGTCAGTCAACATATTCATTTATAAAATTGGCTACAGTGCTGTTGCCCATTATTACATAGTTCTAAGTTTATGTGATAGGCATTCATATACCTTATTAATACCATCATAACACATTAAAACATAATAAGGATATTTGCAGAAATCAGTTCAGGATTAAAATATGACAAGAATAATCATGGCTGAAATCATACAGTAGAAATCATTCAGTATAAAACAGGACAAGGGTAGTTCATAGATGAAACTTTCAGTAGCCTATACATAATGTTGTTGTCTCCTGTACAAAATCAAGGATATTAATTTCTGTCACAGTGAAAAACAAAAGATACTGACATGATATGTTGTAGATAAACATATGATTAATTCATGTTATTCATATAACAATATAGATCACTTACTCGCTCAGCTAAGATCCATTGCTGTTTAAAATGATCGGGCCCCTCTGTATTTCTTGGGAGCAACCATTTTCTCCCGGTCAGTCTGCCGGTTAGCGAGAGAATGCCGCTTACCAGAATATGCCTGCGCTTTGAGAATCGCGCCAAAATTCCTCCAGGTTTCTGTTTGGTGGCCTTAATTTGCATACGTGAGGGGTGGGGCGCCTGTCCTATTTTTGATATTACGCTCCATCCCCCCAAACACACACACAAACTGGCCGGTACGTGGCATTGATACCAGGTGGTTCTCCATGGTGGTTGCTAAGGTCAAAAGACAATATACTGCGCTGCCTATCCATATGCTAAAAGTGGCGGTTAAAAGTTCACAGCAAAGCGGTTTGCTGGTAACCTAGATTTAAGAAAACGGAATTTCAGAAGAAAATGGGAGATCTCCTGATGTGTTTTGACGAGAGGTAGATATTCTAGAGAATTTAGAGAAAAGGAATGTTTTGGTATGAGAAAAGATTGACAGAGAGAAAAGAAGGTGAATACACTTCGTGACATAGGCCCCCTTTTAAAAGTTATGCCTACAGCTAACTTAAGTTGAGCCGACTATTCTCTTCTGTCTGCTAATACCTTCCTGTTTCATATCTCTTGTTAATTCCATCTTCAGTGTTTCCTCTTTTTCCTCTGTCAAATGGTATGCCTGTAATCCACACATGGCTATCCATTTCCTCATTGTCAAGGAGTTGAGGTACGTTAAGCAATCCTGCTCGTATGATCTTCCCTCTCTTATGTTCCTCCTTGTGGACCCTACATTGTAGCTTGCCTCATGGCTAAGAGCTTGCATTAAAGCCTACACTCTGCTTGCAATGCGGTCTATAGCAAATAGTTTTGCGTGTATGAGGTTGCCAACCTCATACACAACCTTATTTTAGTCACATTACTTGACCTGCCTAAGGACACATACCTATCTCCCCAGGTATGAGAGCGTGTATGTTCCTCTATCGCTGTTTCTCCAGTGACAGAGAAAGATCTGTTTGCCAGTTGTTCCGGCCTACCAGGTACCAAGGAAATTTGAACCCGCTTCACTTTCTGATCCCAGAGAGTGGGTGAGGTTATTGGAACTGACTGAAGACTAAGTTCTTGAGGCTCATGTTCCTCTTTAGCCGTTTCTCCCATGTTAACGGAAGATATTCCTGAAACATGTTTCATCCCACCAGGTACCAAGGAAATTTGGACCCGCTTCACTTTCTGATCCCAGAGAGTGGGTGAGGTTATCGGAATTGAGTGAAGTCTTAGTGCTTGAGGGTCCTGTTCCTCTACAGCCGCTTCTCCCATGTTAAAGGAAGATATTTCTGAAACATGTTTCATCCCACCAGGTACCAAGAAACTCTGGCCCGGCTTCACTTTCTGCATGCAGATAGTGGGTGAGACTATCAAAACTGGTTCAGAATTAAGTGCACTGGGGTGGTCATCCCCTTTGCACTCTTCCAACTTTTCAGTGAAAATATTGGAAGATGAGTTAGACATTGGAGTCTCCATAGCCTGTTCAGTCACGCCGTCTCTGGGTCGTGCTGAGTCTCCTAAGATGATATATTTCCCTCCTTGAGGTATGGGGTAAATTCGTTCATCTAATATTGCGGCCTTTACTTTGCCGTTTACAAAGTTCGACCTAACTTCTACACAAGCTAAAGGCAAAATCATCCTTCTGTTGTTTATCATGGGTGCTGTTACATCAACATCCTCTTCAGTGACTTGATCAGGGTCAACGACAGAGGCTGAGACAAGGGCATCACACCCAAGACCTTGATAATACAAACAGGTGATTTCTTCTCCATTTACTGTGGCAGTCTCCACATTTTGAGAATCCCTGTATCCACTCCGGTCCTTCGTCAAGTTCCCATCCATGGTAGGGATCTTAGCTTTGTATGAAGTCTGTGGGTTTTGGTCTCGGCGCCTACAGTCTAACTGATGTAGGGTGGTCGACAGGTGATGTTCAAGAACATCACTTCCCTTCCCATAGGTTTGCGTACTCCTTTTCCGTTGAATGATCCTATTTGGTTGAGCGATCCTATTCACTTGAGCGATCCTATTTACTTGAGCGATCCTATTTACCAGGTTTTTGGTGCGGTTGTTTTCGATATGCCTGTTGTGAGTTTTTGCTGAGGATGAGGAAGGTCTCTTCAGATTATCAGCACTCTTGTGCTTAATCTTGTTCTCAGGATGGTCTAGATGTCTCCGTTTAGATATCCGTACCTCTGCTCTGTCTGAGCCTGAATTCTGAGACATAGAGTTGGCTTCATGTGGTGCAGTTATATTTACCGCTGAGGGTGGTGATGGAATTGGCAAAGGAGTGGCATGATGAGTATTCCTAGATTCAAGTTTATCCATGGATTCCATTTTTGTAGGTTGAAACTGAGTTTCCATTTCTTGCAGTTTTTCCTTACACTGGAGGGATTTTTCTTTTCTTTGTTTCTCATGTTCCACATTCTCTTCCTTGCATTTTGCTCTCCATTCGATCTGTTGCCCCATTATGCTCATGAAACATTCTACCTGTTCCGAGACATAATTTTCCAGCAAACTTCCCGAGAAGCCACATAATTTTCCAATCTTATATGATTGCGCTGTCCATTTCTTCAGTCCTTCTATCTCATCCATTTTAACAGCAGTGGTTTTGCTGAGCGAGTATGAGATCTCTAACTCACTATCAAATAAATACAGGCCTAAATACTTTCTATAGCCGTAACTAAACTAAAGTATTTTAACAACCTATGTTATTTAAAACCAGCATACATAAAATATAACTTAAATATTAGTTACCAACATGTAACTAATAACCAGCAGTACCACCAAGAATAGTTTTCATAACATAACTTAAAATCTGTTTTTCTTGTAAAAATGTATTTGTAATTTAGTCTAGGGTAATTTATATGTCCCCTCTTTAATCTAATCCTAGCCTTGGACACCAATAAGTGACAAGCACCCACAGCAGTAGTGGTCTAGGAAAGATAAGAGTTTTCATAGCTCAGACAAGTGTCTAAATATGAAATAAGAGTTTATCCCGGACACGAGCGTCCCAGTGTAGCGAAATGGATTTTGTTTAGAGGGAGAAAGTGTAAGTATGACAGACTTGATGGAAGAATAAGAGATAATCTCTAGAGGAAACTCTTCCAGACTGCAAGTTGAATGCACAGTCTCTCCTCGGGAATTAGTCCACTCAAAAAAACTTTCTAAGAGAATTCTGATGAAACTAAACAGGATATTCTCTAGGCGATAAATTCTATATCCGATATCCTACAAAGGACTATGTATAGCACATTAGATGGATAAGAGATTTGGTGCCAAGCCACATTAAAAATATCCCGACCCAATAGTGTTTATTAATTATGGCTCTGCCCCCAGGGTATAGATTTATGTTACTAAAACTATACAACCCAATTAAATATTACAAAGAAAATAACAACAGACTCTGTTATGTAAAGTTTACAAAAAATGAAGATAGAATCTCACATATATTCAAATGTACAACTATAGGTTCCCTAATCTATGAATGGTTCTGAACCATGTCAGAATTAATTTGTCATCATAGGACAATAGGAATATTCTGTAGTGGTTCTGCTGGCATGTTCAGATACTCAACTCTGATGCTGAAGTTATGTAGTCTTGTTGCCAGGGGCTCAATATGGCCCAGCACTCCAGGTCCAGCAAGTTCTTTTTAGGGTTTAAGAGGATGGCCAGTTGCTTCTTCTCCGTCTTGACACAGGGCTCATCACCAACTGGGATGGAGTATGTCTGCCCTTGAGAACACTGCTTATGGTTTAGTCTTTTATTATGGCAACCTGATAGGACTGGATTGACAAACAATCAAAGCTCCATTAGTAATCATGCCAGAGAAGTCATTTCCCATATCTGCTGGACGCTAATCGTCCCTCAAAAATCTAACGAACATTCATAGTTAACATCACTAACAAAGTGCTACCTATTATCTATTATAGCATAACTGACATTATAAGCATACAGGTGGGTCTCAACCTATATCCGGCTTCCAGCTTGTTTACCGCAGTGATTTCAACATATGGGCTGTTAGCTTCACCCACTGTGAAGTTTGGGGCAGTGGTCATCAAAAGTTTGAGAACCACTGGTCTACCTTGTGCCCATAGAGCAATAAAATCAATTTAGGGTCACTGTCAACAATGGTTTGAGAACCACTGGGTAAGAGTTTTCTATTCTGCTGTAACATGTTGGGGTGTCATTGTTGCCAAGGTTTGAGAACCACTGAATTACAAGTCAGTCAACATATTCATTTATAAAATTGGCTACAGTGCTGTTGCCCATTATTACATAGTTCTAAGTTTATGTGATAGGCATTCATATACCTTATTAATACCATCATAACACATTAAAACATAATAAGGATATTTGCAGAAATCAGTTCAGGATTAAAATATGACAAGAATAATCATGGCTGAAATCATACAGTAGAAATCATTCAGTATAAAACAGGACAAGGGTAGTTCATAGATGAAACTTTCAGTAGCCTATACATAATGTTGTTGTCTCCTGTACAAAATCAAGGATATTAATTTCTGTCACAGTGAAAAACAAAAGATACTGACATGATATGTTGGTAGATAAACATATGATTAATTCATGTTATTCATATAACAATATAGATCACTTACTCGCTCAGCTAAGATCCATTGCTGTTTAAACTGATCGGGCCCCTCTGTATTTCTTGGGAGCAACCATTTTCTCCCGGTCAGTCTGCCGGCTAGCGAGAGAATGCCGCTTACCAGAATATGCCTGCGCTTTGAGAATCGCGCCAAAATTCCTCCAGGTTTCTGTTTGGTGGCCTTAATTTGCATACGTGAGGGGTGGGGCGCCTGTCCTATTTTTGATATTACGCTCCATCCCCCCCCCCCAAACACACACACAAACTGGCCGGTACGTGGCATTGATACCAGGCGGTTCTTCATGGTGGTTGCTAAAGTCAAAGGTCAAAAGACAATATACTGCGCTGCCTATCCATATGCTAAAAGTGGCGGTTAAAAGTTCACAGCAAAGCGGTTTGCTGGTAACCTAGATTTAAGAAAACGGAATTTCAGAAGAAAATGGGAGATCTCCTGATGTGTTTTGACGAGAGGTAGATATTCTAGAGAATTTAGAGAAAAGGAATGTTTTGGTATGAGAAAAGATTGACAGAGAGAAAAGAAGGCGAATACACTTCGTGACACTTTCCAGACCGAAAAGAGAAACGGTATAGGCTAAATAAATTGTAAATATTTACTAGCAGACTTACTTACTTATTAAAGTTGAGTTCATGTTCTTGTTGGAAATAATTTTGTTAATATCCCCTAGCAGAGTCAACAACAATAATAATAATATAACAATCAAGAGAGGATCTTGAGAGGGAGCCCATAGGGATCCAGGATAATACACTAACATCCTACCTGGAAACTTATACAGCTTGACCCTACCTTTGATATCCATACACCCTTACTCTTTTCAGAGAAGGGGGTATTATCTGGCCCTATCCTGGTATCACCTGATACAACTTTTTGTCCAGGATATCTTATATTTTAATAACATCTCAACCCTCTCGCGACACTTCCTTTGTCCTCCCCAGTCGAGGTATCGGGAGACGCAGTGATCAACTGTGAAACGCGTCACATCCTATCTCTTTTTCCTTCAATCTTACTTGTTGTTACGATATGTTACAGCTTTCCTCTTCTCATAACATGCCCCAAAAAAGTGGATTGCTTCTTTCTAACTTGTGAAATAAGTTTCCCGTGCAGTTGGCGTCTTTCAGGATATCCTCGTTACTCTTGTTGGCTGTCCATGGAATTTTTAACATTCTCTGTAAAAACTCATCTCTGTGGCTTCTAATGCCTTCCCAACCTGTTTACTAATTGACCATGAATCACTCCCATATGTCAGGATTGGTTTTAAATAACACTGAATAGCTCTCTTTCTAACTTCCAATGACAAAGAATTGTTGAATAAAACACTCTTCATTTTATAGAATGCTGCTTTTGCCTGAGTTATTCTGCTCTTTACTTCTGAGATGCATCTTCCATCCGTTGTTATTAATGTGCCCAGGTATTTGAATTTATTGACTTGTTTTAAAACAGTTCCATTTACTTTGTTAGTGCATTCTGGGGAAGCCCTTTCCTTTGAGATGACCATTACTTCTGTCTTTTTACTATTAAGACTAAAGCCTTTATTTTCACTTTCTAGCATCATCATATCAACCAAAAGAGATCACAGCAAAAGAAAAAAAAATTACTTCAAAGGAAAATGACATAGAGAATGTAAATTCCAAAATCATACCCGACTAAGACGTTTCATATAATAACATTTACTCTGCAAATGTGAACACCAAAGTCAGTGGCGGATTTAGGTTATAAGAGGCCCTAAGCAAGCGCGAACTTGCTGGATCCCTTTTAAATAAATGCTTGTTGTATCGACAAGTATATATATTTGGACGTGACGCCTTTAACAGCGCGAGGCCCTGGGCAAAAGCATAGGTTGTCCATGATTAGGTTTTGTGGGAACGAACATGGTAGAAAATGAATTATTACTGGTTCTACGATGTATACAAGCGTCGAGTGGCTCAGTGAATAGAGTGCTTGTTTTTGGATTCAAACGTTACCGGGTTCAAAACCTGGTAGCGTCCGCTTCACTCTACCAAGCTGTAAATGGGTACATGACTGCTCTGTTCTTGAACTAGGGACGGTGATGGTAGTGTAGAAGGAAAGCGGTCATGCCACCTTGCAAAGCTAAGACCTAGTATAGTGAAGTCTCTCACACCTCACCTCCCTTCGGCAGTATGTTATGGGACTGCCTTTACCCACAATGCCCCTGGTCTCTTCTCGTCTCATCCCGTCTCGCTAGGCCCTTTTGTATTTTTTAAAAATACACTTTTGCCTCGCTTAGGTGAGGCGCGCCCCGTTCAGCCAAGTCGGTTATATTACTTTTGCATGTCAAAATATAAAAGACAGTTACGTCTGATAACATACTGAATGTTTAATGAGCTGCTTGTCTAAGACAGATGATTTCACAAATAGGAAATAGCACCAGTTTATTTTAATAGCCCCTTCCTTTGTGAGGACCAACCTTCCTGGCTGGCTGATGATGATGAGCGCCTAAAGATGTCTATGAGGCAGCCGAGTAGCCCCCGGAGGTCTCTGAGGAGACAGTGACAGATTAGGACTGCTCTTCATTCAGGTATATCGTAAAAGCCAGCGGCGTTAGTAGGGGGGTGCGGGGGTGCGGTCGTGCGGACCGCACCGGGTGACACCATCAGAGGGGGTGACACCAAAATGACTGTCTATAAAATTGTTATGCAGTGTTTAGGCAGAAATTTATTTATTTTTTATAAAAAATATCCCTGTAGTTAGTTATAATCACACAAACATTTTTCGTAAGCTCAGCTTACATGTAGTATATCAAAATACATAATTTTGATGTAGATCTTAAACGTTTTTACTTCGAATTCTATTGTTTTCTTACCGAATTTTCACTTTAACCGCATGAAGCTATGTAAATGTAAATACATTTAGGCTGTGCGACTGATACTACAATTGCCTTTACATTCAGTGATATACGGGAATTACGATTTACGAGTAACATTAGTGCAAAAAACATTACTAAGGATTCTGTATGGTCTGGTACAGGAGGAGGTCCATGGGGGTGACACCATGAGTTACCGCACTGGGGGACACCATGAGTTACCGCACTGGGTGACATCAACCAACCCTAGTGACGCCACTCGTAAAAGCGACTAATGTGAGGTTGTGCGTGCGACTGGCAACTTCATTATGTAAAACATATTGTTACAGAAACCGCTATTGCATGAGTATGTGCTTGGACGCAGCTTTCCTTATAGTAGGCCAGCAGGCGTAAAAAAAGGAGATGTGTGGATGAAGCAGCGACGTGTAAAGCATGAGCGAATTCTGGGGAGAAAAAAAAAATGTATGCACCACAATATCTAATCAACGCTTGCTTGGAATGTTCGTAGTAATTGACTTGAAAAGATTATGAAATAAATGGGTTTTTTTGTTTTAATTAAAATTTTTTTTTTTCTTATCTTACAGGAGTCATGTCCACAGCCAAGCACCGGCTCATTTGAGCCGAGAGAGAATTTTTGGGAACCCATTCATATCAATGACATCACTTGGAACTTCGAAAAATTTATCGTATCGCCAGAGGGAGTTCCGCTTTATCGCTTTAGACCAATCGTTGAGCCGTTTGATCTGATAGATATCTTAACTTTTCTCATGTCTCCACTGCAAAATATAACTCGCCAAGAAAGGGAACTCAATTTACTTTTGAATGATTTGGATAGATATATAACGGAGAGACAAAAAACTCCTGCAGTTTAGCCACTTCTTGATCTACCATCAGATAGCTGGGAGATCCTGCTTTATGTATTGTGTTGAACTTTTAAAGTGGCTTTGCTGAAAAGTGCGAGAGAGACGAACCCTGTATTTATCTATTCCATTCAATGAGTAGCTTCTCACGAACGTGCAGTTTATCAGAATCTTACATTTAAGTACTTTGTTCAAATTTTTAAGTGGCTTCCCTAGAAAATACCGGTTAGGAGAAGAACCCAGCGTTTATGCATTACATCCACCATTTGAAGTGTATTTGATGAAAAGTACAAGTTAGAACAACCCTGCATGTATGTATTATGACCATCTAGTAAGTGTCTTCTGCTGAAACCACAGCAGGAATGACAACAGTGAACTGCCAGAATGATAATGTAACTTGGTTTTCATGTAAGAAGACTCACTTGCAACTGTAGCCTTAATGACGACCTTGTCCCTAAAGCAATGTCAAGGACAATGTTCTGAATGATCTCAGAAGCTGCACACCTCCTTTGTGCGTTCATAGTGTGCAGACGATGAGACTTGCTGACAGTTGCGTGTGATTTAGATACATGGACTCCCAGGCGTAGCTCACCTTAGCACTGTAGTACTCATTAAAAAGCTACTTCATTAAAAATACGTGTTATGGTTTGTGTTATATCGAAATTGTTTCTTAAATCGAACTTTGATTTGTAAATAAAGAAGCGAAATAAAGGTGAATGTAAAATTCAAATTACTTTACACGCAAGTTTTAATTGGTTTGGTTTGGTTTTTTTAAGGACCATCTTCATTGCACACGGACAACTCCATAAGTGCTCCGATCTCCTCCCTTAGATTACACAAGGAGAATCTCAGCACAGTTCACGAACTCCGTACCACTAGCCAGGATCCCAATATCTGTATCAGCAATCACACATTCTATAAATATTTTTGCGGTGGGTAGGTTTTCTCATTTTTAAATGTTGCCAGGGCAATGGCCGTATTGCCTACTCTTTACGATTTCCAACTGCCGAGGGATTTTTAACGTGTGCGACTTGCACACGGGGCCTCCCTTTTTTCGCCCTTATCCGAGAAGCGTAGGCATCCGATCTTAGTACCAAGGAGATCAGGGTGGAAGTATAACATCATTAGGAACCACTAGTTCTGAAAAAAATTCCATCATTTATATTCCCTGTACTAGGAGCAAACCCGGTACCTTTAAATTAGAGACGGACGCTATACCTCTTAACCACTCCGACCTCCAGTAATGAAACATACATATACATACTCCCCACATATACTAATTCTCTTACCGAATGGTCTGTAACCAACATTGGAAAAATCACGTCAGCTTTTCGTGACACTGCGGAAAATGCACTCCTTGTACCGTTAAAGCTAAATTGAACACCCATTAAAAGAGCGCGCAGTCCCTTCAAATTGCGTATGGTTCGTTGATCGTACGTCCTGTTAAGTTTTTTACTGCAAAGATCCAATGAGGTTTAAATAGAGTGGAAAGAAATGAAATAACACCAGTATTATTAGTGGCGTCATCAGGCCATGCAGCAGAAAAAGCAGCTCTACATAAATATTTTCTAACATGATTTATCGGGTTACTTGCTTGTTGTGCCATAATTTCAGGGGCCTTAAAAGCTGCAGCAGAGGTTCTAGTGAAAGGGGAAAGCACCGAGAGATAAATTGCTTTCTTAACAGACGTACTTCTGGGAAGGTTAAGGCGGCCGGCGTGATGCTGACCACATCACCCCTAGTGTGCCGATGGTCAAGAAAACGCACAATATATCCCAATTATAACCAAATTTCAGGTTGAACAGGGTATAACAGCAACATAGCAGACAAAATAACGAAACAATAACGAACGATGGTCAAGAAAATATGGGCCTAGCACCATATTCCCAATATGCCTCAATGGGCGTGTAACGGGATCCTTTTTTTTTTTTTACAGACGTACTATCGGTAGTTGCAACGCTGAAGAGCCAAAATAATGCAGACCTGGATGACCTAAGAGCAGTACTCCACAAATTATGTCAGCAGTTCAAAAGAGTTGTGATACAATGGATCCCATCTCATCGTAACATCACCGGCAATGAAACGGCTGGCAGATTGGCTAAGGAAGCCTGATATAAGCATGACTTTCGAAGAGGCAAAGCGTTGTATCAGAAGCAGATGCAGGAACAAATAGGATGCAGAGCATTCAGACCACTAAAAAAAAATGATACATATTACCAGCTCAGCAGAAGAGAACACTTTAGACTCCGCACTGGCCACAACAGATTGAGATAGCATCTATTCAACAAGCTACACTACAGTTTAGCCTTACTGTGGCATTGATAAAATGGCTGTTGAACATCTGCTTCAAAGATGCCCAGCATATTAGGAACAGAGAAATCACATATGGTCGTCACCATCACCATTCCTGGAAAAATTATATGGAGATACAAATAGCCTCAAGCTAGCCACTACTGTCTCTGAAAATATTCAAGTTAACGTCTGAGACTACAAAGAAGAAGTATCATAATTTTACGTGATTACTTTATATAATTACATAAAAGGGTGTCCACAAAGCCCTCCATTATGGGGGAAAACATAAAAATGTAAGAATGGTTTGAAGAAAGTTGAAAGGACTTTGAATAAGGTTAAGCTGATGTATCTACGTCACACCGACATCTAAGTGTGACATAGAGTCCAGGTCTGTTGCTTTTCACTGAGTAAACTCGGGGTGATTTGAAAAGTGATTCCGTATTTTTAAATATTTATTAATTCACTCTTGTCCAAATTATATATATGAAACAAACATCCAAATAAATAGAATTAACCGTTATTTTATTAAATAACGTGTTATGTGGCATTAACTTTACAGCTATGCATGTGATCCAGTTGTTCAACGCAAAACCCCATAACAGGCAGTGATTTTAGTTCTCCCTTGTGACGTCAGTGTAATGGTCATTTTAGATTTTATTGTATGTTATTTCCGGAAACAAAAAAGAAAAACTTAACAGTCAACTGTCAAGTGACAATTACTATTTCTTGTTTTGACATGTGTTTCGTGTAAAGTAGAAACGTCGATTATCCTAACTTTAATTATCCCAACTGTCAATTATCCGATCCACCACCGCAGCCAAAGTAAATAAAAAAATTACATTATTTACTTTTAGTGCACTAATTATTATAATAAAGTATTACTCCTGTCACTTAATGTATTCTTTTCCGATTATTTATTCGAAGATATGTGTACAGTGTTGCATTGAAATAGTCTTAATTTGTTATTACAGGAGTAAAAAAAAGTCTTAATTTGTCATTACAGGAGTTTAAAAAGTCGTCTTAATTTGCCATTACAGGAGTTAAAAAAGGCTTAATTTGTCATTACAGGAGTAAAAAAATAGTCTTAATTTGTCATTACAGGAGTTTAGAAAGTCTTAATTTGTCATTACAGGAGTTAAAAATCAAATTTTGCCTTCCGCTGCTGTAGGATTTATAGACGAAAGCATGTAAAATAATTAATTAACTTCAAAAATAAATGCGATATACAATGTTTCTTCAGAACGTGTTGGTTATTATTTACAAACCATTTCCTAAATAAATCAAATTGTTTGTGATACTTTCATATTTCAAAATACAGGAGTAATAACCTTGCGTACAGTAATTTAAATGTAGTCCTAATTATACTTTGTTAACTGTGTACTCTCATGTATTATGATTATACGAACTATTTGATTAACCGAACCAACCTTGGGTAAAGGATCCCGATACACGCCAATGAGGCATATTCGGAATACGGTGTTAGTCCCTGTTGCGTGATAAATTCTCGCAACATCGTTTTGTTTCAATGTCTGTTTTATAACGCAAGGGCAACAACTGCTTGAAATTTATAATCACTTTTCTCGGTAAGCATTTGTCTTCTCGCGTTGGTATCGAATGCAGTTAACTTTTGAGCTGTGGTCATTTTTGCGCTGGACTGCGCATGACTTGTCTTGTTGTTTGGTCGATCGGTTTCCGCCCACCACTAGTGGGAGTGAGCGATTTGGAATGGCGAAAGAGATGCCTCGTTGAAGAGGGGATCTCCGCTATTTTTGTTCTGTCAGGGATGTGTAGTCCTCTTATGGATATTTCGTTTAGTCGAGATAATACCTCTAGTGTTTTCCCACATGTCGGGAGGCGTGATATTTCTGTGTATTTCATGAAAGCAAGGTAAATTGACTTTTTCATTAGCTCTATCGATTTTGGGTCGTGAGCGATTTCGATTCATAGCCTGTCTCCGAAAGTCGTCGTCACGAGATGTTTTTTCCCAGCTCACATGTCGCTGCATTGTACTGCATCGGTTGATGCATGTACCAAGGACCATTACTTGCTACTTTGTTAAATGAACTAGGTTTAGAAAAACTTTATTATCTAGAGGATATTCTTGAGGACATTATTTATACTTCGGCAGACGTGTCTGTCTTGCTGAAGTCAAACTAAGGAGAGTGAACTGATCTCATACATCTGGTTATCTCCTGGCTGTTATAGAAAAGGATGGAGTTTTCCACCTGACTACATTTACAGCACTATGAAATATAACATGCATCTGACTCATCATTGTAATGCTGTCTACCGTTTATTGCTGTATTGAATGTTGCTGTGATAATGACTGTTTGATGTGCCTACACATTTGCGTAACCATTTTGTCACTGTGGCGTCCACAATAAATAATGAAGAAAAACGTCAACGGCTGTTTCAAGACTCATTGACTTTATACGTCGTGAGTTTACTGACGTCCTATGTGGATTGCCCTGTTATTGTTGCATGAACATTGTTTTGACTGAACACATCTACACACTACACAAAACCAGACATGCGGATACCATCCATCATCATATGGCATCACGCATCATTTGGTGGCCATAAGCTGGTTTGATTCTGGTACTAGCAAACACGGGGTCCCTTACCCACTTCATTTTCAACAAGAATTCATCAGCATCCTTCAAGAAATTAACATTCTTCAATACAGTCAACATCTTCAAAATTTTCAAAGTACTCGGCGTTGCCCGGTAAAAGTCAAAATTTCAACTTTTTGACGGAAACAAGAATTTGACAGTACCCGGCGTTGTTACATGTTGCCGGATAACTCGGACTGCTGTTATCTTTTACGCAAGTCAAGCAAGTTGCTGCTGTCAAGGTTCCAGTGCTGTCGTTTTTTGAGAAGGTCAAGTGCCGGTTGAAACGGGTTGTTTTCTGAAGAAGGCCAAGTACCGATTTCCATCAACTTACTTTTGGATTAGAAGGTCAAGTGCCGAAACAACTCAACACACAGTATTTCAGAAGCTCTTGTACCATCGTGTTAGCAGTGGAAGCAGTTCAGATGTGCCATCATCGTTGGAGCTTCGCTCTTTAGGACGTTGATTGACATCCGTTTTTTCTGCTGTTCTACGATTGGAAGCCTATAAGTTAAGTGGCCTGTTTGTATGTAAACTGTGCCCTTATACTTCTGCTGAGTCTTCTGTGTATCATCTCATTCTATATGTTATATGTCTATATGTTATTTGTATATTTATATGTTTATATTTCAGCGGGTTCTCGGTTGGGTGGTGTCTCCGTTAGATTATGCCACGTCATAGAGGTCGTCTATTGTGAGCGTTTTCTGTAGGGTTTGCAAATTTCCGATACTGGAATTTGCTAAGCGACTTCTGTTGCTATTTATGTTAGCTGTGATGACATGTTTTAATATTGTTTTCGTTATTATTTCGCATTCTTTAGTTTTGTTTTGATTTGTTTGTATTTGTTAGCCTACTCTTGTCTATAATTTAGTTTCATACAACATTTTTGTTTATACACTGTGGTGTCATGTATTTTGTTTAATTCTATCGCAGATATCGTCACATTTTTTGTGATATTTCATTAATTTCTGCTTTATTTTTAGTTGATTTCTGCGAAAGTTTTTGTATTGTTGCTGATCTTTGTTATTGTTTACATTGTTATTGTTTACATTGTTTGTATTGTTTACATTTTCAATGTTTACATTCTGCATGTGTTTACATAGTCATTGTTTACAGTTATAGTAATTAGTTAATGGGCTATGCTAATGCACTGTTACTACTACACTGATGATAAATGAATGATGAATAGTGTCGTGCACTATTGAATGAGAAGTGCACTTATGATCAAGAATTGAGTGCTGATATTTCATATACAAGTTCTTTGATTGGAGACTTGTTTCCCACAGAGACTGGGATAATATAATGTGATGTGAATATACAAGTGCTTAATTAAGACTTGTTACACTTAGGTTTGAAATAAATTAGTTAATTATTTCAGGTTTTGGACTCATATGTTAGACAACATGTCTACATTTGAGCACTTTATTGAGCAGGGTAAATTGCTTGGGAAGACTGGTGATAAGTTAGAAGAATTTGCAACTGCTCGATATGATAAAGCAATGGAAGCTGAACAAAAGAAACTGCAGATGCAGGTGGATGAAAAAAGATTCCAAATGGAAATGGAAAAACAAAAAAGGGAATCAGAAGCTGAGGAGAGAAAACTCCAGCTACAGCTAGAAGCTGAAAGACTTCAAAAAGAGGCTGAGAATAAAAGACTTGAAAAAGAGGCTGCGAATAAAAGACTTGAAAAAGAGGCTGAGAATAAAAGACTTGAAAAAGAGGCTGAAAATAAAAGACTTGAAAAAGAAGCTGAAAATGAAAGACTTCAAAAAGAGGCTCAGGCTGAGGAAAGAAAATTACAGAGAGAGTCTGATGAGAGGAAAGCAAAAATGGAACATGAAGAAAAGGTCTTAGCTTTAGAGTTGGAAAAATTGAAATTGACGAGCATGAGTAATGGTAATGATTCAAACAAGGGTTCATCTTCTGGTAAGGCTAATAATGATACTTTTAAGATTAAGTTACCAACATTTAGTCCTTCCAGTGATGACATAATGTTCTATCTGGACAGATTTGAACAAGCATGTACAGCTCATAACATAGACAAAGCAAAATATGTTTATCAGTTATCAGGGATACTGACAGGTAAAGCTCTAAGTATATTAAATATGGTGGATGAACCTGACAAGAACAATTATGAGGTTGTCAGGGCCGCTTTGTTAAAGAAATATCAGCTTAACGAAGACGGCTATCGTCTACAATTTAAAAACATGTTACCTGAAAATGGAGTTGAATTCTCCGAGTTTATTGCAAGAATACGCATTACTTTCTCACGATGGGTTGAACTATCTAAGACGGAAAAAACTTATGAAGGACTTATGGACTTAATACTTAGAGACAAAGTCATGTCGTCTGTCAATGAGTCTTTCCTTGCTTTCCTTCATGAACGTAAACCTAAAACAATAAAAGAAATGGAAGATTTCTGTTGCCAATACGTAACTGCGCACCCACACATAACCATGGGTAACTCTAAGGTGAAAGAAGGTTTACCAGTTGCTTCGGCAGCTCCGTATGGTCAAAACTTTGCTCGTAGATCCCAACAAAATTTTGATAGAAAGAGTAGCGGTAATTTCTGTCAAAATCATGGAAATCAATTTCATGGTGATTCTTCTTCGAAGAATTGGAGACAACCTGATAGTACTCGTTACTATCACCCTAATAATTATAAGCATTTCAAAAGAGGATATGGTAATAGAGGTTATTCCTGCCGAAGACCTCAGAACCAAACAAATAGATGTTCGCATCAATGTGAACATGATAGTAATCGTGGAAACTGGAATTCGAACCAGGATAACAATTACAATAGAGACAATAATAACTGCAGAGATAATAATAACTCTGATAACTTCAGAGGTAATAATAGTCGGGGTAGATCTCAACACAAAAAAAAGAGATATCAGCAGGCTAATGCTGTACAACAGGAAACTGAGGGAGCCTGTAATCATGTTGTTGATAGTAAAAACTTTGACGCTGTCACTGGTTCTGCTTTTGACTTTGAGAGAGCAAACAAATGCCCCCAATGCAGTACTTTATTCGAACCGGGTACCATAACTACTTTGAGTTGTGGTCACCCACTTCCCGCTCTTCCTGCTGCTGTTGCGCATGACGGGAGGGGTTCTTTAATTCTACATAAGGGTCTTGTTAATGATACTCCGGTCTCACTACTTTTCGATTCCGGATGCACCACTATTGGTGTTAGACAATCGCTTGTAGATCCATCTTGTGCTACAGGAAGGGTTATTAAATGTGTCACATTTGGCGGCACTCTAGAAAAATATCCTACTGCTGTAATTCGCATTGCCACTCCTTTCTTTACTGGAGATGTGCATGCTTGTCTCTTACCTAATCCTATTGCGGACCTTATTATTGGTCGTATTCACGGAGTTAGGGAGTGTACCCCACAGCAGATTGCTGCTTGGGAAGATAATAACATGCAAGCTACAAATGCAGTAGTTACAAGAGCACAAGCTCTACAAACACCCGAAACTTCACTGAATAGTGATAATGAAGTTGATAGCCAAGATAGTCACTTAGTAATCACTCGTGACTCTTTCATAAAATTGCAAGAAGAAGATCCTTCTTTAAAAAAATTCTTCGTTCTTGCGAAGAAAGGTGATCCGAATCAGGATACAAATAGAAAATCTTGGATTGCAATGAGAAACGGCGTACTTGTACGTATGGTACAAGATTCGACTACGTCGGCACATTCGCAAATTCTTGTTCCCAAGAGCATGAGAGTCCAAATATTACAACATGCTCATGACTCGCAATGTGCTGGACATATGGGTTTTGCCCGTACGAAGTCGAGAGTCCTTGCGGCTTTCTTTTGGCCTTTTGTCAATAAGGACATTCGTATTTACTGCCGATCATGCAAGGTATGTCAGGAGGTCAAATCTAGAGGACCACGACATGCTGCGCCTATCCAGGCTGCTGACATTCCTATTCGGCCGTTTCAGAAAATGGCCATAGATATTATTGGCCCTTTTAAGGTCAAGTCGGCCAGAGGACATCAGTTTATCCTTACATGTGTCGATATGTGCACACGTTGGCCAGAGGCTATTCCTCTTAAGAGCATATCTACTACAGATATCGCAGATGCTCTTTGGTTGATATTTTCTCGCTTGGGGTTCCCCAGAGAAATATTGTCAGACCATGGCACTCAACTCATATCTGACACTATGTCACAGGTAATGTCTACCTTACATATTGAACGATCTCTCAGTAGTATCTACCATCCTATGTCTAATGGGTTAGTTGAGCGTCTGAATAGAACGCTCAAGACTTTGCTTGGTAAGATAACTGAAGATCATCCTCAAGATTGGGACAGGGTTTTACCCGCGGCTCTCTTTGCCTATAGAGAAGTCCCTAATGAACACACAGGATTTTCTCCCTTCGAACTTGTCTTTGGCGCGCGTCCACGCGGCCCTATGTCTTTATTACACGATCTCATCACTGCCGATGATATTAGCGATGAAACTCAATCCTCATATGAGTATGTCATTGCTCTTAGACAAAAGATCATTGAGGCATGTAAGCTAGCAACTGCTTCATCAGAAATTGCTAAAGAGAAGGCAAGGCAGTTTGCTAACAAGAATAGATGTCTACGACAACTTTGTCCAGGTGACAAAGCATTCGTCCTACTCCCCAGTAGGGAAAATAGACTTCTTATTGCATGGAAAGGTCCGTATGCAATAGTCTCTCGGATTTCCGATGTTGACTATGTGGTCGATATTGATGGAAAGCATAAAACTTTCCACATAAACATGCTTTCGGAATTTCACGAACGTCCGGACTATTTGCTGCCTATTTTCCAGGCAACGGATGATGCTCCTGCACCTCACGGTCATTATTCATCCCTGTCTGTCATTCAGGATGAGGAAGCTACCTTCTCTGATGTCAACCTTCCCCTTCCAGTGGTTCCATTACATTCCACGGAATCTTGGAAAAACGTTTCTGTTTCTCCTAATCTTTCTGGTGACGAACATCGACAAGTCTCGTCGATGTTACAAACATTTCAGGATGTTCTCACTGACATTCCTGGACACACAGATGTCATAGAACATGACATAATTCTTACCGACAATAATCCAATTAGGGTTAGGCCGTATCCTATTCCTATACACTTTCAGTCGCAAGTGGAAAAGGAATTGGATGAAATGATTCAATTAAATATAATTGAACCATCGACTTCACCATATTCTTCTTCCATGGTTATTGTCCGGAAGAAGGATAAGAACATACGAATTTGCGTTGATTATCGCAAATTGAATCAGGTCACAAAGTTCGACGCTGAACCGATGCCTTTGTTAGAAGATCTACTGATTAGACTTTCTAATTCTAGATTCTTCACTAAACTTGACTTGTCTAAAGGTTATTGGCAAGTGCCTTTAGCAGAGCATGCCAAACCTCTTACTGCTTTTTCTACACCTAGGGGTCTATTTCAATGGAATGTTATGCCTTTTGGTCTCATGAACGCCCCTGCCACTTTCGTTCGCATGATGCGTCGAATTCTGTCACATCGTTCGGATGTCATCGCATACTTAGATGACATCTGTCTCTTCAGTGATACCTGGGAAGATCACTATTTAGGGTTATATGACTTACTGTCCACTCTACGTGAGAATAATTTGACAGCAAAACCTTCTAAAGCTTTTGTTGGTTTTGGTGAAATCTCTTTCCTGGGTCATCGTGTTGGTCATGGTCTCTTGAAGACAGAAGACCACAATACTTCCAAAATACTGAACATCTCTGTTCCTAAAACGAAGAAACAAGTTAGGAGTCTCTTAGGTTTAATTCAATTTTATGGGAGATTTATTCCAAATTTATCTTCGATCATGGCACCTCTCTCAACATTGTTGAAGAAAGGTTCGCCTAATCTGGTCCGTTGGTCTGAAGAATGCCAATCTTCACTAGACCAAATCAAGAATATATTTTCTTCTCCTCCCATCTTAAGATTACCTACTCTTGATAGGACTTTTGTTCTTCGGAGTGATGCTTCATCCACTGGGATTGGAGCAGCACTGATGCAAGAATATGCAAATACTCTGCATCCTGTTATGTACATTTCTAGAAAACTAAATGCGGCAGAGAGGAACTACTCGGTTTTAGACCGTGAGTTGTTAGCGATGGTTTGGTCAATTCTAAAGCTACAAAGATTCCTCCTGGGCGCACATTTCATTCTAGAGACTGATCAGAAAGCTCTTACAGCTATTCAGACTAAGAATTTGAAGAGTTCGAGATCCACTCGATATGCTATAGCTCTTCAACCTTTTCACTTCACGGTACGAGCTATCCGTGGTGCGGATAATGTGATGGCTGACATTTTGTCTAGATGCCCACATGACTCCAACTAATACTTCTGTCCTATATTTCCATATATTACAGAGTCATAACACACCTATATTTCTACAATAGATTAGCACATCTGTACTTACTTTATATGTACACACTATCGTGCTTTGTTGTCATCTTCTTCTGTTCGTTTTTTAAGATGATAGAGGAGGACTGAGTAGTTAATATAAGGGCCGTTAGTTTACTAAACAGCCACAATTATTAATAATGTATTGTACCTTATGAAGCATATTAGTTATTAATTAGCATTATATTGCTTGTACTTTCTCAGAATGTCATTGTTGAGCTGAGGACTTACCTTACGAGTTCTAGATTGTGTACTTACCCTCGGAATACCAGAGCATATGTCCTGGATCGTCATGTAGTTTAACTTTACTATGTACTTATGTCATTACATGTCAAAGAATGTACTATTTAAATTTTCCTATCAGATTTGTACATCCATTTTTAAAGACAATATTAGAGTATGCTGTTTAATGATGATTATAGTAACTTGCATACGTATATTGTGTTTACATGCTAACGTGATGTGTGTTGGTGACACCTCCCCGATGTGAATATTTTTTGAGACATATTTATTTTTCTGTTGAGGTATATCCTCACCAGACACTCTATAATTAGCCTATTGTTTGGCAATTTAATTAATTATCAGCGCATAATTTGTGCGTTTTGAGCCGCTTATCGCATGCTCTTTGATATTGAAAAAAAAAAATATGTTCCACATTTTTTTTTTATCGGGAGGAGGTGGTGATATGTTGCGTGATAAATTCTCGCAACATCGTTTTATTTCAATATCTGTTTTATAACGCAAGGGCAACAACTGCTTGAAATTTATAGTCACTTTTCTCGGTAAGCATTTGTCTTCTCGCGTTGGTATCGAATGCAGTTAACTTTTGAGCTGTGGTCATTTTTGCGCTGGACTGCGCATGACTTGTCTTGTTGTTTGGTCGATCGGTTTCCGCCCACCACTAGTGGGAGTGAGCGATTTGGAATGGCGAAAGAGATGCCTCGTTGAAGAGGGGATCTCCGCTATTTTTTGTTCTGTCAGGGATGTGTAGTCCTCTTATGGATATTTCGTTTATTCGAGATAATACCTCTAGTGTTTTCCCACATGTCGGGAGGCGTGATATTTCTGTGTATTTCATGAAAGCAAGGTAAATTGACTTTTTCATTAACTCTATCGATTTTGGGTCGTGAGCGATTTCGATTCATAGCCTGTCTCCGAAAGTCGTCGTCACGAGATGTTTTTTCCAGCTCACATGTCGCTGCATTGTACTGCATCGGTTGATGCATGTACCAAGGACCATTACTTGCTACTTTGTTAAATGAACTAGGTTTAGAAAACCTTTATTATCTAGAGGATATTTTTGAGGACATTATTTATACTTCGGCAGACGTGTCTGTCTTGCTGAAGTCAAACTAAGGAGAGTGAACTGATCTCATACATCTGGTTATCTCCTGGCTGTTATAGAAAAGGATGGAGTTTTCCACCTGACTACATTTACAGCACTATGAAATATAACATGCATCTGACTCATCATTGTAATGCTGTCTACCGTTTATTGCTGTATTGAATGTTGCTGTGATAATGACTGTTTGATGTGCCTACACATTTGCGTAACCATTTTGTCACTGTGGCGTCCACAATAAATAATGAAGAAAAACGTCAACGGCTGTTTCAAGACTCATTGACTTTATACGTCGTGAGTTTACTGACGTCCTATGTGGATTGCCCTGTTATTGTTGCATGAACATTGTTTTGACTGAACACATCTACACACTACACAAAACCAGACATGCGGATGCCATCCATCATCATATGGCATCACGCATCAGTCCCGTATTTTCTTGACCATCGACACACTAGGGGTGATGTGGTCAGCATCACGCCAGCAGCCCTAACCTTCCAAGAGTTGTCCTGGTACCCAATTCATGAAGCTGGGTCGACCCCGGAGCCGTTTGCGGTCTAAAAATTCTCACCTCAACTGGGGATCGAACCATGGGCTACCGAGCTGGGAAGCCCAGTGCTCCAACCTTGGTCCCAATTAATTTGGGATAGTCGACGCTCTACTGTATATCCTATAAATACAATGGAGGATAATACATCTAAAAATAATAATAATAATTGCTCCTTCAGTCATAACCGACTATGGGAATGCGCCCCTGTCACGTGACCGATAATTTATTTTACCATTTCGTTCCATATGTTATTAACTTTTTTAATGTTCTGTTTTCCTAGACATTTGTATTCTCATTTTCTTTCATTTTCTCCTTCTCAAACCCTACCCGAGGTGTTTACGTTCTGGCTTTCAGTAGAAATCCCCCACTGGTCAGAAACGGTCAGCGCAGCGGTAATATTACATCAACGCACCGGTGGCTCGCTTGACCAGAGAAACATTTCTCCGGTCGCTCTAGTGTTTGATCACGAGCGAAGACGGTTTCTGTGAAGAAACGGCCCGGCAGGGGGAGATAACCCGCTGCTAGTCTTTGTTGTTTGCCCTTAGATGAGCAAAGAGCACATAATATTATGATTGTCTCTATGGGGGAATTTTCGCAAAGTTGTTGCTTCTGAAACCTTTGTCTTACCCGGGATTACGCATTACGCCGATACCTCTGAAGAAATATGCAGGCCAGGTGTCCGGGGGGAGCGTCCTTTGTAATCTATAAGAGTAGACGGGTTTAATAAGCCAACACACTCGTGAAGATATTCCTGGCCCGAGATGGACCATCATGAGAATTAGGCAGACTTTAACAGAACTAAAATGTTAAGGCCTTTCTCTAGTCATTTTCGGGGTGAGTTGACATATCTTATAATATGATATATTCATGTTACAGAGTTTTATATATATATATATATATATATATATCTGATAGGAATGTGAGGACTTCTCCCAGTAATTTACTTCAGTGATAGTGTTGTGCCGTATTCAGCCTTAATTAAGTGGTGTTTAAGCTGTTTTTGGTTTATAATGGGTTAAATGATAGACTTACAAAAACAAACACTCACTAGGCGTAGAATAAGTCCACAGATGCTTATCATGGGTTAAGAATAGGCATTAACTGTCATTTCTGTAAGATAACGTCAGAGGTGGATTATTCACTTAAACACTGAATTATAGGAGATAGTCGCTTATTCCTTGTTGATAGATATTTTTAGTGGCTGGGGAGAATCATTTTATGCTTACTTGTGTAGCTAGACTCTAGCCATAACTTTCACAGGAGCAGCCACCAGTCATAGAAAACATTTTACCTTTTGACTCAGTCACAACTGTATTATAGCGAGAACATTGCATTTTCTATGTACTCATTTGTGGAATGTTAATTTTTCCCCAAGGGGACATATGATTTATTTGTGTAATGTCACCTGCTGTAATCTGTTTATGTAAATTCACTTAACGTCGTAACATGAATAACATAACCATTCAGCTGTATGTTTATTTTGGAGAAGAGGAGTAGATTTTGCTGTCAGAACATGTTAGTGACAGGTACATAGATGTACAAAAGATATCAAGCCTATGCAGGCGCTTGCGGAGTATTGATAGTGTGGGAGGAGCGGAGTATAACTATTTTTTATGACATTTAGCGTGATTTTGTTGTTGCTTGAGGTAAAGGGTGTCTCTTTTTGGTCTCAGTTTCAGGGGATACCGAATTGCTAGTCTAGTTTCCAGTCAGACGAAGAATGTCACCGTCTCTTCGTTCTAGAGGGATTCTGAGGATATCTAGCCCCACGAGTGTCACAGCCATACCTGAAACAACAACCCTTTGTCAACGCCATTTCCCTCTCACGGGAGTTCAGCTCACGCATTGTGAAATGAGCCAACGCAACAATCTGAAAACGTCTATTGCAGTAGTAGTTCCCTACTCGCCTATTGGATTACCAGTCAGGGCATTGCGGCTTCCAAAATCTCAAAACAGCCCAGCATGTCTATAGCAGAATTCAATTCACCAGTCTCTGTATGCCTAAACGGGGCACTCAGCCAAGCCACAGTCAACCAACCAAAACCGGATTTAAAGCCAATTCTAGCGCCGGATAAGCACGCCTTGGGATCAGTTGTCCTCAAGTGACTTCGTCCCATGGCTTATTTCTGGATTATGTGGAACCTCGCACTTAGGAGCGGCCAGCCAAAGATAGACAGAGTTCCAGCCCCATTCGCGCCAGTAGGGGGGAGTCACCAACGATAGCGCCTATACAGTGATTTTATTCAGGTTAATTCCATCACCGATGGAGGATATATACGAAAAAACCACTTACTGGAGCTATTCCATTGGTCCCCGAAAGCGGACAGGCTGTCGCTAAGTTCATTCAGTTGGTCAGCAGGAGATAAACAGCGTCCCCCAGCCCACCTCGCGTCAGTAGGGGAGAGTCACCAACGTTTAGTACCAACAAGGGCAGTTTTGTAGGCTTAGTCCCTCACGAAGGATCTACATATAAGACACTGTCTGGACTATTTCATCTTGTCCCCGAAAACGGAAGGACTGCCATTCGATTATTTATCTCTCTGTGTTCTACAGGTTCATGTCGGTGGTCTGTGTGTGTGTGTTTGTTGGTGTATTTTGCGTATTTGATGACTATTGATGATTTTGATGACTATTGATGATTATTGAGATTGCTGATGATTTTTTGATGTCATTTATGATGTTATGATGAGATGCATTATCTTCATGCTTGTCTTCATTTAATAAAGTGTACTCATTTATTAACGCGCTGTTCACGACCCTTTTCATCCATATTTACATTTTTAGCTCTATACTAGAATCTCTATGTATGATAAGAGAAAAGAGTGAGAGCAGGAGATGCTTAGACAGCAAAAGTGAGTTGAGGCTTGGAGAGAGAGATCATTTGAATAAATCTTCTTCCAGGTTGTCTCAAGTCCATCTCCTATTTACACCTTATCTAAAGTGTAATCTATAACTCTGTCAGTCCACTATCCCTTGTCGATTTCACTACTATTGTCCAACTCGACAAATACTCTACCACTTTAACTCAACCACGACAATTAATGGGAGCCCGTCCGAGATTCTAGAACCCATCGAGTACGACATTTAATATGTGCTCGATCCGAGGATGAATCTCTCACAAGATTCTATCTTGATTCTTAGAGTTTAGTGTTCTGCAGATTATAGGAATTTCTTTCCCCTAGACATATCGAACTATTTCTTTTGGGTGGAAGTCGGAACAGCGTTTTTCTCCACAGCAATCATAAATATTTAGTTACATTTATTGTTCATGCTACACATGAGACAGCTGGTAAAGGTTGATGGTATCACTGCTGAGTTTTTGGTTGACAATCTGACGAATATTGTATGTAAAAGTCAGAAAAAAAAATTTTTAAGGGTTAATATTTTTTCAGGAGTAGCTCTTTAATCTGAGATAAGAAGCTACAGACAGTCAGTTACTAGCTTGCATTTGTACCAAGGGAGGGTGTTCATTCTAATGATAGTAACCAATCCTCTCAATAGCTAAGTACTGACAGAAGTTGGATACGATTTTGGTTATGATTATAGGATGTTCTAGGACATGTAATGAACGTCTATGGAAAAGATAAATTACTGTCATTTTGTCCGTATTCCTCGAACTTTAAAAGGGGGGGGGGGCACCTGTCACGTAACCGATAATTTATTTTACCATTTCGTTCCATAAGTTATTAACTTTTTTAATGTTCTGTTTTCCTAGACATTTGTATTCTCATTTTCTTTCATTTTCTCCTTCTCAAACCCTACCCGAGGTGTTTACGTTCTGGCTTTCAGTAGAAATCCCCCACTGGTCAGAAACGGTCAGCGCAGCGGTAATATTACATCAACGCACCGGTGGCTCGCTTGACCAGAGAAACATTTCTCCGGTCGCTCTAGTGTTTGATCACGAGCGAAGACAGTGCCTGTGAAGAAACGGTCCGGCAGGGGGAGATAACCCGCTGCTAGTCTTTGTTGTTTGCCCTTAGATGAGCAAAGAGCACATAATATTATGATTGTCTCTCTGGGGGAAATTTCGCAAAGTTGTTGCTTCTGAAACCTTTGTCTTACCCGGGATTACGCATTACGCCGATACCTCTGAAGAAACATGCAGGCCAGGTGTCCGGGGGGAGCGTCCTTTGTAATCTATAAGAGTAGACGGGTTTAATAAGCCAACACACTCGTGAAGATATTCCTGGCCCGAGATGGACCATCATGAGAATTAGGCAGACTTTAACAGAACTAAAATGTTAAGGCCTTTCTCTAGTCATTTTCGGGGTGAGTTGACATATCTTATAATATGATATATTCATGTTACAGAGTTTTATATATATATATCTGATAGTAATGTGAGGACTTCTCCCAGTAATTTACTTCAGTGATAGTGTTGTGCCGTATTCAGCCTTAATTAAGTGGTGTTTAAGCTGTTTTTGGTTTATAATGGGTTAAATGATAGACTTACAAAAACAAACACTCACTAGGCGTAGAATAAGTCCACAGATGCTTATCATGGGTTAAGAATAGGCATTAACTGTCATTTCTGTAAGATAACGTCAGAGGTGGATTATTCACTTAAACACTGAATTATAGGAGATAGTCGCTTATTCCTTGTTGATAGATATTTTTAGTGGCTGGGGAGAATCATTTTATGCTTACTTGTGTAGCTAGACTCTAGCCATAACTTTCACAGGAGCAGCCACCAGCCATAGAAAACATTTTACCTTTTGACTCAGTCACAACTGTATTATAGCGAGAACATTGCATTTTCTATGTACTCATTTGTGGAATGTTAATTTTTCCCCAAGGGGACATATGATTTATTTGTGTAATGTCACCTGCTGTAATCTGTTTATGTAAATTCACTTAACGTCGTAAGATGAATAACATAACCATTCAGCTGTATGTTTATTTTGGAGAAGAGGAGTAGATTTTGCTGTCAGAACATGTTACTGACAGGTACATGGATGTACAAAAGATATTAAGCCTATGCAGGCGCTTGCGGAGTATTGATAGTGTGGGAGGAGCGGAGTATAACTATTTTTTATGACATTTAGCGTGATTTTGTTGTTGCTTGAGGTAAAGGGTGTCTCTTTTTGGTCTCAGTTTCAGGGGATACCGAATTGCTAGTCTAGTTTCCAGTCAGACGAAGAATGTCACCGTCTCTTCGTTCTAGAGGGATTCTGAGGATATCTAGCCCCACGAGTGTCACAGCCATACCTGAAACAACAACCCTTTGTCAACGCCATTTCCCTCTCACGGGAGTTCAGCTCACGCATTGTGAAATGAGCCAACGCAACAATCTGAAAACGTCTATTGCAGTAGTAGTTCCCTACTCGCCTATTGGATTACCAGTCAGGGCATTGCGGCTTCCAAAATCTCAAAACAGCCCAGCATGTCTATAGCAGAA
The DNA here is from genome assembly GCA_024509875.1 of Oreohelix idahoensis. NCBI lineage: Eukaryota > Metazoa > Mollusca > Gastropoda > Stylommatophora > Oreohelicidae > Oreohelix > Oreohelix idahoensis. Next base: position 581,954 of record JAMPIV010014846.1, on the reverse strand, counting down.
TTCAATTCACCAGTCTCTGTATGCCTAAACGGGGCACTCAGACAAGCCACAGTCAACCAGCCAAAACCGGATTTAAAGCCAATTCTAGCGCCGGATAAGCACGCCTTGGGATCAGTTGTCCTCAAGTGACTTCGTCCCATGGCTTATTTCTGGATTATGTGGAACCTCGCACTTAGGAGCGGCCAGCCAAAGATAGACAGAGTTCCAGCCCCATTCGCGCCAGTAGGGGGGAGTCACCAACGATAGCGCCTATACATGATTTTATTCAGGTTAATTCCATCACCGATGGAGGATATATACGAAAAAACCACTTACTGGAGCTATTCCATTGGTCCCCGAAAGCGGACAGGCTGTCGCTAAGTTCATTCAGTTGGTCAGCAGGAGATAAACAGCGTCCCCCAGCCCACCTCGCGCCAGTAGGGGAGAGTCACCAACGTTTAGTACCAACAAGGACAGTTTTGTAGGCTTAGTCCCTCACGAAGGATCTACATATAAGACACTGTCTGGACTATTTCATCTGGTCCCCGAAAGCGGAAGGACTGACACGCAGTTTATTCATTTTGGTAAACAGGAGGTAAATAGAGTCTTCCAGCCCAACTCGCGCCAGTAGGGGAGAGTCACCAACGTTTAGTACCAACAAGGACAGTTTTGTAGGCTTAGTCCCTCACGAAGGATCTACATATAAGACACTGTCTGGACTATTTCATCTGGTCCCCGAAAACGGAAGGACTGCCACTCGATTATTTATCTCTCTGTGTTCTACAGGTTCATGTCGGTGGTCTGTGTGTGTGTTTGTTGGTGTATTTTGCGTATTTGATGACTATTGATGATTTTGATGACTATTGATGATTATTGAGATTGCTGATGATTTTTTGATGTCATTTATGATGTTATGATGAGATGCATTATCTTCATGCTTGTCTTCATTTAATAAAGTGTACTCATTTATTAACGCGCTGTTCACGACCCTTTTCATCCATATTTACATTTTTAGCTCTATACTAGAATCTCTATGTATGATAAGAGAAAAGAGTGAGAGCAGGAGATGCTTAGACAGCAAAAGTGAGTTGAGGCTTGGAGAGAGAGATCATTTGAATAAATCTTCTTCCAGGTTGTCTCAAGTCCATCTCCTATTTACACCTTATCTAAAGTGTAATCTATAACTCTGTCAGTCCACTATCCCTTGTCGATTTCACTACTATTGTCCAACTCGACAAATACTCTACCACTTTAACTCAACCACGACAGCCCCTGAGCTGACAGTCCTCAGCTGCTTATTTTCCTGATGTTCCTCTCTGTCGTGTGGTAAGTACTAGGGCAACTACAACAGTAGTTTTTACCAGGAATAGTCTATGAGATATTAGATATAAGGTCTCTAGAAATTGGCTCGTTAAGAAAGAATAAAGACCTATTCGAGATAGGGACAAGAAGACAGGAATGCGAATGCTTTCCACTAGACAGTGTCTCCTAATTAATTATGGAAAGAGTTCTGTTTCCCCACGACCTTAGCTTCTGCCCTTAGATCCCGTAAAGAAAAAGCCTCCAACCTCATCTGAGTAGAGAAAGGTTCCTATAGGTGAATATGTAACACCGACAGCACGAGTGATACATTAACAAACTAGGTAATGATCAAACGATCGTTGGGTTTATTAATGAAATATCCACACATATAGGGTTAGTAATGGTTAGAACGTGATGATGGTGAAAGACGATTCACACAAAACACACAGATGAGATAATAGAATTGCAGTTAACTAAGTAATAGTTAATTAAGAATGACCTGGTGTAAAGTGAAATGATGATGATGTGATATGATACGTGTTACCAAAATGGTGAGTACTCTACACAGTCCATGTGTCTCTAAATGCTTCTACTAGATATGAGGATTCACATGTATGCATAAAATGTCCCAAGTTGTTATACGTTATGTCGAGTGGGGTATCTCTAAGTCGAGGACGTTCTGATGAATACTGTTGTCGTACGGAGAACGCTGACGAGATATCTATGTATATTCCTTCACTGTTTGAGTATATCTCTGTAGTGTGGATCAACAGTTAATAGTTGTCATATGAACAAAAGGTCTGTTGTCTAATCTCCCGAGGGTACTGGTCAGACTGGATATCTTCACGAAATGTTAGTGATATGTAGACTCATAATCTTGCGTATGTAGTCGTGATTCATATACTTTCGAGTCTGCTTCATAAAATGCGCTTAAGAGTGTGTTGCACGTGGTATAAATATGCGATTCCTCTTTTGAGCTCTTTTGCTTGACTTCAGATAATAATGATCTTTCGAGTGATTTGAATTTATGATGACTCTGTATTGAACTTGTGATAACGATGTATTGAACTTGTGATAACTCTGTATTGAACTTGTGAGCAAGCAGTATATGGTGACGAAAAATGCTGCGTCCACCTTCTGACTTGTGGGTGAGACAATATTCCTTTTTAATTGAGGAATGAAAGATGTCCTATGGCGAATTCTGCTAGCCAAATGTCCGTTTTTGATAACTTATTTCTGGTTAGACGTCAGACACGTTGCGTGTAGACTCAGACTTCTGATGAACTGAAGACACACAAAAGTCTTCGTAAGTTTTTCACATTTAACATCACTGGTTGACTTTCATTTAAACTACTGCTCATTATTCATCTCTCTCTCTCTGAGTTCAATTCTAATGATGTTAAATATCTTGTGCATGAGAGTGTGTGCGCATGGGAGACTGTGATGATGATGAAGGTGAAATATGAACTATTAATTACCTCCTATCATCCTATCATCTTCTAGGAAAATCTTCTGATTTTATTAATCAGTTATGCCAAGAATTATTTGAAACTTTATCTTCCGCACATTTTAGCTGTGAGGTTAAAATAAACAAAAATAAGAAAATGTATTAATAAGTATAAGATCTACTAACCTTCTTTTCCCTTCGCAAAATCCTTTAAGAACACAATTAATCACAGAACTGAATTATCATCCACTCTGAATAAACACGTGTATTAGGCTATGCGTTTTTGGGTTTAATCTCTTCCTCACAAGGTAAAAAACTGGACTCCTTCCTCTTGCAAGCTACGCAGTAGATTATATTTCTGCCAGTCCAATATGGGTTTCTTGTACAGCTCCGCCCATACCAACCAATCCTTAATGGCCCCTCTGGTCACTCATTCACAGGATCGCTCTTGTCCCCTGTCAGTCCAAACGTGGGTGTAGTTTGACCTCTGATTGTTTATTGTTCACCTGGCCAAGGTGGGCGTCCAATGTGGTAAACCAACGCTTGTCTGAACCGCGGCCGACCAAAGATAACACCATTACAGCATGAGACGTTTTCCCCTGGCCAATCTGGGCGTCCAATGTGGTGTCACAGAAATTACAGCATGCCCAGATGTTTGATTAGGATGACCAGATGTGTTTTTTACCAGATTTATCACGATGCAATGTGGGCTTCAAACGATAATGTCAGGCATGGGGACTCAATCAAAGGACTTTTATTTCCCCCGATGAAAGAACAAATGTGGTTCTCTAGATACCGGTCGCGAGTAATCACAACGATGAAATAGCAAATGTGGGTCGCAAATATGGGATGAAAGAGCAAATGTCGGAGAAAATACAATATGAAAAATGTAGGAAAAGATGGAGCAATAAGGCCTTTGCGCTCGTTTATCACAATAGCCCCTCCTCAAGTGTGATGTCAATCGTACTCAGGAGAGCTTAGCCTTCTTGCTCGGGATTCCTTAATCCTTTTCCTCATCTTCGTTTTTCTCTCCGGTTTCCACCCTTTCCTCTACTTGTCTGTGCTCTCCGTCCTGCCTCATAGGATGACGGCTTAAAAAATCCGCTCCTACGTTATGTTTTCCTTGGATATAGTCCACTTGGAACGTGTAAGGTTGTAGAACAAGCGACCACCTCATCAGTCTAGCATTCAAATTCTTTGAATTGGCGAGGAAGGTCAGAGGTTGGTGATCACTCTGGATTGTAAATTTCCTTCCGTACAGGTATGCTTGAAATTTTTGTATTCCCCAGACGAGGGACAAACATTCCTTTTCGATTGTGGAATAGTTTTGTTCTGCTCGGTTTAACTTCCGACTCGCATATGCGACCGGAAATAGATTTGGTGGGCTTCTGTCATCTGGCTGTAGTAATGTAGCCCCGATTCCAATGTTACTGGCATCTGTGCGCAAGATGAATTTTCTAGTTAAATCCGGAAGCCGTAAAATAGGTTTTGTGGTGAGTTTCTCTTTTAAGAGTGCATATGCATGTTCACATTCTGCTGACCATGTCACTTTATCTGGGTTTCCTTTCTTGGTTAGCGATGTAAGCGGCGCACAGAGGCTATTAAAATCCTTTATATATCTCTGGTAGAATCCACAGAGAGATACAAATGACCGGACATCCCTTTTTGTGGACGGTCTCGGTGCATTTCTCAGCTTCTCAACGTTTTGAGTCTCGGGGAACATGGTCCCATGGGATATAGTATGTCCTAGGAACTCTAGCTGTTCACACCCAATTTGACATTTGGTTGGGCGGGCGGTTAGTCCCGCTTCTCTGAGTCTGTTAAACAGCAAGGATAGCGCTGATATATGTTCTTCAAACGATTCAGTAGCTACTAGGATATCATCCATAAAATTGCTGATGGCGGGATGATTCAAAGGATCCAATAACTTTCGCATCATCCTTGTGAAGACACTAGGAGCATTGTTCAGTCCAAATGGCATCACATTAAACTCGAAGTGTCCATCTGGAGTACTGAAGGCTAACAGGTTCCTCACCTCAGCTTTTACCGGTATTTGATAGTACCCTTTACTGAGGTCGATCTTTGAAAAATAGCGAGCCCTGCTCAGCTTAGTAAATAGCTGGTTCTGGTCCGGTAACGGTTCTGGCTGGAACTGTGTTAACGCATTCAGCTGTCGGTAGTCGATGCACAGGCGGTGTTCTCCACTGGGTTTGCGTAACAGCACCACTCCCGCACTGTAAGGGGACTCCGACTTCGAAATTATGCCTTCCTTAAGTAAGTAATCAATTTCTTGCTTTAATGCCGTCGCCTTGGCATACGGAATCGGATAGGTTCTCATTCGGACGGGCGTAGGATCCGTGACTTCCATGTCAAACTCCATCAGGTTTGTCCGGCCCGGTTTGTCTGTCAGAGAGTCGGCGTGGTTTTCCATCAATCTCCTTACTTTTTCTTGCTGGGCTTCCGTTAAGGTGGAGCTTATTTTCACATCTAAATGTGATTCCTCCTGTATCACCGGGTACTCTACGGATGATAATGGCTCTTCTTCCATTTGCATAGCAATGGCCATAGTCATGAGGTGCGCTGGTTCGGCAGGGGCTCGCTCGTAAAACTTCTTAAGCAGATTTAAGTGATAAATTTTCTGCTTTCCGTTCACGGTGATTTTATAGTTGGTGCGAGAAATCTTTTCCGCCACTTTGTAGGGTCCCCTCCAGCAAATCTGCAATTTATTACTGCTACTTGGCAGAAGAAGTAGCACCTTCTCTCCTACTGCTAGTTCTCGGTCCTTCGCATTGCGATTGTAATATTTGGCATGTTTCCGCCTAGCCTCCCGTACTTTCGTTGTAGCTAATTCCCAGCCAGTCTTCAGGCGTTGTTTCAAGTCTGTGACGTACTGGAAGGCTGATGTGACAGTGTCGTCTGCCTTGGCATCTGTCCATTTTCTTAGTAATGCTTCTAACGGACCTTTAATAAGTCTTCCGAAGAGTAATGTGGCCGGAGGAACTCCAGTTGACGCATGCGGTACTTCCCTATAAGCAAATAATGCGGCAGGAAGATACTGATCCCAAGTTTCTGGCTTCTCCTGTGCCAACTTCCGAAGAATAGAGGTGAGCGTCCCGTTAAACCGCTCTACTTGCCCGTTACTTTGGGGGTGATAGGGCGAAGTATGGATATGCCTAGTCTTAAACATTCTAAGCACCTCCTCTGTCAACTTGCCTCTAAATTGTGACCCATTGTCTGTGAGAATTTCATGCGGGAAGCCCAATCTAGTAAAGATATTCAGTAAAGCGTCAGCTACATGCACTGAGTCGCATGCTGGCATGGCTATGGCTTCGCCCCACATGGAACAGGTGTCCACTAAGGTAAGGATATGGGAGTTCCTCTTCTTAGTTCTCAGCAGAGGTCCAATTATATCCACGGCCACTCTTTCAAATGGGGTGCCCAAGATTGGCATCTCCCCAAGGGTCGCGGGTGCCGTCCAGTGTTTTGGTGCAACTTTCTGGCACTGAGGACAAGACTTGACGAAACGTTCAATGTCACCGGTGATCCCTGGCCAATAATAGTGGCAGGCGATCCTTTGAGTCGTGGCGCTCATTCCCATGTGTCCACTAAATGGGATAGAGTGGCCCATCTCAAGCACCTGGTTCCTATAGGTTGCAGGAATTACTAATTGGATGTGTTCCTGTCCTTCATTTCCAGCTCGGCGATACATCAATCCATTTTTCATAAAGAAGTCTCCCTTGGCAGGTGGGTTGTGTGTCCTAGGTAATTTTTTTAAAACAGGGCGCCAGTGAGGAATCTTCCCTTTGGGCCCTCTTCAATTCCTCGGGGAGGATATTGGTAGGTGGTTCCTGCTCTGCGTCTTTTCTTGACTGTCCTCTAGTCTGTACGGCCGCTATGACTAGTGGTTGAGTAGGTTCTCCAAGGAACACATATCTACATCCCAAGATTAAAGAGTAGATTGGTTCTTCCATTATAGCTGCACGAATCTCTCATGTCACGTAACGAGATTCCACTCTGATAAGTGCAATTGGCAGTGTCATGGGTGCAACATCCTTCGTCGGACCTTGGATGTCGACACTCTCTTTTGTTATCTGGTCAGGGGTGACAAGAGATGCCCTGACCACCGCATCGAAAGCAAGTCCTGTGTCATAAAGGCACTTCACAGATTGTCCGTTTACGAGGACTGATTCGATGACAGGAGGATGAGAAACGTTTCCGGTCCTCTGTTCCTTCCGGGGTGACGATTTTGTCTGCAGACAGGCAGCATGTTGGGGAGGAGATCTGCGCTTGCACTCGGTAGTGTTGTGATTGTTCAAGCGACAGTACTTGCACCATTTATCTCCCTGTCTCTGGTGTGGCGCAGCATTTTTCTTGTTTTGCTCTTTGTAGTTATCTTGTTTTGCGTGCTGTTTGTGCGAGATGTGTGGTCCTTTGCTTTGTTGGTCTGGTTGGGAGCGAGCAGGTTGCTTTGGCGCCTGATCCGAAAACTTCTTTCTGGCTCCTTGAAACTCCATGAGAGCATTTTGGAATCGCTCTGCCAATGTAAGAATATTTTCTAACCGGTCAGCGCCGTTTTCAGTGAGAAATCTACGCATTTCCACCGACATAGACTCTTTTAGTTGCTCTATCACAATCAGCTCTTTCAACCCCTCATAGTTCTCGGTAAAGTTTCCCAGTGTACACCACTTCACTAGGTAGTCTTCAATACGGGCTGCGAACTGTGAGAAAGTCTCTCCGGCCTCCTTCCTAGAACCTCGAAATTTTTTCCGGTAAGCCTCTGAATGAAGCTCGTACCTCACCAAGAGAGCTTTTTTTAAGGCCTGATAGTCATCTTGCTCTCCGGCCGGAAGTTTATTAAAAACTTCGTAGGCGGCTCCTATTAGGCCTTGGGAAAGTTTCAAGTTCCACTTCCGTTCTTCAAGTCCAAACCCTGTTGCAAAGCGTTCAAAGCGGTCTAAAAAGGCGTCCATGGTATCATTCCTTTCTGAAAAAGGTTCCAGCGGAAAGTTCAAGGCATTGGGTGGCGCAGGTTGCGAAGTAGGCACACCATCTGAGCGGAGTGAGTACCCTCCATCACAGTTGGACGCCGCTACACTTTTTGCCAGCTCTATCTGATTGGTCTGTCCCTGGATTTCCAGTTGCTAAATGTTAAGTGCATGCTCTGCTGCGGCTTTCTCTTTACGCTCCGCTGCTTCTGCTGCTTCTTTCCGCTCCACTGCTTCTGCTGCGGCTTTCCGCTCCGCTGCTTCTGCTGCGGCTTTCTCCTTCCGCTCCGCTGCTTCTGCTCCGGCTTTCTCCTTCCGCTCCGCTGCTTCTGCTGCGGCTTTCTCCTTCTCCATTGCAAGTTTCTGCACTTCCATCTCTCTTGCATGGAGTTTATCAGTCTCCTCACTCACAAATTTCATCAGATCTTTTCCACTTAACCCGTATTCACGCCCTGCCTCCATTAAACTAGTTCTAATTTTTGCGGCATCTGCCATGATATGCAGTATGGGTTCACGAAGGGAAAAATTGGCAGTGACCTCCAAGCAAATTGTTTAGGCTCGCACAAGTAATTATCTCTTTAAAACCAGCTAGGTTTAAATTAGTAATCAAGTTCAAATAGTTTTTTTTTTAAAATCACTCACTCAGCATATTCTGAAAATTATATAACAGATTATCTCGAAGTTTTCTATGAAAAATTTTCTAAATATTTATGATAAAAATTTTCCCAGCAGTTACAGAAAAAGATTTTTTTAAATCCGTTCCCTACAGTATCTTCTGTTCTCAAAAATGGCTTACTCTGTCCGTTTGCTACTCAATTTAAAAAGTATCACTCGTGCTTTAGAGATATAAATTATCCCCCCTATGAAATAGACAAATTATAGTAAGAGTCAGTCTAGAAGGTAATCCCTCAAAATGCCAACAAATTTTGCAATTACCGCAACTGCATAGCAGGGATGAAAATGTGATTTATCACACTTCTAAGTCCGGGTTCACTAATCCCAAGACGAGTCCACAATTGTCGTGTGGTGAGTCACTGGGGCAACTACGACAGTAGTTTTTGCCAGGAATAGTCTAGAGACCTTATATCTAATATCTCATAGACTATTCCTGGCAAAAACTACTGTTGTAGTTGCCCCAGTACTCACCACACGACACTCTCGACGGTGCCTCATCTCTTCTGCTTGCCGTGAGAGCTTTTTTTCGCCCAATCTGAGCTAGCGCCGTAGACAGTGAATTTTCAGTCACCGTGTATGTCCTAATGCAAGTGTTGTAGCGTCGAGCTGTCATAGCCGCCACACCACGGATAATGATAACAATGGATACAGCAGCAATAGTTGTAACACGATCTTTAATATTAAAAACCGATAGATATGTTACATCATGGTCGCCATAACCTGTCAGCTCCCCGTGAAGCATAGGCCGTCCAAAACATGTGCCAAGTCTTCCTGTCTCATACTGTCAGGTCAAGGTCATTCCATGTCTTCTTCATCGCCTTTATGTTTGTCCTCAGTTCTGTTCTTTCCCTGTTCCTTGGTCTTCCCCTGTTCCTTGGTCTTCTCCTGTTTCTTGTTCTCCTGTTCCTTGGTCTTCCCCTGTTCCTTGGTCTTCCCCTGTTACTTGTTCTTCTCCTGTTCCTTGGTCTTCCCCTGTTCCTTGGTCTTCTCCTGTTTCTTGTTCTTCTCCTGTTTCTTGTTCTTCTCCTGTTCCATGTTTCTCCTCCTTTTCCTTGTTCTTCTCCTGTTCCTTGTTCTTCTCCTGTTTCTTGTTCTTCTCCTATTCCTTGTTCTTCTCCTGTTCCTTGGTCTTCTCCTGTTCCTTGTTCTTCTCCTGTTCCTTGTTCTTCTCCTATTCCTTGTTCTTCCCCTGTTCCTTGGTCTTCTCCTGTTCCTTGGTCTTCTCCTGTTCCTTGTTCTTCTCCTGTTCCTTGTTCTTCCCCTGCATCTCTTACCCTGTGGATTTTCAGAACAAAAACAGCCTTGTAATGCTATCAACAGGTTTCCTCAATTTGTGTCGCCGGGGCTATTTTATCCATCTCTCCTTCCACTGGTACTTGTCTGGTTCCCCATATGTGATCTGGTTATACTACCACATTCATTAGGGGTCAATTCCTCGGTAAGCTTCTGCTATTTTTCTGTTGTTTACTTTTCTACTTCCCTATTTCTAAGAAGTGGTGCTGCTACTGATGATGATGAAGAAAGTAATGATGATATTGATGATGATGATAATAATGATGATGATATTGATGATGATGATGATGATGATGATGAAAATGATAGATTGTTTGGTCTGTTTTTGTTCCACAAAGACGCCACTAGGCGTGATGGAAACAGCGATAGATTGATCAATTTGTTGTTGCCCTAAGACGCCACTAGGCGTACTGGCCACATACTGCTTTGCCGGTTGGTGGCTAAGGATGGAAGAAGAAGAAGAATGATGAAAATAATGATGATATTGATGATGATGATGACAACGATGACAAGAAAGGGAGAAGATATATAAGTGCTAGAATAAGATCTACCAACTAATTGCTGGTGGTTCAGAAACATTGCAGAACTGATGACACTAACAAATGAAATGTGTACAAAGTTTGCAAATATTGACCCAGACTCGGAAAGACGTTAGGATATAAACCATACATTACAAGCCAAAACAAAAACTAAATAGACATGGACAAATTTCCACACTTAAGAGTTTGACTGATATGTGTACCTATTATCGCGAAATTAACTCTTTTTTTTTAGGAAGGTAAATTTTTGACAGCCCGGTCATAAACAGCAGATAAATAATTAGAATTGTTGATGGAATTTACACGCATGTGAACATCAATGTTTTGCCAAACTTTTTGGGCACTGGCACGAAAGCCATGTTAAAAAAAAAAAAAAAAAAAGAAACAAACAATAATGCTCATGGTACACACCAGATGAGATGAAGCGCTGCCTGTACATACGAATGCAGGTGTAGAAAGCGACTGAAAGATCAGAGGTTGTCCCTTTTCTGTGAACCTAAAAGAATCCAACAGCATAGACTCTCTAACTGCCCAGAAATGTGCACATAGCGAAAAATACTGATGAACAGGCAAAGCGTAATGTTAACTTTTGTCTTAAGGATAAGATGTTTGAAGCCTCCATTTCCGCTAAACTTTCACACATAGATTCTGATGTTTATTTTCTCTATTTTAAGGTGCGAGCGATCCATAAACCACTTTCACGAAAGCCTCATAAGCTGTACAACAAACTTCTTCTCCTGTCCTCAAACCCATGTCAAACAGTTGTCGAACGTGTTTTAAGTGTGTACTAGCAATAACCTGTCAAAATTGACAGGTTTTTAATTATGTTGTGTTAATTCTTTTACATGTGTTACAGACGGTACTATTACCACTGTGGTCATTTCATTGCAGGCGACCGTCATTAGGTATTTGTAGTGAAAATTATATGGATATATCAAATATGAAGACATAGAGTAACCTTCCTAAATGACATGTGGAGCAGTGATAATGATCTAATGGACCGGATATTGACTAAATAACTAACATTTCTTTTGTTGCGTGAGAAATTCTCGCAACATCGTTTTGTGTACAATATATATATTTTGTAATGAAAGGGAAACAATCTTATGAAATTTATAGTCACTTTTCATTGTAAGCAGTTGTCTTCTCGCGTTGGTGTCGATGGCAGTTAAGTTTGTTATGCGTTCTTGAATCGTGTCCATGTATGGACTTGCTAGGCCGCTTTTCTCAGAAAGCGGTTGGCAACCTGTTGGGTTATCCTTATAAGGTAATCATTCTTAAGCTGGTTCTTAGTAAAGGTCCTTGTGTCTTAAGTTATCTGAGCTGTGGTCGATTCGCGCTGGACTGCGCATGTCTAAGTCTTGGGTCTTTGTCGAACGATTTCCGCCCAGCAGTCAGTGAGCGAAGATTTTGGATAGCGAGCAAGACGTCTTTGTGAGCGTCTGTGCTTTTCTTGTTCTTCAGGAATGTGAAGTCCTCTTATGGATATTTCGTTTATTCGAGATGATACCTCTAGTGTATTTCCACACGCCGGAAGGCGTATTATTTCTGTGGTTATTTCCTGAAGGCAAGGTAAATTACATTTACATTAACTTTATCGATTTCTGTTCGTGAGTGACATTTGATTCGTAGCCTGTCTTTGAAAGTCGTCATCACGAGATGTTTTCTCAGCTCACATATTGCTACATTGTACCGCATCGGGTTGATGCATGTCCCAAGGACCATTACTTGCTACTTCGCTACATGAACTAGGTTTGAAACCTTTTGTTATCTAGAGGATTTTTTGAGGACATTATTTATACTTCAGAAGACGTGTCTGTCTTGCTGAAGTCAGATTAAGGAGAGTGAACTGATCTCATACATCTTGTTATCTCCTGGTTGTTATAGAAAAGGATGGAGATTTCCACCTGACTACATTTACAGTACTATGATGTATAACATGCATATGATTCATCTTTATTATAATGCCGTCTACCGTCCATTGCTGTACTGACTATGTTGCTGTGATAATGACTGTCTGATGTACCTACATATTCGCGTATACATTTTTGTCACTGTGGCGTCCACAATAAATGATACAGAAAAACGTCACCAGCTGTTACAAGCATCATTGACTTTATACGTCGTGAGTTAACTGACGTCCTTGTGTGGATTGCTCTGTTTTGTATGATCATTGTTTGACTGTACATCATCTACACACTACACAAACCAGACCACGGGCACCATCACTCATCCTATGGTGCACGCATCATCTTTCATGACAACATGTCTCGTAATTGTTCGTGCATCTTTTAAAATCTTGACTTTCCATAATCAAACTGTTCATGCACACCGTCATTTGCGCACTTTTCTATTTTCGGGAGAGTACATATAAGGGAAACAATACAATTATTATCTAACTTTCAACCACAGTTGCACCCCTTAGCTGTGATTGAAAGTTAATGTACTCTCTCGAAAATAGAAAAGTGCGCAAATGATGGTGTGCATGATGTGACCGACCGACCGACCGACCGACCGACCGACCGACGTACTTACGGCGGGAATTATGGTATTGGATTACATGGCTCACCCTGTGTATTTCTTGAGGGTATCTTAGGATCAAAAGCCAGTGTAGGCTAACTGCTTCTGATAAGAACTGAATAACAAGAGGTTTTGTGTGAATCTGGCAACTTCATCATTAAAAATAAATTGCTACGGATACTGTCGCCCAAAAGAACTCGCTTTTGACGTAGGCTTCGGAAAATGGTTCACCTGTATTGATGGGGGCCATGGTTCATAAGGAACGAAAAGAAAAAGTAGGAGGTGATGATAGTAATGATGATCATGATGATGATGATAAGGACGACGATGACAATTATGATGATGATGATAAGGATGACGACGACGCTGATGATTATGATGATAATGATTGATGAAAATAATGGGTGCCTTAACGACTTTACACTTTAAAACTTCACTAACATTGGGTTTTTTTATTTGTGTATTTTTTTCTTTTTGAATGCATATTTAGAATTGTTAAGATTCAACGTTGCGTCATTAGAGATACAGTGCGCTGTAGTTCGACCAACACATTCTGTAGTTGTACTTCAGTTAAAGTTTTAATTACACCGCCCTATGTCACTCACCTGGGGGTCTACCTGGGAAAATGAAAAAAAAAAAAAATAAAACTACTGCTCCCTCAGGGTCGGGGATCGCCTCCCTTGACTTGCCGTAGTGGTCCAATAAGACCAGACAGTTCGAGTAACAGGATGAGTTTTCCAAAGATAACAATAGTCGCTCAAGATTAGTTATGGCAGGGATATAAATAGAAGGGTTAAACTCCTATTTGAGGGAGTCTCACCGAGAAATTAAGATGGCTATTATAAAATACTTAGTTCTCTCGGTTCTTATAAAATTTGTATCCCCCACCCAAAATAAGTAATTTTATCACACTGTGACAATAGACTCGTATTTACTGAGCACCCAGCCGAAGATAATTCAGCAAAGGTTCATTAAGTTTGCTCTGTATTTCATGTATTTATTTAAAATGAGTCATACGTGCGCTACTATAAACTTTCAATCAACCAAGTTATCAACCCCTAGTAGGGATTTATATGTACATATATATACACATATAGGTGCCAATTGTTGTCATAGCCAGGAGTGGAATTGAGGATGAGCTCTCAATATCTGACCAAATGCTCCTAAGTTGTGCGTAACACATAGCCTCTGACAACAAAAGTCCAGCTCCTGGCCTTCATGTGTCGGCACAGTTTAATACTAACAGGAGAAGGGGCAAAGGGCGAGTGTCTAGCGTATTAAAACCAGATTGCTCCAGGTACATTTTTGAATGTACCTGCAAGGATACTTGGAGAGGAGATGGGCACCGCCAAGCAAACCTATTGCACACTGATATGCTATGATGGAAAGAGCACGAAACAAATGCCCATGTTAGAGAGAAAATAAACACCTATGCAGGCCACCAAGAACCACTTTTGTCAGTAGTGAAATGTCGAAAGCTTGCTTGGTTTGGGCATGTAACTCGTCATGACCCCCCTTTCGAAAACGATCCTCTAGGGAACAGTCGAAGGTAAACGGAGAAGAGGAAGGCAAAGAAAATCCGGGGCTAATGCATCAAAGAGTGGGCAGGGCATGGTTTTTCCACTCTTGTACGCATTGCTGAGGATAGAGAGCAGTGAGGACCCTGTTTGCTGATGCTTCCACCATGGCACCCGTACGACCCATGACGGGTTACGGGTTGAGATGAGATGATGATATATACACATATATATTTATTTACAAAATATTGTTGAAACACAAGAGTAAAGAATAAAAATGGTTAACTTAAAAAAACAGTTTGGAAGTATGTTATCTTCTGAGATTTTCGTCATACTGTGGTTATAATTAACTGTGTCCATTATTTAAACTTAGCTTGCCAGGTGGCGACAACTGGTTGCTGCTGGAGTCTGGTGTAAGGAGTGTTTGTTTTTGGTGAAGTCTTGACTTTTTCCTATTCACATCAGGAGTTAAATATCTTTTAGGATCATGTTCGTTGAAGGAGTAAATCTCACAAATGTTGTCACTTCGAATGTTCTCTAGGCCCGCCTCTTATAGGTGGTGTCCAGAGCTGAGTACTAGTAATTATTACCAGAAACTGATAGAAATGCTAAATTGAATCTCCCGTAAATCTTGTGTCTCTTGATGTAAGCATCAAGAGCCTTTCGGTTTCCTCTGAATTTTCCCGATGTTCATGAGCATGAAATCTCAGGTCATCAAGGCAGACGAAAGTGTATTAGGAGAGCGAAAGAGTGCAAATTAATCATAGTACAATATACATTAGTCTGAAATAGATGGCATAGAAATATATCCCATAATGTCATTATTATCATAATCTTTCCGCTTCCTATGATACATGAGGCTACCTCTGCTATTGGTTCCTTGAGAGTAAACACGCACGAAGCAGTCACCAGCTCTTGTAATTTATGTGGCAATATATTTTACATCATGAGGTTGCCAGATTGACATGTACAACTTTACATAAATAAGCCATTTTTTGCATGTAAAATCCCATTCTGACAAAAGCCAAGATCAACAGAGCTCTTCTTACAATTTCAGTATATTGCGAACTGTGGAAACTTAAAATCAATACACAGAAAACTGTATACACCATTTTTTCCTGCAGCCACAAAATAGCAAAAAGACCCATCAACATCAAACTGAATATAAAGAACAGAGTTATTCTAAGTTAATCTATTCTGAAAATGAACAGCATTAGCAAAACAAAATGAGAAATAAACAAAGTGAGTACATGGATTATACGATAAAAAGAATTACTCATTCCTGCTTTCTCTCTTTCCATACAACCGTGGCCACGTTCATTCGCTCTTACCTAATTGTTGGTTAGCAGCGTCTGGAACGATCTTTAGGACACACACAGCGAATCCAGTGTTATTTTCGCAAAGTAAACCCCAGCTCCTAAAAGACTGATTAAATCCACTTCTCCGGGGAACGTTTATTTTGTTACTGTTATTAGGATTTCTGTTTATGTCACATTAATTAGTCTGTCGTAATTTTTTTCTGAGAGGGTGCTGGTGAATATTGGTCCCTTTAGAGTGTAAAGTGATATTGAAGGCTCTGTGAGAATAAGGATTTAGGAGAATGAGGTAGTAGATTCACAAGCGCTGGGAAGGAGCAAGGACAGTCTCTTATTACGACAATATCTGTTTTCTCACAGACTACTCCTATCTCTCTTCTGCACAAACAATTGTTTGTCAGTTCCAGTCGCTCAACGTACATGAATACAGCCTACACAGATGGAAATGTTTGGAGTTTTAGGCCAACCGACAACCAACACAAATAAATATTAATACCTTTATTATCATAAAGGACTCACACATAATTGTACATTTACAGTCAAAAATCAAAGGTTACAGAATGCAAATATGCTAAGGGAAGAGGGGGTTTTGAGGAGAAATATCCCATCCACCGTTTCCCGTTTATATTTACTAACAGACAAAACCCGGTCCCAAAGACAAGAAAGGGGGGGGGGGGGGGGGGATCAGAGATAGGCAATTTAACCCACTGGTAAATTTATTACTCTGAGGCAAGGGGTTACAGAAAAAAGGGGGGGTGTAGAGGAAAGCTAGGGTTCTCAATTGTCTCCCTTTAAATCAACAAATTTTTACGGGAGGGGGGAATGAAAACAGTTACCCAATCCCGCTAGGAGAGATCCCGTACAAGGAATATAATGCCCCTTAGTACAAGGTCGAACTAATTAAAAGGGTAAAGAAAAGATAAATCTCCTTTCATTCAAAAAAAACACACTAGGGCTGGCCATCCCCACAAACACACACGCAGACTTACCGAAAGGTGAATTCTGGCACTTCATAGGAAATACATCAAAAAAACAGCACTAAACCTTGGCTTAGGTAAAAGTATTTTTCTTCCGTGTACAGCCCCAGATTTGGGGGTTGTTGAAGTTAACAA
This sequence comes from Oreohelix idahoensis, assembly GCA_024509875.1. Lineage (NCBI taxonomy): Eukaryota > Metazoa > Mollusca > Gastropoda > Stylommatophora > Oreohelicidae > Oreohelix > Oreohelix idahoensis. The sequence goes on along the minus strand of JAMPIV010014846.1, from coordinate 565,269 downwards.
AGTGTCCCGAAATCGCTGGACGTTGAAGTTTAACGGTACTGTTTGTTTACTAAATAAAGTTCCTAAAGAAAGGCACAGGCACTTGGCTAGGCGCGAGGTATGGTGTGGTTCCTAAAATTGGCAAAGCTGGTGGAGATAACTTCCTTTTTCCGTAATGTCACAAGTTAAGAAAAACACTGAGGTAAGTTCTTCTTCGGGGGGGGGGGGGGGGTTAAAATCCACTGAATATACGTGACAGACAGTGTTCCGGTAAATCGGTGTTTTTTCTTCACAAATAGGGGCAGTGAATAAAATATGTTCTGCTTCCAGTTTTCTTTAAGGACTCTATATGAACTAGTATTTTTAAAGTGTTTCTTGAATGGCTTTTTTCTCAGTTACGTTCAGAGGAGCGGGGCCCATTACAGGTCGCCACAAGTTTAGCTTTAAAAAGTTCATATGTTACTGGAGTTATCGAATTGAGTTTGGCAGAACTCTGTATATAATTAATAATTGCTGGGATGCAGGTTGAATGATCGTTCTGAATGAAAGATAATCAAAACAAGAAATGCATTACAAATCATATTATAATCTGACGCGATAAATTACAGTTAGCCTATTTACTTATTAGCGTCGTCAATTAACAAATCAGGAAAACTTCCCGTGAGTTAAAAATAATTAAAAGCACATCTATCTATACAGAACTAAACTGTATTAAAGTTATAATTCTCTTTAACGTCTGCAAAATAAATTTACGCGTCAATTGTATTAGGAAATACTTTTAGCTGTAACATTAGTTTGCACTAGAACTTTGAAAATGGGTTTATTTAATAAGGTTAAATTTACACCACAATCCATTGAAATCAATTGAAATAACTCGACCACTGATCACTCGAAGCTAATGTATAAATTACCGTCTGCACAGAAAGAATACACTCCAATAGTCACGAAGGTAGATGAAATCCAGCAGGAATCCGACTATGCTAGTGCAACTAGGATTCTGTCAGAGCGAACGATAAAATGCAGTTTTTCGGAGTTCTCTATTTATACTTCTCGAATGTAACTTGAATGGGGCGTGTTAGATTTTCGCACCTTTCTTGAACTTGAGCAAAATTCGAGATACCTCGCCGTTGTGTTAATCGCTGCGATTCCTACGTTTTTCCCGGTCTACCGATTTCCTTCCGTCTCAGGCTTGCTTGCATGAGGGTGTGAAAAGTTTCCGAGAAGCTACTCTGTGAGCTGCGAGTTCCCTGTTTCTTTAGATCGTGTACCGCCGCGATTGAATTCTGAGATCTGTCTGTCTTTGATGGTGCCACTGTTCTGAGAGCTTTGGCAACTCCCACCAGGCGGGTGACAGCCAGGTAAGAAAATGATCTGCTGTTTATTGCTCTAGAAACAGGAGTGAGTCTGTGGCCCGTCCTCTTTTGGGCCGGCGTTAAGGAAAAGATTGCTATAAATCGTTCTCAGAAATGGTTGTGGGCGGGATTTAATCTCCCATCAAAGGCCATGCGATCTCAAACGTTCACATAAGATAGCAGGCTACATATTAATGATCCAGCGTGTAAGGTTCTCGTGGAAAAGCTGCATGCCGGTAAAAGTTACAACAGATGATCAGGGGTTCTAAAGTTATGAGAGGCCAATATTCTGTTATCATCCATCGAGTCAGGGAAATTCATTTGTCATACTTAGACGTACGTCACAATCGTCCCCACTTTTGAGACATGGAAACTCGTTTTCATGTTTCATTTATGACAATGAAGCTGCCCTGATCGGTAGTTTTAGGATGATTGGCATCGTCGATTTTCTCCTCTTCCTCCGTGGTCCAGTTTCTACTCAAGAAGTCAGCTCCGACATTCTGTTTTCCTGGAATATATTCCACTTTGAAGGAATAAACACTCAATAGCAAGGCCCAACGCATTATCCTTGCGTTGAATTCCTTCTTGGCACCCAGGAAAGCTAGTGGAGCATGGTCTGTTTGCACCGTGAAAGAAGTACCATACAGAAACTCATGATGGCGTCTGATGCCATGAATCAGAGCGAGACATTCTCTTTCAACGACACTGTAGTTGCGTTCCGCTTTATTCAGTTTCCGACTGCCATAGGCAACTGGAAATAGCATGTTCAGGTCACTGTCATCGGCTTGCAGCAATGTTGACCCGATGCCCTGACCTGACGCATCAACTCTCAGTATGAAAGGTTTCTTAAGGTCAGGTAACCTTAGGATGGGGTATGCCGACAACTGTCCTTTCAAAGTGCTGTATGCATGTTCGCACTTTTGATTCCACATGACCTTATCAGGACAACCTTTCTTGGTGAGGTCAGTCAGAGGTGCTGTCAGTCCGTTGAAGTTCTGGATGTATTTCTGATAGTATGCACATAGCGATATGAAGGAACGTACGTCTTTCTTCGTTCGGGGTCTTTTTGCTGCCACAATTTTCTCCACGTTCTTCTTAATAGGCCAACTGCATCCGTGAGAAATAGTATGCCCCAGGAAGTCTAACTGTTCAAACCCGATGAGACATTTGCTAGGTCTGGCTGTGAGACCCGTTTCCTGTAGTCTCCTGAGGAGCATAGCAACCGTAGCAATATGTTCTTCATAGGTTTCCGATGCAATTAATATGTCATCCATGAAATTATGGATATGGGGACTTTGCAAAGGCTCTAGAAGCTTCCTCATCATCCTGGTGAACACTCCTGGTGCGTTATGCAAACCGAACGGCATCACATTAAATGTGTAATGTCCTTCGCTAGTGCTGAAAGCTAACAAAGGTTTAATTTCCTCCTTGACTGGTATTTGATAATAACCTTTACTGAGGTCAATCTTGGAGAAGATCTTTGCTTTGCTGAGCTTGGTGAACAACTCAGAAACAGTTTGGAGAGGTTCGGGCTGGAATTCCGTTACAGCGTTTAGCAACCTGTAATCAATGCACAGCCGAACTTCCTTATTGGGCTTCTGCAACAGCACTACACTCGAGCTGTAAGGAGATGTAGACTCACTGATAATTCCTGCCTGACGCAGCTTGTCTATTTCTCCGCGAAGTGCATCCGCTTTAGCGTACGGGATGGGGTAAACTCTGGTTTGAACAGGGGTCTCGTTTGTTAATTTCATATCAAATTCAATGAGATTTGTTCGACCAGGTACATCCGTTAAGACTGCACTGTACTGTTTTAGTAGAGCCCTGGTTTCTGTTTGTTGTTCTGGTGAGAGATTGTCGCCGAACTTGACATCTTTAAAGGATTCTGTGGGTTGCAGTGGATACTCCATGCAACCATCATCATCTTCCTCGTCTTCCGTTGCTATGGCGACAGCCAGGAGATGCTCGGAGGATGGCACCGGTCTTTCCAAATATTTCTTTAGCAGATTTATGTGGAAGACCTTCTCCTTTCCTTTGATGGAGATCTTGTAATTGGTACGTGAGATCTTTTTAAGGACGGTAAACGGCCCTTGCCATCCGATGCGAAGTTTATTGCTTCCGGTTGGGAGTAGCAACAAAACTTTCTCCCCTGGTTGGAGCTCTCTCTCTTTTGCAGCTTTGTTGTATCTTTTAGCGTGTTTAGCGCGGGCTTTCGTAAGGTTGGTTGTAGCTAGATCCCATCCTAGCTTTAGCCTTTCCTTGAGCTCAGATACATACTTGCTTGCAGAGACGACTGTCTCGTCAGCCTTTTGGTCTGTCAGGGACCGAAGTAAGGCTTCTAATGGCCCCTTTATAGGTCTGCCAAATAAAAGTGTAGCAGGCGGGAATCCCGTAGACGCTTGGGGAACCTCTCGGTAGGCGAATAAGGCAGCCGATATATATAGGTCCCAGTCTTCCGGTTTCTCCTGACCCAGCTTACGTAACATGGTGGTGAGGCTGCCATTAAAACGTTCCACGAGCCCATTTCCGGCCGGATGGTAGGGACTTGTGTGGATATGTTTGGCCCTCAAGATCTTAAAGATCTCCTCCATTAACAGGCTACGGAATTGGGATCCATTGTCCGTCAAAACTTGTTGAGGGAATCCCAACCGTGTAAAGATTTGCACGAGGGCTTCTGCAACATGCTTGGAATCTATGCATGTTAGCGGTACAGCTTCGGCCCACATTGTGCAAGTGTCGACTAAAGTCAGGATGAACCTGTGCTTTCTTTTGGTCCTTTCCAGGGGTCCAATGATGTCGACAGCAACCCGTTCAAATGGAGTCCCTACTATTGGCATTTGCCCCATAGGTACTGGGGGTGTCAAGTGCTTGGGTGCTACCCGTTGGCACTGGGCGCAGGATTTCACATACCTGACAATGTCAGAGTTCATTCCTGGCCACCAATAGTGGGTTTTTATTCGCTGAATAGTGGCGTTTTGTCCCATATGTCCGCTAAAGGGAAGAGAGTGCCCCATCTCTAAGATCTGGCTTCGGTACTGCGTCGGAACTAGGAGCTGGTTATTCCCCGTGTCCGGGTTGCCCGTTCTACGATACAATACGCCATCCTTAGAAAAGATGTCTCCGTTGTGTCTGGGGTCCTTAGCCATGGGCAGTTTTTTAAAGCAGAGCTCCAGAGTAGGGTCCTTTTGTTGCGCCTCCTTCAGTTCGTTCGGCAACAAATTTGGCGCAGGCTCCCTCTCCTTCTTGGCTTGCCCTCTTGTGGTTACCGCTGCCACAATCGGCTCCTTTGGTCTCCCAATAAACACATATCTACATCCCAGGATAACTGGGTAGATAGGATCATCCATAATGGCCGCTTTTATAACTCCTCTGACAAAGTCAGAGTGTATTTCTACCAGTGCGATAGGCAGCGTCCTGGGCGCATCACTCTTAAACACTCCACTAAGTTTGACGGTTTCCTCTGTCTCCTGACCTGGTTTGACTAGGTGTCTAGCAACAATACAACTAAAACTTAATCCAGTGTCAAAGAGACAAGTGGTTGAGGTACCATTCAAAATTACAGTTCCTCGAGTTGAGGGTCGGTCCCCCTCAGGTTGAGAATCACTGACATTGACTCTACCTTTCGAGGCTGTATGCAAACATCCAACGCGGTTTGAACCGGTTTGTTTGCCCTGATCAGACGTTCCTGGTGTAGGGGTCTTTCCTTTTCCTTGACCTTGGTGGCCGCGCTGCCACGTAGGCTTGGTGGGTTGATCAGAATTGTTGTTGGGGGGGTATCGGGTTTTGTAGAATTTCGATTTTTCCTGGGGAGGTCTCTGGGTATTATTTTCTCGTTGGTTATAATTCTGAGAGGAATTAGAGGAATAGGATGACTGCTCTAGATTTTGTTTACGAGATGGCTCATCTGTGGGTTTACGTTTAGTGCTGGGAAGTTCGGCCATTGCATTGGTATAGCGTTCGGCCTTATTGAGTATGTCCTCAAGCCTGACTGCGCCCTGTTCAGCCAAAAATCTACGGGTTTCGTTTGACAAAGTTGCCTTTATCTGTTCCACAAGAACAAGTTCAAGTAGTCCCTCATATGTAAGAGGTAGGTCAGATAATTCAATGCACTTTGTCAAATAGCCCGTGAGACGTGAAGAGAATTGGGGGAATGTTTCCGTGCTCTCTTTTCGGCTGTTTCTGAACATTTGCAGAAATTTTCGGGCGGTCATTTCGAACCGCTCTAGCAAGGCCTTCTTAAGCATGTCGTAATCATGTTGGTTCGGTCCCAGCTTTGTGTATACGTCATAAGCATTCGCTTTTAGTGACGTCGAGAGTTTAAGTGCCCAGCGGGAACTCTCTAACCCATACAGATTTGCGAGCCTTTCGAATTTTTCTAGGTAGCTGTCAATTTTTTCGTTAGGGCTAGGAAAAGACTCTAAAGCAAAAGACATCGCAGTTAATTGGGCAGACTGAGTGCTGGAGAGATCCATTGTTTGAGAATGGGGCGAAGACGGCTCTCCATTATTTGAAGTAGAGGCACTCCGACTCTCTAAAGCCTTGAGCGCTAATTCATGCTGTCTTTCCTTGTCTCTCTCTCTTTCCCTGCGGGCGTCCATCTCTGCCTCAATTTTCTTCTGCTCCAATTGACGATCGTCCGCTTCTTTCTTCCTAGCTTCTGCCCTCTCTTCCTCCGCGTCATACCTTTGCAGTTCCTGGGTGATAAACAGATTCGCGGCTTCTGTGTCTAATCCTGAGTCTTTCGCTTCCTGTCTCAAAATGGATCTTATCCTAATTCTCTCAGCCATTGTCAAAGAACTGGATGCTTCTAAGACTAGAGAATAGTAAGATGGAACAAGAAGGGGAAAAACTCAAAGCCGCTACGAGAAAAAACAAAGTAAAAAATTTACTGAATGACCTCGTGTGTTAACTTATCGCCGCTATTATTGTCACTTAAGACTCGTAACGCAAGCAACTATGCCAATTCAATGGTAAGTTACACTAGAAAAGAATCTACTCTTACTAACAGTAGAGAAAAATTTATATTAAACAATTTAAAAGGAAAAAAAAATTTCCCAGAAAATGTTAATTCTCTAACAACAAACTCCGTCCCTGAAGACAATTTTTGAGATGAGACGTAGTTAACTTAATTTTTAAAAATCAGAACAATCCGTCTTTAGCTTAGCTCAACTCAAACGCTTCATAACCTTTAGTGATTGTAAAACAATCACGCAGTCCCAGCAATTATATAACCAAAAATTTTCAATTCCCTCTGCCAGAGAATACAAATGTGACAATCTTTTATTATCACTAACTGCCTGTTCCTGTGGAAAAACAAACCTGTCTTAATTATTGTGGTTGGCCCAAAATACTGAACGGCTTGGTCTAGGGGAAGTAATACTTTTAAAGATTATACCCTACTTCACAAAGACAATCAACCACACTCTATTTTAACTAAGTTCAGAATCTCGAACGAGCTAACCATATATTGTCGTAATTTTTTTTCTGAGAGGGTGCTGATGAATATTGGTCCCTTTAGAGTGTAAAGTGATATTGAAGGCTCTGTGAGAATAAGGATTTAGGAGAATGAGGTAGTAGATTCACAAGCGCTGGGAAGGAGCAAGGACAGTCTCTTATTACGACAATATCTGTTTTCTCACAGACTACTCCTATCTCTCTTCTGCACAAACAATTGTTTGTCAGTTCCAGTCGCTCAACGTACATGAATACAGCCTACACAGATGGAAATGTTTGGAGTTTTAGGCCAACCGACAACCAACACAAATAAATATTAATACCTTTATTATCATAAAGGACTCACACATAATTGTACATTTACAGTCAAAAATCAAAGGTTACAGAATGCAAATATGCTAAGGGAAGAGGGGGTTTTTGAGGAGAAATATCCCATCCACCGTTTCCCGTTTATATTTACTAACAGACAAAACCCGGTCCCAAAGACAAGAAAGGGGGGGGGTGTGATCAGAGATAGGCAATTTAACCCACTGGTAAATTTATTACTCTGAGGCAAGGGGTTACAGAAAAAAAGGGGGGGGGGAGTGTAGAGGAAAGCTAGGGTTCTCAATTGTCTCCCTTTAAATCAACAAATTTTTACGGGAGGGGGGAATGAACACAGTTACCCAATCCCGCTAGGAGAGATCCCGTACAAGGAATATAATGCCCCTTAGTACAAGGTCGAACTAATTAAAAGGGTAAAGAAAAGATAAATCTCCTTTCATTCAAAAAAACACACTAGGGCTGGCCATCCACACAAACACACACGCAGACTTACCGAAAGGTGAATTCTGGCACTTCATAGGAAATACATAAAAAAAAACAGCACTAAACCTTGGCTTAGGTAAAAGTATTTTTCTTCCGTGTACAGCCCCAGATTTGGGGGTTGTTGAAGTTAACAAAGTGTCCCGAAATCGCTGGACGTTGAAGTTTAACGGTACTGTTTGTTTATTAAATAAAGTTCCTAAAGAAAGGCACAGGCACTTGGCTAGGCGTGAGGTATGGTGTGGTTCCTAAAATTGGCACAGCTTTTGGAGATAACTTCCTTTTTCCGTAATGTCACAAGTTAAGAAAAACACTGAGGTAAGTTCTTCTTCGGGGGGGGGGGGGGGTTAAAAACCACTGAATATACGTGACAGACAGTGTTCCGGTAAATCGGTGTTTTTTCTTCACAAATAGGGGCAGTGAATAAAATATGTTCTGCTTCCAGTTTTCTTTAAGGACTCTATATGAACTAGTATTTTTAAAGTGTTTCTTGAATGGCTTTTTTCTCAGTTACGTTCAGAGGAGCGGGGCCCATTACAGGTCGCCACAAGTTTAGCTTTAAAAAGTTCATATGTTACTGGAGTTATCGAATTGAGTTTGGCAGAACTCTGTATATAATTAATAATTGCTGGGATGCAGGTTGAATGATCGTTCTGAATGAAAGATAATCAAAACAAGAAATGCATTACAAATCATATTATAATCTGACGCGATAAATTACAGTTAGCCTATTTACTTATTAGCGTCGTCAATTAACAAATCAGGAAAACTTCCCGTGAGTTAAAAATAATTAAAAGCACATCTATCTATACAGAACTAAACTGTATTAAAGTTATAATTCTCTTTAACGTCTGCAAAATAAATTTACGCGTCAATTGTATTAGGAAATACTTTTAGCTGTAACATTAGTTTGCACTAGAACTTTGAAAATGGGTTTATTTAATAAGGTTAAATTTACACCACAATCCATTGAAATCAATTGAAATAACTCGACCACTGATCACTCGAAGCTAATGTATAAATTACCGTCTGCACAGAAAGAATACACTCCAATAGTCACGAAGGTAGATGAAATCCAGCAGGAATCCGACTATGCTAGTGCAACTAGGATTCTGTCAGAGCGAACGATAAAATGCAGTTTTTCGGAGTTCTCTATTTATATTTCTCGAATGTAACTTGAATGGGGCGTGTTAGATTTTCGCACCTTTCTTGAACTTGAGCAAAATTCGAGATACCTCGCCGTTGTGTTAATCGCTGCGATTCCTACGTTTTCCCCGGTCTACCGATTTCCTTCCGTCTCAGGCTTGCTTGCATGAGGGTGTGAAAAGTTTCCGAGAAGCTACTCTGTGAGCTGCGAGTTCCCTGTTTCTTTAGATCGTGTACCGCCGCGATTGAATTCTGAGATCTGTCTGTCTTTGATGGTGCCACTGTTGTGAGAGCTTTGGCAACTCCCACCAGGCGGGGTGACAGCCAGGTAAGAAAATGATCTGCTGTTTATTGCTCTAGAAACCGGAGTGAGTCTGTGGCCCGTCCTCTTTTGGGCCGGCGTTAAGGAAAAGATTGCTATAAATCGTTCTCAGAAATGGTTGTGGGCGGGATTTAATCTCCCATCAAAGGCTATGCGATCTCAAACGTTCACATAAGATAGCAGGCTACATATTAATGATCCAGCGTGTAAGGTTCTCGTGGAAAAGCTGCATGCCGGTAAAAGTTACAACAGATGATCAGGGGTTCTAAAGTTATGAGAGGCCAATATTCTGTTATCATCCATCGAGTCAGGGAAATTCATTTGTCATACTTAGACGTACGTCACATAGTCCAGGTAAGAAAATAAACAGTGCTCACAGCGTCAGTAGCTTGAGATTTCCATTTTACATAAAGGAATGTCACGTCGGTAAATTCTCTCAGTATAAATTCCTTGCCACACCACAAATGGTCAAACGTCAGGAAATGTTAATATTTGATTATGTCGCCACAATGGGCTGAATGTAAATGAAATTGGAAAAAAGAAATCTGGATAGCTATAGGCCCAGTTAAAAGTTATTCTTAATATTCTTTGGGTTGGTACTCTGTCTCTTTCTGGGTGTAAACAAGAGGCCAGACAGGTCCACCTTGAAGACCCAGTATTATATCAGAATGTTCTTTTGTACTGTTGGACTTAGATCCGTTATTCTCAGATTTATATGGAAGCCGCTGGTAGGTTTTGGGTTAGTGACCCAGTACCAGTATAGGAAGAAAAAATACAAAATACTTAACCACAATATAGTATTCTCAAACCTATCCTAACCCGCGTAAAATACCATATTATTATCCACTTCGGTTATTTAACTTTAATTAGAAACTACAAGCTTAGAGCTTGTCTTATCGTTTATAAAAAGAAACCCCGTGAAATCAGCGCTAGTCATTGATAACATTACTCATCATGAATTAGAAATAAATATATATTTCGTCAGTACTCATAATGAATAGCGCATTTACTAGTCGATTAAAATATCTCTTACTGGTTACTAGCAATTAATTAAATCAACGCTACAGCTGGAACAATTTTGCTGTAGATTATTTTAATTCGCTAATCAATTAGCACAGTAAATCCTAGTGAAATATAATGATGGACTTAACCATTAAATCACTCTACACAGAAAAATCTTAGTGAAATAAAATGACGGACTTAACAATTAAATCACTCAAACTTCTATTATAATATTTACCGCAAACACAGAAATTAGAACAATCTCCAACGAAAACTATGAAACTCCATTAATACAAATGGTTCTAGAATCGAAGCTAGATGTTCTGAAATAAATCTGTGGGTACTGAATAATGGATTTTAAAGGCAGAGATATATATTAAAATGGTAGAAATTCACTAGAACTTGCTAGTTTTGACACCTTCGCCCAGATTTCGGGTATTTCTTCGTTCGATCTGCGAATCAAAGTTAAAATTGCCACCTTTCCCGCCTTGCAGACTCTGGCAACGAGCAAACGGTCTCTTTTATCACGTCTCGTGCGCAGTTTAATTACGTTCACGAACGAATGGATGTGGGGGGGATAACTAAGATTGATTATCTCCCCTGATCGAAGTAACTAACAAAGTACGACTTTTGAATAATCGCCCTTGATTTACTTCATTAGCTTATCTCCCCCTTTTCTCACTATGTGCATCATAGGCTGATCTGTCAATATTTCAACGGTTTGATTTTAAACATTCCTAGTGCGTGTAAGACAATAGAGACAAGAAAAAAATAAGCGTGGCTTACAATTATGAGTTTGACAGAAATGAAAAGACGAAGGTTCTGCATTAACAAAAAGTGCATAACTCATAAGGAAGCAAGGTGAAATCCAGGCGGAAGCAAAGACGTGTAGATATAGGTACTCTATGTTACATAATGCACAGCGGATTGATCATCCGCTTGCTAGTCACATTAATTACGGAAACAACAATTAATATTCTGTTGTGCCAATAAACGCCTTTAGGCGTAACGGAACAACGGATAATTTCTTGTTGCCCTAAGACGCCGCAAGGCGTAATGGCCACAGACTGCTTGGTCGGTCGTTGGCTAAGGACGGAAGAAGAAGAAGAACAAGAAGATGTTACATAATCTCTGTCACAATGGACACATCTATAACCTCAGGGGAAAAGCATGTAAGCGCCTAAACCTCATCAAACGATCAACTAGTACAAATTGGGAAGCGGATAAACAAACTCTTCGCCAACTATACCTCGGCTGTGTGAGATCAGTGATAGACTATAACCTCCACCTTCAGATCATTGTCAGTACTAACACCATCTCATCTCTGGACCCTGTGCAGAACCAATCTCTCAGGTTAATTTGTGGAGGGATGAGATCAACACCTACAGCCGTATGTGAAAAATAAGCCAATATAGAGCCGCTGGATATCAGGCGTAAAAGAGCACTGGCTGAAGCTGTAGAGAGATACAGGAGACAACAGAAAGACCGCCCAAACAAAGTACTGATCGACACTTGGAAACAAACACGAAGACTGAAACAACTATCTCTCCTGGATATAGCCAAAGAGGAAAACGATAAACATCATCTTCCACAAGAGAGCGAAATTGAAAACAAATACTTTGGACAACCCCCTTCGGAGAACTTCCACCAACCTAATGTCAAAGCACAACTGATAGATAAAACGACTAACAAGGAAACACTACCCACAGTCTTGAAGACGTGTGCCTTGGATACCATAAACAGCTACTCAACATTAGCAATCCAGGCTTACACAGATGGTTCGGCTTTCAAAACCACCTCTTTTGCAGGATATGGCGTCTGCATATGGCATCCGGATGGATCCTCTTGTGAGTTTTGCGACTGCTGTGGTGAAAACTGTTCAAATTATGAAGCGGAGGCTGAGGCCATCAAGACAGCCATTGAATTACTACACCAACAAAATCCTTCAGACATAGTGATTTTTCAGTGACTCCATGTCTGTTTTGGATGGCACTTAAACAGACTCCATATGAAAACAAAGACATTTTTCCTATAGGAAGAGTGATGCACAATTTGATCACAGCCTTCTTCATCAGTGTAACCCTACAATGGATTCCTGGACACAGTGATTTAACAGGAAATGAGAAAGCTGATAGACTTGCTAAAGCAGGAGCCTCTAAACAACATAGGACAGACCCTGCAGCATGAGAACAGTCAAACAGTTTCTCAGAAACAAGGGAAATCTGGCTGAAAAGATGGGCCGAAATGTCTTTAATGAAATGACCTGCCCAAAAGACAACGACAACATCAACAGACTCAGCAGGAGAAATCAAATTCTTATCTTTCAGTTTCGAACAGGACATGCCAGAGTCAATAGCCTTCTTAACAGCATCAACTCTCAGCACCCACCCATATGTAGAAACTGCTCTCATCCTTATGAAACAACCAGACACCTCCTCATGGAGTGTCCATGACTCACAAATGCCAGGAAAAAACTATTACAGATACCTCTGACAATCATATTACGTAAGATCAAAGAGAGACTGTCCGCTCGATTTACGAGTCTGTTTCGGCTTCAGCGTGAGAAATTTGCAGAATGAGATAGAATTATGTAAATTTTCCTCTAGGTGCGAACATGTGGAAGAGCGAGTCTGGAGTTTCGATAATGTAATGATTTTCCTTTCATCAGAGATATATTTATACCAGAGCAATTTTAGACTTCATTCATTCAGACATCCACAGTCTCGCTAGACAACCTAGCTACGTTCTAGAAATCACTTTTATTTAAGTAGAATTTCTCAGTTGCGTTGGAGGATAGTTTTAAGTAGTACTGTGCGAGGTAACTATATTGATAGTGTTTGTGAGTTAGTTAAGTGGTAAATCGCCTATTATATCTTCACTAGATTTATGTTCAGAGTGATTAAATGATAAGTCAGTTATATTCTTTAAGTTTACGGCGTTACAGTGGATAGCAAAATAAATTACTATTTCTTGCTAAAACTCATACAGCTATAAATAAATTTAATTAAATTGCTAGTAACCAGTCCGAGAATATTTTAACTAACTAGTAAACGCAATGATTCATCATTGAGTATTGACGAAATATATTTATATATATTTCTAATTCCTGATGATTGTTTTTTTTTTCAATGACTAGAATATATTTCACGGAAGTTTAAACGATGAGACAAGCGCTAAGCTTATAGTCTCTAACTTAAAGTTAATAACCAAAGTGAATATTATATATACGCAAGGGTAGGATAGGATGTGTGTATAATATTGTGGTTAAGTATTTTGTACTTTTCTCTTCCTTATACAGTTTTGGGTCAGCCCAACCTCTACCAGCGGCTTTGTTTCAGTATATGAGAAAAACATAGAAGAAACATTTTGTAATTTAAATAAGTGAGTTTCCAGGTTACAACCTATCTGGCATGGTGTTTGCATGCAGAAAGAGACAGAGTACTCATCTCACTAACTTTTAAACTAAATGCAATAACTGGGCCTATCGAGCCAGATTATAATTCTTCCCAACAATCTCATTGTACATTCAGCCCCTGTGGCGAGAGAAATTACAAACAATAACAGTTCCGACTTTTTTTTTAAACTAATTGTGGTGTGACCAAGAATTTTACCTTTGATCGAAGTTACCTACCTGCCTTTTTCCTAAGTACGGGAAACCCCGAGATTCTGACCTTGTGAGCCGTTTAACATTTCTTACCTAAGTTGATTCAAGTGACCTTACTAGTAATCTGAGAATATAGTTATAAAGCGAATGCTCCCCGGAACATCGGAAGAAACCTGTATCTGCAGAGCTGGGATTCACTTTATCAAAAGAATACAGATTCACTGTAGAGAAGTGTCCTGAAGTTTGCGCCAGAAGGCGAAAAACAGCACGTATGTAGGTAAGAATGTATGTCAGGGGCCCCTGCTGAATGAACCGAGAGAAAGCAGAACGAGTGATTCTTTCATTTTATATACATGCACCCACTTTGAAATTTCTTTATGCAATTTGTGTTGCAAATGCTGATTTCCTCTTAGGATAGATTAATATATCAACTCTGCTCTTAAACTATAGATTAGAAATCTTAGACCATAGCGTATAAAGCTGTGATTCTCTGGGGGCTTTAACTTTTCTTCTAACGGGATCGTGGGCTAAACAGAGGGGGAAAGGATTACACCTATGGGTCTATTATTCCTTTAGAAATTCATTAACCTATGTGTAAATATTTATATGTGCGTGATAAGCAAACTTATTTGTTGTGGACAATTTTCTTTATGATAATAAAATTTACATAAACTTATACCAGTGTATTAGTCAGCTCGTCCCAAATATCTATATTCCATTGTTATAGTTTTCACGTCTGTGCTTCTAATATATTCTAATAGACTGTCTGACTCCTCTAGATCTGTTGTAGAAGATAGGCTGAAAGAGAGAAGATTCTCGATTTTAGGGACAGACTCTATTAATTTCTACCATCTCACTCGTGAAAATCTATTTCTATTATCATCTCCCACTGAGCTATCACCTGTTCTATTTCTATTCAGAAGAGACCAATCTATGTCTTAATTCCCCTATCAAAAATCTACGACAAGTAGGCATGCTCAGCCGCTATAGATATCGACAACAACAACAACAACCTACATGTAAAATATAAAGTGAACAAAATATACATTTTAAGACCTACCCCTTCGTAGAAGGGTAGGTATCCAGAATCTATTGCATAGTTTGGTCGATAGTATTTCACTGCAACCGTAGAGGTGAGTCTTCTCATGTGAGCTAATGATAATTGCTAGGTTGTAATGACGAGATTGGAATCTGTGTGGAATCTTAAGACACTCATGTTTTACAGTCAAAAAATTCGCCCACATGAGATATAATTTCGCTTAGTTTATTTTGTTAAAACCGATCGCAATTTCGGCTAGTTTATTTTTTATTTAAAAAAACAGTCACCTTGTGGGGTGACTTATTTTAGTATATTTTATCTACGCATCTTTATAATTGGGAAGGGTCGTTCTTCGAAATACATGGGTAGTGTTACTAATTACTGACATCGCCAGAAATGATAATGAGATATGCTCTGCTCTAATTCCTCAATATTGATGGTTTCATCTTTCCCATCTCTGTTTATTAAGTTAAGAGACCTCGCTGGAAACAGTTACAGGATATGGCCTGGTAAATGTTTTTGCAATCCGGACAAACATAAGGATTGGCAATTTTCTCAGGTCAGTCTAGCAAGATTAAACAACCAGTTATCTTAAACGGTCATCTCTTCTTAATTCTACAACATTTGTTTGTCTCATTTACCAGGCTGGACTGAAGCAGTAAGCTCACTTATCGTGGCAACATACGCCAAAAGCCCGTCTTGCTTAAACACAAGACCAGGCTAAAACAATGTTTGCCAAGGTGTTTTAGTAATCTCTCTCTATTATCGTCTGGTTGAGCAGATTTTTCCTTATTCAAAAGATAAACAGCCAAATGTGGTTTAAGCCCTGAAACATGGGAGTTTATCTGAGAGGAGTGCTGACGTATGGGGAGTATACGTGGTCACAGCTATATGAGGTAGAGTGACGTATCCACCTGTGACGGTATTGTCTCTCCTGCTCCACAATAGTAGTCCAACAATGGCCATCTTAGAGTATAATGATCATGGTCTTCAAAGGTCAAGATTACTTTTGGCAGTGATAAAAATAGAAGAATTTTAAAGAAAAGCAAACATAACAGCTGGGATCATCTAAGCTGTCATAAATCTATTATTCTCCCACCCCTTCTGTAAGGTAATATATTTTTGCTCGTATTTCTGAGCCCCCAGCTGAAGGCGATTCAGCAAAATCTTAATCTAACAGCTCTGGAAGCCTGTGATGCGTCCTTAAATAGAAGCATAGTTCTTCTATTTTATCTCTGGTAAGAGTAATCATGAGCAAAGGTTGATACCTTTGAAGACACTCATCATTATATTCTATGTTTGGCCATTGTTAGACCACTTCTGGAGGGAAGGGGAGACATAACTCGTCACACCACCTTACTCACCATTTATAATTTAAGATCTCTCACCTCTCATAAGTATTGTATATTCCCCATCCTTTATAATTCCCATCACCCAATTATTCTACAGCAACGGTCGGCAACCGAGGAGCTATGGGGATCTACTTTCGAACAACGAAGCCTTCTAAAGATCTACCTTGATAAGATCATGACTGTTTTCAGGTTTCAGAGTATTTAGAATTTGGAATACGTGCAGCCTTATTGTAACAATATCTCTGCCAGATAATCTGCTTCCTGCAATTCCATGGACAGAGCGGTAGAAAATTCAAACTAAACCATATGTTACAGAGTGTTAACTTTAGTTCAAACAAAAGATTGTTTCCTGTCTTATACAGTTCACGAATAAAGTGAATTTTAATAAGCTAGCGTTGACTGGTAAATGTGTGTAAGTACATTTAAACATGGGGACATCGCACTTTTACATGCCAGAAGGAAAGGTCTAGTCCGCAATTTACCCAGGTAAAAAATTATGCCACCCCCTCCACCACCTATAGATCTACCAAATTATCCCCTGAGATTACCGGTAAGATTAAGATCGACCGGTTGCCGACACTTGTTCTACGGTGTATACTCTTTTTTCCATGTCTAGATCAATATCATGAATTTTGTTCGTTCCATCTTCAGTTTATTTTCAATAGTTTCTCCATGCCTAGTTCAATATTGTCTATGCACAATTCTTCTTACTTAGTCGTTCATTTTCTACCCTGGGGTGTAGAGGTGTGCCAGAGAGCGCCATACTTTTCTTTCGGCTATCTTCCTCCTGGTCCGGTTCTAATCTAGTCCTCGGTCCTTCAGAGATTGCCTAATGTTGTTCTCCCAGTGAACTCTGGGCCGTCCTGGAAGTCTGCATCCTTGGCTCTTGATTTCTCATATTTGTCATGATAGCCAATCTTTTCCCATTCTGCAGACATGACTACACCATCGTAGTTAGGACTGTTCCACTTGGGTCTGCAGGGGCTGGGTTTTGAGGCCATGACGTATCATTTGGTTGCTATCCATGTCTATTCTTATTACTTTTATTTTTTTCGTGTCAATAATTACACTGACTAACAAAAAAAAACTTTTTTTTTCTTTCTCTAACATTTCTATGTTTTTCTGGTCAATTTTAATGCGCTGTTTTTAAATCTGCAAACCGTTTTTCTCTATCAGGTCGGGATCTCTAGAAATACGCAGTTGAAGTTTTTTAACAACGCATACAGTATTACAACATCATTCGTACAAGAAGTATAACAGTTATGTAGGCTTGAATTTCTTTGCAGTCGACTTTCGTCGGTGAATGGCATGTGGTACATCGCGATGAAGCATCCAACAATAATCGGCAAGCATGGTCACACTCCACCGTCCTTGATAACGTGACTCCATTACGGTGATATCTTGATGGAATCATTCTCCATGTTCATCGCTGACTTCGCCAAGGTTGTCAGGGAAAAAGTTAAGATGCGAATCGAGCAAATGGATTTTGAAGGACATGTTACAGCCCATAATTATGTATGCATCTATGCACTGCTTAACAATATGCAACATAGTCAACAGATTTGTGATTTTCCAGAAAGTTATCGACGATCGATTTGAATGCCATCCATGCGCGAAGTTCCCTACCATGTAACAAGTTCTCGAATTGTTTGCTGCAATAACTTTCCTAATCTGAGGTCCTACAAAGATACCTTCCTTTATCTTTGCATCGCTAACTTGCGGAAACTTTTCTCGAAGATAAGTGAAAGCTTTGCTCGTTTTATCTAACGTTTTTACAAAATTCTTCATGAGCCCCAACTTTATATGTAACAGTGGTAAAATGAAGGTGTCTTTGTTAACTAATGGCTCGCGTATTACATTTTTATGCCCGAGCTGCATGCGATCCCGGATAGGCCACACCTTTCTTGCATAATGTTCCTGTCTGTTGCGGCTGTCCCATTCACATCGGAAGCAACAAAATTTAGTATACCCAGTCTGCATGCCCGTGAGAATTGCAATGACCTTTAGGTCTCCACAAATCCGCCATTGGTAGTCATTGTACTTTATTTTTTCCAAACGTATAGCCATATTGTCATAAGTTTCTTTCATATGAACAGAGTAGGCGACTGGAATTGATGGAAAAAAAATTATGTTATGCAATAACACGGCTTTTAGACTAGTCTTGGAAGAATCGATGAAAAATCGCCATTCGTTGATTATGTGCTCATGACCGTTTACATCTTTGCAATAGCAAATGTCATCATCCATCTCAAAGTATTGAACAAGTTCTCTGTGTCTATGACGAAATTTAGATATCGGAGTATTGGGCGCTAAAAGATTCCATTCTTTGAGTCGCGAACCGAGTAATTCCGCTTGTCCTTTGGTAAGAGCGAGATCACGTATTAGATCTGAAAGTTCTGAATGGTTAATTAAGTAAACACCATCATTCACCGGTATGTAATCTGAGTCAGAATTAGTTTCTAAAGCAGGTAAACTATCACTTTCTGATGGTTCATTTACGTCCAACGGATATTGTTCTGGTGGTACTTGGATCGGACACGTGATTGGATCATGAGGCACTGGTTTCGAAACCGATTCAATATTTGGATAAACCACAGACTTTCTAGTTTTAAAAGTGAAACCATGGATATTTGTCAAGCAGAAGTAACAATCAGTAGTGTGATTTGTATGTTCACGCCATATTACTGGCACGCCAAAAGGCATCGACTTATGCTTCGGCGATTTTCGTAACCAACCTGCCAATGTATCAAACAAACCGCATTTGGCTTCCAAGATTTATTTGCACCATCAACTTTCGAATCGAAATAAAGTTCATATGCTATCTTTAGTAATGGTGTAAAGTTTTTCTGGTCAACACGATCGGTAAAATATCCGCACACGTAACAGAACAGATCAGTCGAATTTCTACAACTTCTAGAAGCCATATTTTGCTCAGAATTATTTCAAAATACAGTAACTATTTGAAAAATCGCGTAACATATGTCATGCATCTTTTAGCAGTATAAAAAGTAGAATTATGTAGCTTTTTATTAATTTTTAATAAGTTATATAGTAAAAATGAAACGGAGCAAATAACGGTTTCCCAAAAATATATTTATTCACAAATATCTTAAGAACCCGACGTGATAGAGATAAACGGATTTCAGATTTGAAATCAGCGCAAGAAACTGACCTAAGAACACTTATTCTTATATAAGAAAGAAAAATGTTGTTTGTCAGTGTTATTTATCAAAAAGCTCGACACAAAAAATATGGGTTACGGTGAAGAATAAGGTTAGCCTTTATGGTTGCCTAACGCTCTTTCTAGCGTTCTGTGTTCTTGTTGCAATAAGAAGTGGCTATCCTGTTTCGAGCTTTTTCAAAAACAATAATGCGCGACCAAAAACAAACAAACAAACAAACAAAAACAAAAAAACGAGGTTGTACACTAAGACAATAACATACAAACAATAAATTCCAACTGATCGCTTATTCCTGCGTCCACTAGTCCATATTCGGCGACTTGGTGATTTAATTGGCAGTAGTATCAATAGCCATTTGAAAGAAATCTTATGACTCAACCCAGTTACACCATCAGCTGGGAAGTACCATACCACAACAGATAAGCCGTGTTCCAAAGTAAATGTTTCCGGAAGATAAAATTAAAACCTCATATTTTTAATGCACTCTTACATCACAGACCCAAGAGCTAAGAAAATAATATGTCAAGATGCCTTCATTGAAAAAATAAAAATTTAACACAATTAATGAAATTTAACGAAATTACGGATACTAATCTTAATTGCACATAGTATAAATTAGCCACACCTATTCAAATGTAAGTCCATAAACTGAATTCAGACAAGAGACAGCTCGTTGTCTTATTTGTTGCTAAGTGTCACTTTGTGTCACTCTTACTTATCTGAACATTCCATGGAAAAATCCAGAACACCTTGGCATCGATGTAGGGATCTGTCAGGGAAATAGAGAGATAAGGAGTAAATAGCGTGACGTCACTGAAAGTGCTAAAATATGATCCTGAAGTTCATGTTAATAGCAGTGGCGGCTCGTACCCTGGGGAAAGGGCCCATCCCCACCAAAACTTTAAGACACACACAAAAATCTTTCATCCAATATTTAATACTGAGACCGTAACTATATTATAGTCGGTTTTATTCTATGTTGAGCCATCTCTATCTCTCTCATTATCTCTCTTTCTCTCTATATATCACTCTTTCTCTCTCCCAACCCTTGCCTCGCCACTACTCCCTCCCATTCTCACTTCCTAAATGCACGAGCTTCGTCACCGATTGTTTTAGAATTCGGGGGATTACTGATAGTCATCCCTAAAAATGAAAAAAAAACAATTTCAAAGTAGTTTACTTTTCACAAATCTAAGCTTCGCAACGCTGAAAAAATATGCTTAAAGGAGCATGCGCAGAATACCGCAATACTTTTGGCTATTAGGTAATGTTACTTTCGCTTTCAGCAAAGCGAACAAACTCCTTGAAATAATTATCACTACACGTATGACAACATCTGAATCGGAAAGGTGCTTTTCTATAAAGAAGCGTGTGAACACTTACTTATGGAATACTATAAGCCAGAAAGGGCTTAAAGCTCTGGGCGATGACGCGTTCCATAGAGAACGAAGAAATTACATCGATCCCAGACTTCAACACTACAGTTATTAAGCATTGAACAGACAGATGTGTGTCCATGCGTGGAGGACAAACAGACAGATGTGTGTCCTTGCGTGGAGGACAAACAGACAGATGTGTGTCCATGAGTGTAGGTCAAACAGATATATGTGTGTCCATGCGTGGAGGACAGACGGACAGATGTGTGTCCATGCGTGGATGACAAACAGACAGATGTGTGTCCATGCGTGGAGAACAACCAGACAGATGTGTGTCCATGCGTGGAGGACAAACAGACAGATGTGTGTCCATGCGTGGAGGACACACAGATAGTAGAACATGTACTACAAAACTGTCTGCTCCGTGAGCAGAGCAGGGTAGCAGCGTGGCCGTCGCCAACCCAATTGAGGGAGAAATCGTATGGTGCTGAGAGAGACTTGAGACGGCTTGCCAGATTTATAAGAGAGATAGATGTCGTTATTTGAGAGCGAACGACGAAGAAGAAGTAACGAGCAAACCGAATTTTTTGCTGTACGACTTTTCACAATTTACTTTCACAGCAAGGCGATGGCGCCGTTTGGATGAACCTCGCTTTGATTCCCGGTAAGCCTATCACTTATATTTATTTTCTGTTGTTTGGTGTCCTTCTTTCTGTCAACCGAGTGCCTGTTAATTACTTATATTTATTTATCACTGGACTCATGTTTCCTTCATTATTTATGAAAAGGAAAGTCATCTTTGTGACAGGTAATTAATTTCGAGTGGTTATAAAATTCTTATAAAATGTAATTTTTCAATTTTTCAACGTAGAATAATTAAATACTCTTTACTGTTAGTTTAATCTGGAAGATATACTGCTTGTGGTGTGTACGTTAATGTGACAGGTTATGAGAATCGACCACCTTGATCAGTTCGCTTGATCCCACTGGCGGCCCTCACTCGTCCAACGTGGGTTCCCACCTTTGCTTCCCTCATTAGCATACACGGGTTATTGCGCAAAAGCCATGCCCTTTCGCTAGCTGTCTTACTTATAGTTTAGCCACGCCTACCTGTCTTCTTTCACGCGCTATCAAAGCAGCTTTTCAGATCCATAACTGACATTCCTTCAAAAAGGGGCGATAACCACATTTACCGACCACATCCGTTTGTTCGTGTTCCTAGGGGACGCAATTAGCTACAGAGAGAGACGGGATCAAAAGACGTCTGCTCGCTAGCAAACGGCTATGTGGTTGGCAAAGATGCGCAGAAAATCTTTAATTCGGGAATCGAACAGTAGATTTGCCCTAACATGGCTGTAGGTGCGAATTTTCGCACTAAGGAGGGAAAGAACAGCATTTATGGATATATACTTCGTCTCCCCAAACTCAGATATCAGTCACTGCAGAAAAATGTTTGAAATATATCTAGCTCGCTATTATAGAGCCATATTACAATTGGATTACTTAAATACGTGGAGATAATTCATTTTTCCTGTGTTGCGGTAAATATATATATTAGCATTTAAGTGATTTAACGTGTTAAAGTTTTTTTTTCATTATATTTCACTGGGATTTTCTGTGTTAATTGAATAGCGTATTAAATAACATATAGCTAATTTTTCCAGCTGTAAACGTAAATTTAATTACTCGCTAAGTCCCAGTAAGAGATGCTTTAATTAATTATAAGTCGCTAGGCGATTGATAATTGACGGAGTACAATTCACTTCTATTCATTATGTGTAATTTTGTAAATGACTAAGTGTCTATATCACGTGTTGAAAGCGATAAGATAAGCTAGACACTTCAGGTTTTAAATGTAATTTAATAACGGAGTGGTTAAAGAGGTCTTACCTAAACTCGTGTTAGATTAGGATATTTATAATATTGTTAAAACGTTTGTATTTCTTCCTAAAAAATCTAGGCTGGTCATAACCCTGCGATCTATCGGTCTTATGGTTCTACGGTCTTATGTTCTTAAAACATCCAGAGATTATTGTTGTTGAATCTTCGTGTTGTGACCCTGTGCGGTCCACCTTCTCCATCCATGAGAGTGGTCAAAAACAAGAACACTAACAATAATTTTTTTAATTATAACTGGAACAGAATAGTACCAGAAATTTTTCCAAATATAAATATTACTAGCCTGCTGTGGCAGAATTTATATCACTATTTTTTTTCTAACAAATGACAGTAAGTTTTTCCACGGGATTAAACTCAAGAGAACTCACTGGTCATACTCGGCCATCACCTCAGAGGACAGCCGATGAGTATCATTCTTTAATTTTTCATCACGTCCCATAGTTTCTCAGCCACCAGCGGCTAGACAACACCAGAACAATATATACATATTTCTTCCTATGACGGTGCCACCACATAGAAAACTTATCCCAAACAACTAACTGCAGTGGAAAAAAAAGAGAAATATCCAGGAAAATAATTAACGCATCAACTTCAGCGACTACCGGACAATAACAGACAGCAAACCGGATAGTCTGGAACTGAAATTGGCAAAGAATATGACTCTGAATAGTCTTAGTACCTGTTAGAGTTTAATTCCATGGAATGCCTGCGACAACGATTGGGTAAGCGAATATGAAAGTGGCCACTGTATGTGTGAAGTGAATGAACGGAAAGAAAGAAACTTATTTTCTTTTGTTACCATCAGTATACTTATCTTCTTCTTTGTTTTTCCCTCACTAATCTGCGTAGTCACGGGATAGATTCAATTAGGAACCTGTTCTTTTCCCATACTGACTATTTCATACCTTATTGTTAAAAATTGATCTTTTGGGTTAATTACCTCTGTTAGGATCTTCTTTGTTTTCTTTTACAAGAGGGGAGGGCCTATTGAGACAATTTTTCATCTTGTCTGTAAACTATACTTGATGTTGTGATTTTTTAGTGATAATAAACTTAATAAACCTTTAGTTATCGTGTTGGTCAACCCCTGCCCTTATATGTTATCCATAGTTTGTTTTTCACGTTTGTGCATATTTGTCACAAAATTGTGTGTACATGAGTGTAGTGTAACTTGTATTTTGTACAAGGAGAGAAAGTGCGTCTAATTTAAATATAGTCATAAAGATAGGCTGGATTAGAGCAATTACTCAATCCAGAGACTGTTCTTTCTCTTACACTATCACCCTCGTGAAAAAGAAATCTTTTTTTTACACCTTACTCTCACATAGTTACCACTATGACCTCTGCTCGGACGGGACCATAAATATCTCAGACCTATCTTATCAAAATTACGACAGTTAATATCATCATGTTGTATTATATGCTACCGCGTGACTAGTCTCACGTTAACTACAAAATTATTTATAGATATTCACACCAGCCAAAAAAGCATTGGAGCCGCCACTGGTTATAAGTAATCATTAGTAAACAAACAGAGCAATAAATGAGGTGTTACGTTACTATAAATAATATTTATCTTACGATCAAAATCATGACTACGGTAACCGGCACAGAAACTTTTCAGTCTTATTTTAAAGTTTTTGGGAGACTAGCACTTTTCCACCTTGGCTCAATATAGATAAAGTTGGAAGCACAGACAATGATATCAAAATAAGAATACAGAAGGCGAGAGAAGCTTTCATTGTACTTGGAAACGTGTGGAGATCAAAAGAAATCAAGTCCAACATAAAAATAAGAATGTTCAATTCAAATGTCAATTCAGTCATTTTTGTATGACAAGAACCATGAAGAAACAACAAAAACAACAACCAAAAAGCTACATACATTCATAAATGGATGCTTGCGTAGGATAGAAAAATTGAATTGGTATGACATGATCATTGATGTGGAACTGATGACAAGAGTCAGATAAGCACCAATGAAGCAAGAGTTGAGAAGGAGACGCTGGATTGTGGAATACTGTTGATAGCATTACCAGGCAGTCCTTGTTCTGGAATCCTCGGGGTAATAGATGTACAGAACACACGGAGAAGAGAACTGGAGACAGATATGAAGGGAATGGAAAGACCTTGAGCTGGTGGCAGGTGATAGGAAAACTTGGCATACGTTTGTTGAAAGGTGGTGAATGAAAGTGCAGACTTGAGGAAATCTGACTGAACGTACCAAGCTGCTCGTTTGAGAATAATGTGCCATACCAGGAGGCGCCAAACAACTTTTGAGGTAGAAAAAGTTAATTATATTTTCAAGTACACTGTAGACCCCATCTAACACGGATGGAGGTGTCCAAACTTTGGCACCGCGTTATAATCGTGTTCGCGCTGTATCGAGTTTCCTTATTTTGAAGTACATTTATAAACTTTTGGCAGAAATCATCACCCTTAAGTACGTCTAGCGTTAGTATTAACAACTATCGTTTGACGTGATTTCACGAAAATAAGTAAAATATATTAATCATTTACATCTGTTATTGTGGATGATGAAAAAAAAAAAATTCGCTCAAATGTTGTTGTTTTTTTTTTATTGCTAAACGCGTGAATCGTTCAAATGTGAAAACACGTGATAACGAGGCAACCGGAAAACTTGGGTCTAACCTCTCACAGCGGTATAAGCGATTATGCATTATACAGAGCCGCGTTATGTCAGGTCTACAGCGTAGCCCCCTTAACTACGTGAACCATAGCTAAAAAAATGAACTCACTTTCCAACGTTTTCGTCACTTTGGCGGGCTTTAGCTTCCTTCCCCCTGCTGTCATCTTTTATGTCTCCTGTGGCACCAGAGACGGAGTGGCCAGCAATGGGCATGGCAAGACCGGGCTGAGAGGACGCATGAGGTAGTTCAGGATCGCTGGAGGGGTGACGCTTATCAGACACTAAAAGGAGCGGTGTGTGTGGTTCCGAGGACGTCATATCTTTTAAAGGCTGCTTCTGTAAAAAACATTTGTTTTCGGTGAGCAGTGAGAACGCAACCTTGGTAGAATAGATCAACAAATTTCGGAGTGAGATAATTGACAATATTGTTTGCCCAGTTTTGCTGAACGAGGCAAGGACATAATCCTTCCTCAGGTGCCTGATCTGGAACAGATATTGGCGATCATGACCCTCCAATCTTCTCTGTCTTTTGATAGTCTAATGAGGTTGTTGTTGCCCATGCTGTTGTTTGTTGCCCATGTTGTTTAAGTTTTCCACATACATCTTTTTCTGCCTTCCTCTTCCTCTCCTACCGGGTATTTTCCCACATATGACTAATTCCTCCACTCCTCCTCTTCTGTTAATATGTCCCATAAACTTCATTTGTCTTTTCCTGATTTTTGTGATGAGCGATCTATTAACACCCGCAGCTGGACATGATAACGAGTGTTAAATGATAAAAACTTATACAGTTGACATTCAAAAATCCGGCCATCGATAATCCGGTTCCTTCAGATTTCCGGCATGGATTTCGGAGCGCATTTTTTAATTTACCGCGTTGGTGCCACTGTTTTCTGGAGCCGTTTATGTTTTGATTAAGGTGACCAGACGTCCCGGTTTTTCCGGGACAGTCCCGGTTTTCGACCATGTTTGATAATTTGTCCCGACTTTTTTCGATGCAATCCGGGACGCCAGTTTGTCCCGGTTTTGGACGAATTTGCCAATTTGGCATAAATCTCACAGATTAAGAAACAAAATTATTATTCCGTGGCTGACTTGAGGGAATTGTTAATTATTAGTGAACTGGCGCCGAAACAGCACAAGAGGTTGTCAGGACCGCGAATTAGTTTTGTAGTTCCAATGTGATATTCGCAGTTATTTGAAATTTTAGGTAGTGGTAAAGTACCAAGATTTTGCGTACGGTATAAGTTTATTTAATTTAAACGGTGAACTATTTGTGCATATTTTGTTATTGTTGTAAGAAAATGGTACCAAAGCGTAAATGCAGTTTCAATGTAGATTTACAAAAGGAATATCCGTTTATTAAAAAGAGTACATCAAACTTCAATGTACGATGCAATATATGTGCCTCCGGGTTTTCGATAAGCCATAGTGGACGTGGTGATATTAAGAACCACATAAGCAGTGAGAAACATAAGAGAGCCGTCGTTACAGCTGCATCAAGCTCGTCGTTAACCACTTTCTTCAGAGCTGATAAAATTGGTGACCAAGAAGAGCAATTAGCTGTTACAGAAGGCGCCTTTGCATACCATACAGTGCTATACAATCATACTTTCAGGTCTATGGATTGCAAATCAAAATTACATCAGGTTACTTTAGAGCCAAAATTTGCATGTGCACGTACGAAAACAGAAGCCATTATTCGAAATGGCTTGGCACCCCACATTCTAAATGAGTTAAGGTGTCACCTAGAAAAGTCTACATTTATTTCTGTACTGACAGATGCATCCAACCACAAAGAATTCAAGATTTTTCCTTTGCTTGTCAGATACTTTCACCCGTGTGTTACCGGGGCCCGAAAGGGGAGCAAAGAATAGTAACACTGTCCCCTGCCAAGCATGTCGTAGAAAGCGACTAAGGAGGGTTGGGCATGGGGCCGGTTACCCCATCCTGTAAAAAATTTAAACCACAAAAAACTTCAACAAATATGGACAAGTCAAATAAAGAAAATGAAACACAGCCATCCAAGACAGGGGAAGGTCCTCCCGTGGGGAGGCGTATGATGCAACACAGAGAAAGCCGAAAGGAGTCTGTGTTGCTGACTAACCTTCTTTCTTCTAGGAGAACTTCCAGATTTGGCACCTGGAATGTTCGGACATTAAACGAACAAGGGAAAGTGGCGCAAGTGGCAGCAGAAATGAGGGAATACAAAATTGAGGTTTTGGGAATGTGTGAAACAAAGTGGAAGGGGGTAGACAGGAAGAAACTCATCACAGGTGAATTGGTGCTGTCGTCAGGACATGAAGACGAAAGTTCACACCACAGTGAAGGGGTAGCTCTTATGTTATCTAAAGAAGCACAGAAAGCACTCATTGAATGGGAAGCTGTTGGACCCAGAATAATAACAGCTACTTTCAAAACAGCTAAAAAGAAAATTCATGTAAATGTCATCCAATGTTATGCACCAACAAATGACAAAGAAGAGTCTGTGAAAGAAGCATTTTATACTAAACTACAGGAAATTATGGATAAAGTAAAAAGAAGAGACATCACAATTTTGATGGGTGACATGAATGCAAAGATAGGTACAGTTAACACCGGATTTGAAGAAGTTATGGGAAAACATGGGCTAGGAGTAATGAATGAAAATGGAGAACTATTCACAAACTTCTGTGCTTCAAATCAACTGGCTATAGGAGGAAGCATGTTTCCACATAAGAGAATACACAAGGCAACATGGATATCACCAGACCATAGAACAGAAAATCAGATTGATCATATATGCATAAACAAGAAGTTTAGATCATCATTGCAGGATGTAAAGGTATATAGAGGAGCAGATGTGGCATCAGATCACCATCTTCTGATAGCCAAAGTAAAAATGAAACTCAAGAGATATGCAACAATGCAAAATTATAGACAACAGTATAATGTAGGACAGCTAAGAAATCAAGAAACAAGAGACAAATTTGCGGTCACAGTATCCAACAAATTCCAAGTGCTCCAACAGCTGGAAGATGTAGAGAATACAGAAGACTATTGGCAGCAGGTCAAAACTGTATGGAAGGAGACATGTGAAGAAATACTGGGGAAAAGGGAAAGACAACAAAAAGCATGGATAACAACAGAAACCATCAATAAGATAAAAGACAGAAAAAACAAGAAAGCAGAGTTAAACACAAGCAAAACCAGAAGTTCCAAAGCCAAGGCTCAAGAAGTGTACACAGAAGCAAACAAAGAAGTAAAAAGAAGTATCAAAAGAGACAAGAGGAAGTATATTGAGGAGTTGGCAAGAGAGGCAGAAGATGCTGCAGCCAAAGGAAATATGAGAGAACTGTATAGCAGCACAAAGAAGCTAACATGGAAATACAAGCAAACAAGTTGCCTCATAAAAGACAAGAATGGGAAACTGCTCAGCAATATACAAGAGCAAATGAAGAGGTGGACAGAATATTTTGGGGACCTTCTCAATAGACCAGCTCCACAAAACCCGCCAGACATCCAGCCAGCAGAAGAAGAGCTACAAATTAACGGTGAAAGACCAACGAAGGAAGAAATAAAGAAAGCCATAAAGCTTCTAAGAGATGGAAAAGCGTCTGGACCTGATGGCATTTCAGCAGAGGCCATCAAAGCAGATATCGACACGGCTACAGAGATGTTATATAAATTACTTGGTAAAGTCTGGGAAAAGGAAGAGATACCAGCAGAATGGAAGGAAGGATATCTGGTTAAGTTGCCTAAGAAGGGAAATTTACAAGAGTGCACAAATTATAGAGGAATAATGTTACTATCAGTGCCAGGAAAAGTATTAAACAGGATTATCCTTGAGAGATTAAAAGAGTCCATAGACAAGAAACTGAGAGATGAACAAGCAGGTTTTCGACAAAACAGATCATGTACAGACCAGATAGCCACTTTGAGAATAATAGTTGAACAAAGTCTGGAATGGAATTCACCACTATACATCGGATTTGTGGACTACGAAAATGCATTTGACAGTGTAGACAGAGAATCACTTTGGAAATTGTTGAGGCATTATGGAGTTCCCCTGAAGATCATTAATTTAATAAAGAAAACATATGAAGACATGACATGCAGAGTTCTTCACGAAGGACCGCTTACAGAACCGTTTGGGATAAGAACAGGAGTGCGACAGGGATGCCTCTTGTCTCCATTTCTTTTCTTGCTGGCAATAGATTGGGTTATGAGATCATCGACAACACACAACAGAAATGGAATCCAGTGGACTCTGACTAAGCAGTTGGATGATCTGGATTTTGCTGATGACTTGGCTCTTCTGTCCCATAACCGTAATCAGATGCAGGACAAATTGAAAACACTCGATGAGAGGTCACAGCAATTGGGTCTGAAAATACACAGGGAAAAGACAAAAATAATGCGAATAAATGCAGGTAATGATAACAGGGTTGAACTTGAAGAAACACCAATACAAGATGTAGAATCATACACATATCTTGGCAGTAATATAGACAAAGTTGGAGGGACAGACAGTGATATCAAAATAAGAATACAAAAGGCAAGAGGAGCTTTCATTGCATTGGGAAATATATGGAGATCAAGAGAAATAGGATCCAACACGAAAATAAGAATCTTCAACTCAAATGTGAAGTCAGTCCTATTGTATGGCTCAGAGACATGGAGAACAACAAAGACAACAACCAAAAAGCTACAGACTTTCATAAATGGGTGCTTGCGTAGAGTAGAGGGATTAAAATGGTATGACAAGGTTACCAACGTGGAACTGATGACAAGAACTAGACAAGTGCCAGTGGAACAAGAAATGAGAAGAAGACGATGGCGATGGATAGGACACACACTGAGGAAACCTGTTGATAGCATTACAAGGCAGTCCTTGTTCTGGAACCCCCAGGGCAAGAGAGGCAGAGGAAGACCAAGAAGTACATGGAGAAGAGAGTTGGAAACAGAAGTGAAAATGATGAGGAGAACATGGAAAGATCTTGAGATGATGGCACGTGACAGGAGGACTTGGCATGTGTTTGTTGAAGGCCTATGCTCCTTTGGGAGTGGAGGGTTATGAATGAATGAATGTCAGATACTTTGATCACAGTAATGGAGTGAAAATTAAAATATTAGAGTTAAAGTCATTGCCAGGTGAAACATCTGATATTGTAAGTAGTTTTCTTAATGACTGCATAACTGAAAATGGTTTAGACAGGAAAGTAGTTGGATTATGCGCAGACAACACAAATTCCAATTTTGGAGGTGCTGAAAGGAAAGGACAGAACAATGTTTTCTAAAAACTGCAAGAAAACCTTGGACATGGTCTTATAGGAGTTGGGTGTGCAGGTCATATTTTCCACAACACTGTTCGAACAGCTGCAGATGTACTGCCCGTTGATGTCGAGCTGATTATTGCTAAAATTTATCTACTCTTCAAATCATACACAGTACGAGTTGAAAGACTCAAGGAGTTTTGCCAGTTTGTGGAAACAGACTTCCAGATGATCTTAGGTTATGCTCAGACTAGGTGGCTTGCTCTGCTGCCTGCTGTTGAAAGGGTTCTTCAGATGTTCCTGCCTCTAAAATTATATTTTCAATCTCAAGACAGATGCCCAGTTTTTATACAGACATTCTTTGAAAATCCTCTATCTGAGGCATGGCTTGTTTTTGTTCACAGTCAGGCCTCTCCATTCCACGAAGCAGTGCAAAAAATAGAGGGACAGACGGTCACTGTGTTTGAAGTCATTGACAGCATCAACAGGTTGAAAACTATTTTGAAGTCCAAACTGGAAGACTGTTTGTTGTCATCAAGAGTTAAGCTAATCCTTGAAAAGCTGGAAATGGAAGGACTTCGAAAGGAGGATGTGAAAAAGTTTCATGCTAGCGTTTCTTCGTTCTATGAAACAGCTTTCAATTATCTGAATAAATGGGCTGCAAAAAATTTTCAAGACCTAGAATCCTACAGCTGTGTAACGCTGAACAGAATACCAATTTGGGCAGATATTGAGATATCATCATCACTAGTGATTCAAACATTACCTTCAGCCCACTTTACAGAAACTGAAATTTATGACGAATATGTCTATATGAAGCAGTTTGTTACTTCTCAGAAAATTAGTGAATGGAGTGCCAAAAAAAACATTGCCACCACAACGTTGGATTGAAATGGTTTCCCACAAAACAATAATGTGACATTTTCAAATATTTTGAAGTTGGCAGAGTTTTTTTTCTGTCTACCTGGAACAACTGCTGCCACAGAAAGAGTGTTCTCTTTGATGAACAGCTTATGGGCAAGTGATAAAACACAGCTAGGTGTTGAAACTTTGAAAGCTATGTTGACAACCAAAGTGAACTGTGAGGAA
This sequence comes from Oreohelix idahoensis, assembly GCA_024509875.1. Lineage (NCBI taxonomy): Eukaryota > Metazoa > Mollusca > Gastropoda > Stylommatophora > Oreohelicidae > Oreohelix > Oreohelix idahoensis. The sequence continues at coordinate 533,765 of JAMPIV010014846.1, read as the reverse complement.
ACATGTGTCGAGTTTTTTTTAAGATGCTGCTTGCAAAGAAGGACCTATTGATAAAAATCCACTCATCTGAAAAGTACAGTAACTCAGCTTCACCTTAAGTAAGGATTATTGATGTTTTTCTCTCTTATTAGTTTAAGTAGTTAAACTTATACAGTAAAATGTATGTTATTCAATGTTATTCAAATGTATATATAAAATGTAGGCTATATTATTTTAAATTGACATCAACTTGATTTTTCCGGGACATGTCCCGACTTTTGACCTTTTCTTTACCCTTTTGTCCCGATTTTTTGCATTGAAATAGGTCAAATCTACTATTTTGTCCCGGATTAGGGTTTTGAAAATATGGTCACCTTAGTTTTGATGCAGCTGTTGAACTAAAGTTCTGTAGAACTGTTTTATTTAGTTGATGAACATTAAAATTTCATTTGCTTTTCATTAAGTTTTTAATTTTCTTTCTTTAAAGGACTGTACAGGTAGTCATTTTCTGTTAAATATATATAGCATATATAACCATAAAAAATCCGGCATTTTCAACAATCCGGCACTCCTCAGGTCCGGAGGTTGCCGGATTTTTGAATGTCAACTGTATAAATTACGAGTGAAAAATAGGTCAGATATAGTGATAAACGTCCCGTGAATTTCTCAAAAGGGGGGTGGGGGAAATGTCGGGTCTGTAGTGAGGCAAATAAAGGATAGTACTACTACTCCCTCAAGCATGTCGTACAAGGCCACTAAGACGAGGTTTTACATCGTACTGGCAACCTCAAAATATGAAACAAATAACCACAGAAACCACTGCTGCAAGAGCACGTGACTGCTTGGTGCAGGCGTTGTGCAAGGGGAACAGTTTCAATGGTGGTTCTATGGTCCATAAGGAGCGACAAGGAACATCATGATGATGATTATGATTAACATTTACTATGACAAGCGAATATTAGCACTCAGCTGATAACTTTTTAGACGATAGAGTTGGGAATGGCACGAGACAGGACACGTGTCATTTTTCCTGGAAATAACCACTGCCGTAGCCGGATTATAATTTTGACAGTCCGGGCCTCGCCGGACTTGACATTTTTAAGCCTGCGCAATGCTCTACTTTTGGCCCTGGTTGGTTATATTTACCAAGAGCTAAGAAGAGAATGTTTGTCAAATGACATACTCATTTCTATTCCTCGATGACAATATACTGAGTAACGAGGTTTTCATCTGTCTTGCTGACGGTTTTAGCACGTTTTTTTAATACTAAAACCTGTACATAGAAGGGGGGAGGGGAGCATTAAAACTTCACACTTATTGATGTGTACAGGTAAGCTGTATTCGGAACGAACGGCATAAAACTGTATGCTTCTATTGAACAATGTTTATTAGTAATGCAAAATATTTTATGGGCATCAGTTTTTTTCCTTCTTCCACATCGTTCGCCTAGGTATTAGTTTAAAAAGGATCCCGTTACACGCCCATTGAGGCATATTGGGAATATGGTGTTAGGCCCATATTGTCTTGACTATTGGCACACTAGGGGTGATGTGGTCAGCATCACATCGGCCGCCTTAACCTTCCCAGAGTTGTTCTGGTACCCAATTCATGAGGCTTGGTCGACCGCGGAGCCGTTTGCGGTCTAAAATATCTCACCTCGACTGGGGATCGACCAATGGATCACAGAGCTAGGAAGCCAGTGAACTAACCACTTAGTTTAAACTTCAGGAAATTTGTCAGTTAATTTTATTAGAGCAGGGCTTCATAACCTCTCTTGACGGGCCTGCGTGCCCTATTCTCAACCCTTTGAAAATAAAGTTCGTTCGTTCTCTCTCTCTCTCTCTCTCTCTCTCTCTCTCTCTCTCTCTCTCTCTCTCTCTCTCTCTCTCTCTCTCTCTCTCTCTCTCTTTCTCTCTCTCTCTCCCTCTCTCTATCTCTCCCTCTCCCTCTCTCTATGTGCGTGAATGACTATGAGTAAATGTACTTGAGTATGCTCAGTTTCTGATTGTGATGATAATATTAATTAATCCTGTCTGAAGTTGTTCATATTTTAATTTTAATTTATAAAACGCTGAAAATTGTATTGCAGGGCAGAAACGTAAAAAGGCAAATTTGCCTATTTCTTTACCCTGATGAAATAAAGATTTCGTTCGTTCGTTCGTTCTTGTGCCATAAGCCCTTTGATTATCCGATGACGGCACGGAACCCCTTTGATTGTCCGCTGAAAGCTATGGGCCCCTTCTTAGAAAAAAAGGTACATAGACGCATATTTAAAATTTTTGCATACAAATAATACATTTTATTACAAAGAAAAATCGTTAAGCTTACATATTAGTCATACTGAAAAAATAAAAAATAAGAAAAATCTGTAACAAGAATATACTTATTTAAATGCAAAAATTTATGATAATTTTCCAAATAAACAATTTTTTGTGGATACAGAATTCAAGTTTATGAGGTGGGGTGATAGAGGCGTAAAGTGGTAGAGATTTCACAATACTAGGTCCTGCTTTATGAGGTTGGGTGATTAGCTCTCTTAATCGCTGCCTTTGCCTTCCCTAACTAAAGAGAAAAGTCAGATGCACGTTACTACTGGATAAACTTGAACATTTCGCTACTAGGGTTCGAATCTCTCGAACTTAGTTTCATAATTCATCACCCCTCATCTCAACAAACTTGTGCCAAGTCTTCCTGTCCCATTGTCGCAGGTAGGTAAAAATGGAGAATAGATTCTGTCTAATTTCAGACAGAGGATGAATGTTTAGAGTGAGAATAGATAGAACTAGATTCTAGATGAATAAGGTTAAAGGTGATAAAAACCAGTTATTATATTCTGGACTGAGTGCGGAACAGTATGTAAAAAACAAAGTAGATTATTCTAATGATGACACGACTGAAGTAAGGCATTTATGCTGGCAGAAAGAGCTGAGGTTAGATGTTGAGAGTTGTAGAAGTAAAGCCCCGGTATTTGTAGAAGTTAAGATGTGGTATTTGTAGAGGAAATACGCTGGTCTTTGTAAAAATAAGCACTGACGTTTGCAGACGTAATACGATCGTGTTTATGGGATTAATGCTGTGGTGTTTGTAGAAGTAAAGCTGTGGCGTTTGTAGAAGTAAAGCTGTGGTATTTGTAGAAGTAAAGTGATGGTGTTTGTAGGTAAAGTTGTGGTGTTTATAGAAGTAAAGTGATGGTGTTTGTAGATAAAGATGTGGTGTTTGTAGAAGTAAAGATGTGGTGTTTGTAGAAGTAAATCTGTGGTGTTTGTAGAAGTAAAGTGATGGTGTTTTTAGAAGTAAAGATGTGGTGTTTGTAGAAGTAAAGTTGTGGTGTTTGTAGAAGTACAGTTGTGGTGTTTGTAGAAAGAAAGCTATGGTGTTTGTAGAAGTACGGCTGTGGTATTTGTAGAAGAAAAGCTGTGGTGTTTGAAGACGTAAAGCTGTGGTGTTTGTAGAAGTAAAGTTGTGGTGTTTGTAGACGTAAAGCTGTGGTGTTTGTAGAAGTAAAGCACTGGTGTTTGTAGAAGTAAATTATTTGTGATGTATAGAAGTAAAGCACTGTTGTTTATAGAAGTAAAACTGCGGTGTTTATAGAAGTAAAGTTGTGATTTATAGAAGTAAAGCTTTGGTGTTTGTAAAAGTCAAGTTGTGATTTATAGATGTACAGTACTAATGTTTGTAGAAGTAAAAATGTGATTTATAAAAGTAAAGCTGTGCTGTTTATAGAAGTAAGGTAGTAATTTATAGAAGAAAAGCGTTGGTGTTTGTAGAAGTAAATTTGTGGTGTTTATAGAAAAAAGCTTCGGTGTTTGTAGAAGCCAAGTTGTGATTTATAGAAGTAAAGCGCTGTTGTTTGTAGAAGTAAAATTGTGATTTATAGAAGTAAAGCACTGGTGTTTGTAGAAGAAAAGTGGTGATTTATAGAAGTAAAGCTGTGGTGTTTGTAGAAGCAAGTGTGGAAGTAAAGTTGTTATTTAAAGAAGTAAAGCGCTGGTCTTTGTAAAGGTAAAGCAATGGTGTTTGCAGACGTAAACCACTTGTGGTTGAAGAATAAATACACCGGTGTTTACACTGAAGGATATGTAATTAAACTTGGAAAAATTCACGAAATATGGCAAATTAATAATCAGACCTAAATACTCCAAGAACAAATTTCCGGTTCTGGTTTGTTTAGATCATTTTGTGTTTCCATTTTCGGTCTTCAATGTACGTCATGAATTGTGCGTTCTGTTCACTGACCGTACATTTTTGGTACAGGAAAGTTAAGGTTTTTTTTAAAAATACAAAGCATCCTGTTCAATCCTTGATGGGTTATAATTAGGATATATAGTGAGGTAAATTCAATATAATAAAATCTGATTTCCGATATCTAAATATCGTATCTTCTCTCCCCCTTAACAGTCCAAATAAAGTAAATATAAACTGTAAAATTGTGTGAATGTATGTGTGTATTCCGTCTCATGTCCAAAAAAAAAACAAACAAACAAATACCCCATCAAAAAAAAAAAAAAAAAAAAAATTAGTATCTCATAAATGCCCTTTTGTTAACAAGCTGGAAAGGTGTGAGAAATCCCGGGGCGTGTCCGGGACGACACCCAATCCACCAAATATTTGCCATCATCCGCACGATCATCCCATCAGACTACCTGTTATCCTCACACCATCATTGATCCTTATATATATTTTAGTTCTTGTTATATGCTGTTTTACTTTACTGCGTAATTATCTAGGTCTATCCATTCTCAACACCTGTTCCACAGTTATGGATGAATTGCATGCTTGTAAATAATCTAATATTTGTTTTCTCTGTTGTTCATACTTCCTACATTTTAGTAGGAAATGCTCTATTATTATTTTTTTCTAGACTCTCTGCACAGTCAGGTTCTTCTATTCTAAAATAGCCCATTCCTATTTGTAGTCTAAGAAGTTTCTTATTGCTAGGAATTTTCATTTCTCAAGTTGTCTGACCCCTCAAGTTGGAGTATTGAACAATTTATATGAACTAAAATAGTCTTCTTCGAATGGCCGAAACGACTTGCGTAGACGATAAAAATATCTCCACAATTATCGCAAGGGGAAAACAACAATTGAAAATAGTATTAAAGCAAGTTTTGCAAATGGACAATGCAATAGAAACACGGAACGTTTCGGAATAACGTTTCGTCAACAACATTCCCAAACGGAAAACAAAGATGAGAAATAAAGAAAGGATGTAAAAAATGACAAAGGAGACAGCAAACACGTGGACAACAGTCCCTTTCATTATTTCCAGAATTATCGGCACGTACTGTTCTCTGTGAGCGTTGGACTGGCTAAGCGGTTAGAGCGGCGCTTGGCTCACGACGGCCAAGGTTACCTAGTTCGAGATCGAATTCTGGTAGTTCACGTTGCAGTATACTCAGCTGTTAATGGGTTCCTGAATCTACTCTTGAGTTAGAGAAGGCAAAGACAGCAGTGAAGGGGACTTGTCACCCCACTTCATAAAGCTGGACCTAATATAGTGAAGCCTCTAGCATGTCACTTCCCTAAGGCAGTATCTTCTATGAGAATATCTTTACCTTGTTTTAAAACGTTTTCTGTAATTTCTGTTGTTACTCTCCCAAGCTTTACTCCCACGCTGATCAGCATCTACTCTCTTGTCATCTATCTTCTCAATTATATAAATGTTTCGTGTTGCAGCAATGTTTTCTTCCAACGTTTCTATCATTAGGACATCTATTACTAAAGGGATTATAACCGTTTTTGCCTTCACAACTCCTCATACAATTGGACTTATTGTTCAAATTGTTTTCTTTAAGATTATGACAGAAAATATCCCGTTCAACATCTAATGTGATATTATTATGGTATGTAGTGTCATAATTCCAGATAATATGTCCGATACCTGATCATGGTATAATTTCTCCTTTGGGGGGTCTAGGTGGCTAAGAGGTATGGCTGCCTCGAATTCTAAGGTACAGGGATCGATTCCCAATAGAGGGAATATCATTCATGAAAAGTTTTTTTTTTCAGAACCAGTGGTCCTAATGATGTCATTCCCCCACCTCCCAGGTCTCTTAGGTAGTGAGATCGGATGTCTAGGCTTCTTGGATAAGGGCGAAAAAGTAGGAGATCCCTTGTGCAAGTTACGCACGTTAAAAATCCTACGGCAGTTGGAAATTGTAAAGAGTAGGCCTATCAGGCTGCCCTGGTCAAATTTAAAAATTAGAATCCTACCCATCACAAAAATATTTATAGAATGTGTGATTCCTATATACGTACAATGGGATTCTCGTCGGTGCTACGGAGTTCGTGCACTGTGCTGAGATCATCCTTGTGTGATCTAAAAAAGGAGATCGGAGCACTGATGGAGTTGTCCGTGTGCAGCGATGATAGCCCTTCAAACCAAACCAAACCTAATTTCTCCTTTTCCAGTTATTGTAAGTAGAGTAAATTACGATTTCCTACTCATTTGGAAATACACGTGTGTGTGTGTATTTTTTTTTCCTTTGTCAGAAAACGGTAGACTTTTCAAACCAGTCATGCTGATTTTAAAAGGGGGGGGGGGTGGGGGGGGGGGGAGAAGTGGCGGTTTAACAGGTGTATTTTAAAGATTTCCATGTTGTTTTAGACACCGCTATTTAACAAATTAAAATTGCAATTGCTACCTGCTGACCGTAAGAGAAAGGAAAGCGTGAGAGCAGATCACTTGAAAAAGAAAAAGAGAACAAATAACAAACTAATAGGTCGGCAAAGCAACTGAAGCAATAATTTAAAAAGAATAGTTTTAATGCAAAGTACTTAACTTAATTAGTCGTTCCTCTTCTACCGTGAGGTGTAGAGATTTGGAAGAGAGCGCGCTATATAAATGAGATCCCGTTACACGCCCATGGAGGCATATTAGGAATATGGTGTTAGGCGCATATTTTCTTGACCAAAGGCACATTAGGGTTGATGTGGTCAGCATCACGCAGGCCGCCTTAACCTTCCCAGAGTTGCTCTGGTACCCAATTTATTGAGGCTGGGTCTACCCCGGAGCCGTTTGCGGTCTACATAATTTCAACCCTTCGCAAACTAATTGCTTTCGTATATGTCTATCTAGCTATCTACCTAGTCTGATTCTGGTCTTGAGTTTGGGACACAAAGACAACGAGAAAAGTAACTGTTTACCCCACATCATTGTCACAGAGGTTTTATGATCATTGAATTGCCTATATCCTCTTCTTTTTCTTTCACCCGTATCCTCTATTTTTTATCACTCTTTACCTTTTTCCGGTATTTTTCGCATCCATTCGTTTGAGAAAAATATTTTTTTCCCATTCTCACTTTCGCCAGTTTCGTTTCTCATTTAGAAACGCATTTCTTTGCGGATTAAACAAGTAACATTTTACGTAACGTGTCAGTCCCTCGCACCAGACGATTTGGCGTGAGAATGCATTCGGTCAATCGCTGCAGATTGACGAAATAACTGTGAATATTTTGGCTATCTCAGACATAGGGCCGACATATCGTCTGCATTCTCACTTGTCAAAACGTAGTTTCTCGGTGAGCGCTGAGGTGAGGCGTGAATCCCGACATCTCCCCGGGCGCAGTATCAGACATTTGTCTGGTATTTTGCACCTGACACGTAGTTTCCTCGGTAGATTCTCAGTGTCAGGGTGGAGAAGGCGCCATCACGCATTCGCTCAGAATGGTCATTTTGGCGTGAGGTGCGAAGACAGGAGGTGTTAAGAGAAGGGGAGGCTATTGCGTAGTTTATGGAAATAGTGTACATCTTTGTCTGGTGTTTCATATATACTGGAGGGAGTTAGATTTCATTTTCACTCAGTAACTTCGCAGTCAAGACTAGAACAAGCCTTCGTTCGATTTCTAGAATCTCTGTTAATAGAGATGTCATTTAGCATGATCGTAGTGGTTTAAGTTCTTAGTAGTTCTGTGTTGAGGTAAATCTTATATTATTTATCTAGTATTTTGTGAGTGTTAAAGTGTTAAATCACTTATTTCATTTTGCTAGTTAGATTTGTGCAGAGAGTTAAATTCCTAAGTCTGTTATATTCTCTAGTCGACGAGTTACAGTGGAAAGCGGAATAAATTATAATTTCTAGCTTAAAATCATGTAGCCATAATGGATTTAATTTAACTGCTAATACGCAGTCGAGAATATTTTAAAACTAACTTATTAAATGACTGCTACATCTTGAGTATTGATGGAATGCGTAGGTATTCCTTATTCAGGATGTTTGATTTTTAAATATAACTTATTCCACGGGAAGTGTTAAACTATAAGACAAGTTACGCTTGCAGTTTAAATTATCCGTTATAGTATGTATAATTATTTGATATGTATTCTTTCCATTTATATATAGTGAAACTGTGGTACCCAAACTTTGCCAGCGTTTGAGTAAAGAGATAAATCTATGAAGAAAACAACAAACATTCTTACCTTAAAGATTTGATGTATAACTTTTACAAGAACTTTAAGATTTTAAAGAAGTAACGGGTCATCGAGCCTGATTTGATTCTTCCTAAGAAAACTCTAGTCATTTTTCAGCCTTTGTGGCAAGTAACATATTACAATCAGTACTTTCCCGACACTGTTGACAAGTGGTGGTGTGACCAACTAAATTCCTATACTGAGAGAAGGTGCCGAGCTGACATTCCTCATTCTAGAAACCTAAGCTATTGACACTGTGCTCGTTGTTAATGTTTCGTGCCTGGACAATTTTAATGTGACCTAAACAGACATCCGAAAAATAAGAACACCCAAGAAGTCGTTCCCGGAAGCAGAGAATTCATGCTGTCTTTTTGGAACTGGGGATTTCTTGGTCAAAGACTGCCCTTGACGAGTCTGTAGGTGAATGTCCTAAAAATTGTATTACCAGAAGTGGCTATCTAAGCTGTGAGTATGAACATATGCACGTGTGCTCGGCTGAATGAATAGAGTGAATGCAGGACGGAGCGATTTCTTTATTGTTGTAATTGGGCACCCATTTTGCTACCTTAACTTTCTGTATGCAAGTATTGCTAATCATATTTCCCTTAAAATAGAGCAGACATATCAAGTCTATCCATACCTTAAGAAGGGGAAATATTAGACCTAATCCTATGTATCCTTGTTTCCTTGGGGCTATCACTTTCTTCCAACAGGACTGTGGGCATACCTCGAGGGATAAGATCTAACTGTGGGTCTATCATTTCTTGTAGCAATTCCTTGTTTTTTTTATGACTATGTGTATATGCTTTGATGTAATTTATATCTGTTGTGAAGAAATTTTAGATGCTAATTAAAATTTCTCTTGAAATTAATCAGCGTGTTGGTCAGCTCGTTCTAGAATATTTATATAATCATTTGGTATAGTTTCCCTACGTCTGTACGTATAACTGTCGTCTTGTATGTGCGTGCACGTGAGTGGTTAGAGATATATCAATATATATATATATATATATATATATATATATGTGTGTGTGTGTGTGTGTGTGTGTGTTTAGACTGTCTGACTCCTCGAAAGCTGTCGTAGGAGATAGGTGAGAGAGAGAGAGAAGATTTCTCGATCTCAGAGACAGCCTCTTGATCACATTCTACCATCTCACTCGTGGGAATCTATTGCTATTACTACTTCTCAGGGAGCCGCGCTAGCGTAGTGGTTAGAACACCGCTCTGGCGACCGGGTGATACAGGATCAAACCCGGGCGACGGCATTTGAGGATTTTTCGTCGACCGGGATTTGGACTGGATTAACTCGAGACCTGGCGAGGACATTTGAAGGAGTGTCGTCGACCAGGGACTGGCGGCTCCTGAGCCGACCCAGCTGCAATGGGTACCTCCGAAATCGGCGAGTATTTGCCTGAATGGCGAGGGACACCTGTCTCTGTACAAGAAATAAAGGGATACTCACGTAAAATCAATGTCAGGTTAGACATAAATAATAACCTGAGATTTCGCCTCGAGTATTAGCGGGCGTACGCAAAAAAAAAAAAAAAAAAAAAAAAAAAAAAAAAAACTACTTTTCACTGTGACTATCACTTATTCTTATCTATTCAGAAGGGACCAACCCAAGTCTTAATTCCCCTATCGAAAATCTACGACACTCATCTTGATGAACCTAAAAACAAAAGTCCCTGAGTCATTCAGTTGCACACCGTTTGAAAATTTCACGAGTTCTTATAACATACTTCTGAATGTCTCAAATCACTAATTTACTAACTGTACGAAGAATTCGATTTTTATGTCTTGTTGTTGTTGTTTTTTTTTTTTTTATAATGTTTATTTTTATTTACTTTATTTTTAAATTCATTATTATTTTTTTTTTTCCATTTTATTTTATTTTATTTTTAAATTTTATTTTAAAAACTTACTTTAATTATGATGATTATTGCAAATGTAATATTACTTTTATAATGATAAATGCCTTAATTATGCTTAAAGTAAATGTGAGGATGAAAGGATATAGTATACATGACGAGAGAGAGAGAGGAAGGGCAGAATGTCAGACGGGCCTGCGTGCCCAATTCTTAACCCTTTGAAAATAAAGTTCATTCGTTCGTTCGTTCGTTCGTACCTCAACTGGGGATCGAACCACGGACCACCGAGCTAGGAAGCCAGTGTACTAACCACTGCGGTATTCAATGAAAGTAGCAAAGAGAAAACATCCAAAGTCAGGTACAGGTATGCTATTCCTTGCTAAGAAGAAGTTCGAAAAGAACAAAAGGTAAAAAAGGTGAAAAGAACAAAAGGTAAAAAAGGTGAAAAGAACAAAGGTAAAAAAGGTGAAAAGAAAAAGAGGTAAAGGTAAGACCCACAGCAAATACTGCTGTAGGGACATGAAGTGTTAGAGACGTCACAGTCACAATACTAGGTCCAACATCATGATTTGGGGTGACTAGTTCTTTTCCTCGTTGCTTTTGCCTTCCCTAACTCAAGAGCAGAGTCAGGTACCCGTTCACGGGTTTCTATTCTTGAACCCAGTAATTTCGGTGCTTGAAGAAAGTGCTCTAATCTCTTAGCGAATCGGACACTCTACGAAGAAGATTCAAGTAATAATTTTCAGACTAGTATACAATATATATATATGAGGGGCGTTCAGAAAGTAATGCACCACATCGTTTTTTTCAGGAGCTGTTTATTCAAAAAGCATGAAATTTATACATAATATATCATGTAAACATCGGTATTATTCAACATAATACCCATCAACTTGTACGCTTTATGCGAGCGCGAAACAAGTGCATGTATTCCTAGCCCGTACCAGATTTTGTCTTGATCATGTAGCCATTTCTTCGCTGCATGAATCACTCCTTCATCATCTTCAAACCTTGTCCCACGGAGTGCATCTTTAAGTGGACCAAACAGATGAAAATCAGAGGGTGCCAAATCGGGACTACAGGGTGGATGGGGTAGTACAGTCCAACAAAATTTGGTGATTGCTTCCCGTGTTGCCAGACTTGTGTGAGGGCGCGCATTGTCGTGAAGGAGAAGCAGGTCTGCTGGATTCTTGTGCGGCCGAACTCTGCAAAAACGTTGATTGATAAAGGGCGGTTGATAGATAAGGCCGAGCTGGTTTAGAGCTGGTTATGTATTTTGTTCAATCGCGAATGCGTGCTTCGTCCGGTTATCATCTTGGAGTAAGGGTCAACGTTATATTGATTAATCATTTGATGAATGTCCAAGAATACATTCGTTCCCTTCGGAGCTCATCATATAGATACATATTTTTCCTATCAGAAGAGTTCTTCTTTTTGCATAATCATCAACATTGGCAAATGCAGCAAATAGCTGTAACGTATCGATGTGATAAAGTCCTCAATTCAGAGTCCATGAATTTATTACAGTTCACACATAAGACATTCACGTAGGTACACGTTCATATATAGTTCATATATAGTTCATTAGGAATTACATGCATAGTATTCATGTCCGTCCGTGTCAAAACAATATGTCAGATGAACATCGTGGCTATATACGTGCGCTGTTGTAGTCAACAGCCAGAAATGAGCACATGAGTTCTTGACATCTACAATTTGAATCATAATACGATTCTCCTTCCAGTATTAGTTTAATTTAATTAATCTCATGCTTAGATTAATTTCCGAACTGACCCTGAAGTCTACATCGATTCATCTATATAATATAGGCTATATACTCAGCCTTATTTCCTTGGAAGAAATACAAGACACGACCTTCTTGCTTGACGGATAGCGTAACAAAGGCCCTGTAACCAAGTCACCCGGCGTGACCTTCCCAACGCGAATGCGTCATAATCCCCGCATATATTTCGCGTTCACTATACCGTAAAATATCGACATATTCTATAAATATTAATGACCCCTAAACGTTGCGCATGGGTAAACCCCAGCAGACGCCGTCATTTAAAATAACACCGTAACAGATTTCCTGTCAGACGGGGGCAAAAAAAATCTATTAAATAGATTTTTTTTGAACAATATTAATCAAATTATCAAAAATTTAACAAAACCCGACGTATGACCTACGATGTTCTATCTAGAACAGTGTCGCGGTCATGTCAGTAATACATTATAATAAAATCAACGTCATATCATACATATACCTTATATTAAACAAGGAAATGTCACTGTCACTAACTAATTAACTAATTAATTTGTTGTATGTATAGACTAACTAATAATGTGAGGTGTTATTAAAATTATTCTAACTAACTAAAATTAAAATAATTAATTATAGTATGTATGTATGGTACTAACTAATTAATATCTAATAGAGGAAAATGAGAAATAGTATAAGAGAGTAAAAGAAATAAAAATTGAGAAGTACGGACAATTGAAACCAAATATTAAAGTATATATTAAATTAGCATGCGTGTGAAAATGAAGTGTAAGGATAGCTACCTAATTAAATTAACGCAATCAGAAGAAAAGAGGAGAAAAAAAAATTCATACATTTTAACTATATATATGAAATGTCATAATGTAATATCTATTACCTTAATAATTACACTAATTAAAAGGTTTAATTGGTGTGATATTCTTTTGTTTCATCTTTTCTTAGTATATTTTATTTTTTTATTTCATCACACTTTGACTTTATTATATATTATATACTAATTTAATAAATAGAAAATTTAATAATATTGGACATGAAGATCCAATCGTTGTTACCTCCTGTTGAATTGTATGAAAGTTCATTAAGACACAAGGTTCATATTATCAAATTATGATTTGATTATCCATTCATCGTTAGTTCCTTTATTAAACTTTTGAAAGTAAATTGACTAAGTCATCAGCGTATCTGTCCCTTCTTCATCAGAGATTGTTCCTTTTTAACAGTTTTCAATCGAAATGAGTGATACTCAAAGTGGAATTGAAGTTCAAATTTTCAAACGATCCGTAAAACTTGATATTTTGATCACAATAGTTTATTTCGAAATGTCCTTATTTAGGTAGGAAGTCCAACTGAATTGTTGTATATTCTGTCATGGAATATTCTAATCCACATATATAAATTATCAATTAAATATAAAGCCAAATAAATACATATAATAAATAAAGGAAGAAGAATGGTAAAGAACAGTGCTGTCACAATGACTGTACTCGAAATCCCCTTGTTTTCTACTGCGTAAGCAAATTGTAACGCTTTCACGTTGATATTAAAGGCTTTCTGCAACATACACGCGTTTCCCAAACACACAATAAAATGTGCTGCCTTTCTAAGAAAAACCTTGAAATATGCAAGTTGACCTAAATTTTAAATTCCATTCATGTCTTTTTCTACACTGCGTTACCAAAACGAACGAACAGATGGTCAAAAGGATAAAGAGAGGGGAGGGCTGAAAATCAGGAACGCATGCAACACGCGTCGCGCGATACACAAATGCTGCCATCACGCGTGTAAGTCTACATGCACTAATTTTTTTTCAGACGGACAGTGATAAAATACACTACCCTTTCCCAGAGTTAGGTTTATAAATCATAAAAAACGCTTATTAGGAAAGATAACAATAGATGGGTTTACGGTTGAAAACATAACAGTACCCAGACAGCACATCTTCGAAACAGGAGGTAGAAAATACATATTTTGAACGCAGCCACGTAGCTCTTTTAAATTGGTATATTTGGGTTCCTTAGGGCTTGCTGACAAATAATAATATGTAAAACGTTACGCAAATAGTCCAGGAATTAATAAATTATACCCAAAATAAAATAGTGGGGATGCCTGACAGCATAAAATCATTTCTGCTCATAAAATTTTTTTATAACGTGTTTGAAAAAAATTTACGTTACAGAAATAGCCTACCATGTAAACTCCAAATTGATTGGAGCGCAACAAATGAAAGCCTAACCACGATTGGTCGGGCTATAAATACTATCTTTCGTTGTTAGGGGAAATGGGGAAAGGTAACATTTTTTCAAACACTTGTCGAAACGTGGCTCATTGGCCAGACTCGCTGATATAATCACTTAGGAGCGTTAGTTCGAGACCACTTGTTTAAATAAGCTTGATAAAGCATCAGTGCGTTGAAGCCAGCTTCATTTTTGCTAAATAAAAGCCTGGAACATAAGCAGATGGGAATTTGTGCCAGTTTGTGCCAGAATTCATTGCTAATCAACGTATCTGTGTTTATTTCCATGAAATTGTGGTAAGCTTGAACCATTCAGTATCTTTTAATGAAAATTGAATGTAAATTGTTAATTTATGCCTGTATATATATGTGTAGTTCAGTGGCAAACAGGAGATAAAGCCTATAATGCTCCAGCCTGAACAGAGGGTGTCGGAGGGAAGTAAAACGGCATGGAATGGCCAAATAGTACACTGACACCTGGATGATTGATTAGACAGAAATAATGCTGGAAGTGCAGAGGCGTGGTAACCATTAAGGAGGTAAATACTGGTATAAAGTATATCAGATGAAGCTGACAGTTGGCCTAACGCTCTGAACTCAATGTTTGTGATGTATTGTGATCAGTGTAAAAAGAGAGTATAAGTTAGTTATGAAGTAGAAGGTACATCCTTCTTGATTTCAGGGACCGTGGTCTTGATGGTACTGAGCAGCACCTGGTCAGAGCTTTGCTGAATCCAGAGTCGGACAGCATACTCCTTGGTCTTTTTAGCTATCAGTGAGGTGTCTCCAGAGCCCAGGGGAGAATTCGAGCAGAGGAGTCCTTTCCTGCCGCCATCACGCAAGATAAGCTGATTTGGCCAGCTGATCTCAACATTATGTCCCCTCATCTTGAAATGACTTTGTAAAAATAACATTCAGAGGGGAATTTAATTGTCTTAATATCAGGAACTGAGAACATCTCCAATACTAGTCCCAAAAGACAAACTATTGAAGTCATGATGACAAATACCAACAGAGCTTGAACAAAACAAAACCAGTATTACCTCATATTACTACTACACAACTGACACACATAGGATTTTTAATAATATATGTCACTACAATATTCATATTGATAAATTCTGTACATATAACTTGTAATTAAAATTGATTGTGATTCCTGGTTCCCTTTGTATTTGAATCAGGACACATATTCATTCATGACAGTAATGAATACATATTGTTATTTGAAAAGTTATCAGTGACTCCTTTAAGATATCCTTGTAGAGTGTTTTATGTATGTGAGTGTCACAGTGTTGTCAAGAGTAGTGGATTAAATTAAATTGTTTATCTGTCTGTTGTTGTGACTTACACTTCATCATACACATACCCTAGACACATAACGTAGTCATCACACTATTCCAGAATAATTCTGACTGAGATATATAGATATGTGGTAGCAAGTAAGGTTATCTATAATACACTACTCTTAATAGATATAGATACCTTCACAGCTGATCTCAGTCAGTACACTAAGTCCCCTATAAATATTTATAACATCCCACTTCACCACATATATTGGGGTCTCGCTCTTGGGATTTTGAATCTTTCCCTATTAAAAATATTGGGGGTAATTCACTTCAGGGAATATAAGAATTAAAAGGTATCCTTGGGTGGAATTAAATAAGGTTGAGCTCACGGTGCCTGTGTTGTCCATTAGATATATATTTAGAGACTGAATTGTTGGTTAGACATTGTATAAATTTACCTGATAGACAATGGCGGACCTGGCCAAATTTCGATCTGCTGCTGTTCAGACTGCAAAAGAGTTAGGATTAGATGGGCAAGTTATGGTTGCCTATGTCACTACGGAATGTGACATATTTATTGAACGCGAAGAAAGAAGATTAGAAAAAGAGGCCGAAAGAAAGTTAGAGGCTGAAAGGGAAATTAAGAAGTTACAATTTGAAGCTGAGGCTGAGACTAAGAGGTTGCAGATTGAGGCTGACAAAGAGGCTAAGAAATTGGAAGCAGAAAGAGAAGACAAAAGATTAGCTGCAGAAAGGGAAGAGAGGAGATTAGCTGCAGAAGAGAAGAAATTAGCTGCAGAGAGGGAAGCAGAAAAGGAGGAGAAAAGATTACAAAGGGAACATGAATTACGACTAAGGGAGTTTGAGTTTCAAGGCCATGCTCCTGAAAATGGTGCCAGTCCCTTTGCCTCTGATGCTACGGTTACTCAAGGAGCCTCAACCTCAGCTATGAATTTTCATTTAGATCATTTTGTTGAGAAAGACGATGATATTGAGAGCTACCTAAATAGGTATGAACTATTAGCTACCACGTATGGGTTAGAGAGAGAAAGGTGGAGCTTAAAGTTATCTCAGGGACTTCGTGGGGCAGCTTATGAAGTTTTTGCAAAAATGAGCAGAGGTGATCAGGAAAATTATGACATGCTAAAGCAGGCTCTTTTGTTAAGGTATGAAAAGAATGCAGAATTTTATAGGAAAAAATTTAGGAATGCTAAACTACTGTCAGGTGAAACCTATCACCAGTTCTCTGCACGAATAGAGACATACTTGGAGAAATGGACTTCTCTGGGGAAAACCCAAGATCTTAAGGAAATGGTCCTTATAGAGCAATTAAGAGAGTCCATGGCTCCAGACCTGAGAAAGTTTCTCATGGAACAAGGTGCAGAGAGGCTGGGTGAGTTGCTAAATGTTGCTGAAAGGTATCAAGCAGCTCAAGCAGAGGTAACAGGTAATAAAAAGAAACAAGTGGATAACTTTAGGGCACCACAGAACTTTAATAAATTTGATCCTAGGGATCAAAATAAAGGTAAGCACCAATTTGATAGGCCACGGTATGAAAATAAAAATAAATTCCCACAATTCGATGAAAGGAAATATGATGAAAGAAAATCTTTCAACCAAGGAAAAAGGTGGTGTAAAAATTGTCAGATGGACAATCATGACACTGACCGTTGCAGAAGGAAACCTGTGTATATGGCAACCCTTCAGGTCAGGTCGACCTCAAGACAGGAGGAGGATATTATGTTAGATACCACTCCAGAAGAGATGAGGAAGGCACAGGCTGGGGATAAAACACTCAAGCCTTGTTTCAGAAAATTGTCAACTTGTCATACAACTCCAGGCAAGGGAGATTTCTACATGAAAAACAAGTTGATGTATAGGAAGACTGGAGCTAGATCCAAAGGTCACGGACAGCTGGTTCTTCCAAAAGATATAGGGCAGACTTAATAAGGAGCCTACATGTGAAACCAGATGGGGACCATGAGAAGATAGGTACCATCATTCAAAAGGTGGCTCACAATTATTATTGGCCCAAAGCAAGATGGGACATTGAGAATTTTGTAGAAAGGTGTAGCATAGCACATGAGGGAACACCCACAAGTGGGAACATGGATCAGGACCTGGACACGCCACGGGGCAAAATTAGGCCTGATAATAAAAAGAAAAATAGATTTGATAAAGTGGACCAAATGGAATGGGAAGCCCCTTTTCACGGACAAGCTTCACTTAACTGTTTTACAATGGCCACTATGCGGAGAGTGCAAAAAGATGTCTTACCCCAGGATAAGCCGAAAATCCCTCAATCGGACTTAAACAAACTGGAGGAAGAGGATGTAGAGAGGAAATCTCTCATCAAGAATTTTAAGTGGGGAGAAAGCCCCAAAAGAAAAATTGGTAGCGGTCGTTTTGTGAATGATAATTCTGGGAGGAAAAATCATCACTATAAAGCTTCGAGTGGAAGAGACCATACCGGTGCATGGACAAATAGGTCCACACAATTAAAGGTCCATATGTAGCTTTGTTAAGAACGTGGACTGATGAAAAGGCAGAGGAAAACATTACATCTTCATACCAATATGTGAATGAGCTGACCACTCGGTTAAAAACTGGCTGGAAACTTGCCAATGAAAATTTGAAACAAGCCAGGAAGAAACATGCTGCCTATTATAACAGGAAGGCGAAAGACAGAAATTTGGCTGTGGGAGAGAAAGTACTGCTTCTTTTGCCCGGGAGTCAGAATAAGTTACAAATTGGATGGCAGGGTCCATATACAGTTCTAGAGAAGGTGTCTAGAACAAATTATAAGATAGATAAGAAGGGGAAAGAAAAAATCTATCATGTGAATCTCCTGAAGAAATATTTGGAAAGAGAACATCAGGAAGAGACACACTTGTTGACCTTGTCCATCGCCATGGAGATGAAAAAGGAACCACTTTCATCATTTGAATATCCATTACACCCCTGTGAGACAGCAGCACAGGTGAAAATCAGTACACATTTAACGAAAACTCAGAAAGAGAGAGTGCAACAGGTTCTAAATAATCATGCAGAGGTGTTAACAGACCGACCAGGGCATACAAACCTATTGGAATATGATATGAAACTAATAGACTCCACACCTGTCTGTATGAAACCATATTCGATTCCGTTTGCTAAGGAGAAAGCTTTGAAGGAAGAGATAGACTATCTGTTGAAGGAAGGAATTATTTCGCACAGTGAGTCTTCGTATAGTTCCGGTGTTGTACTCTTAAGGAAGCCCTCTGGAGAACATAGACTCTGTATAGATTACAGGAGACTGAATGCTATTACAGAAGGACAGGTGGATCCATTGCCGGATACAAATCAGCTGTTTGCCAGACTAAATAAAGCTAAATATTTCTCAAAAGTGGATCTGAGTAAAGGATACTATCAGATTCCAGTAAAGCCTGAGGTTAGACCATACCTAGCTTTTAGTACCTCAGAAGGACACTATGAGTTTAATAGATTGCCATTTGGATTGAAGAATGCGCCTAGTGTCTTCTCTAGAATGATGAGAAAATTATTGGATCCTCTGAATAATCCCTGTATAACAAATTTTATGGATGATATCCTTATAGCAACAGAAACATTTGAGGAACACATTGACTCTCTGAACATGCTGTTTGATCGACTTAGGGAGGCAAATTTAACAGCCCGACCAACCAAATGTTGCGTTGGATGTAAAGAATTGGAATTTTTGGGACACACAGTTTATCAGGGAAACATGACCCCTGACCCAAAGAATTTAGAGAAACTACAGAAAGCCCCGAGACCACAAACCAAGAAGGACGTGAGATCCTTTGTCTCATTATGTGGTTTCTACCAGAAGTATATCAAAAACTTTAATTCCATATGTGCACCGTTAACTGAATTGACACGTAAAGGACATCCAGATCGCATTACATGGACACCACAATGTGAAATGACTTACCAAGAATTGAAGGAAAAGCTCACAAGTAAACCCATTTTGAAATTACCTGACTTAAGTCAAGAATTCATAGTAAGGACGGATGCAAGTAATATTGGGTTAGGTGCAACTCTACTACAGAAATCAGATGCATTGGATGGGGAATTAAGCCCAGTGGCATATGCTAGCAGAAAGTTGAATAAAGCTGAAATCAACTACTCAACTAGCGAAAAAGAATGTCTTGCAGTAATATGGGCAATAAAGAAATTCAATATTTATCTATATGGGAAGGCATTTAAGTTGCAAACAGACCACAAACCTTTATCGTTTCTAGCACAGGCTAAGCATGAGAACTCTAGGTTACTCCGATGGTCTTTACTTCTGGCTCCATATAATTTTAGCATTGAGTATATATCTGGAAAAACCAATTTGGGAGCGGATTTTTTAAGCCGCCATCCGTGTGATGAGAATCACCGTAAACCCCAGAAATAATAATAAATTTCTCTATGTGTATATAGAATAAAGGACTGACATATAATGTCTGTTTTAAGAGGGGAGGTGTCGTGGAATATTCTAATCCACATATATAAATTATCAAGTAAATATAAAGCCTAATAAATACATATAATAAATAAAGGAAGAAGAATGGTAAAGAACAGTGCTGTCACAATGAATGTACTCGAAATCCCCTTGTTTTCTGCTTCGTCTGCAAATTGTAACGCTTTCACGTTGATATTAAAGGCTTACTGCAACATACACGCGTTTCCCAAACACACAATAAAATGTGCTGCCTTTCTAAGAAAAACCTTGAAATATGCAAGTTGACCTAAATTTTAAATTCCATTCATGTCTTTTTCTACACTGCGTTACCAAAACGAACGAACAGATGGACAAAAGGATAAAGAGAGGGGAGGGCTGAAAATCAGGAACGCATGCAACACGCGTCGCGCGATACACAAATGCTGCCATCACGCGTGTAAGTCTACATGCACTAATTTTTTTTCAGACGGACAGTGATAAAATACACTACCCTTTCCCAGAGTTAGGTTTATAAATCATAAAAAACGCTTATTAGGAAAGATAACAATAGATGGGTTTACGGTTGAAAACATAACAGTACCCAGACAGCACATCTTCGAAACAGGAGGTAGAAAATACATATTTTGAACGCAGCCACGTAGCTCTTTTAAATTTGTATATTTGGGTTCCTTAGGGCTTGCTGACAAAGAATATGTAAAACGTTACGCAAATAGTCCAGGAATTAATAAATTATACCCAAAATAAAATAGTGGGGATGCCTGACAGCATGGAATCATTTCTGCTCATAAAATTTTTTATAACGTGTTTGAAAAAACCTTACGTTACAGAAATAGCCTACCATGTAAACTCCAAATTGATTGGAGCGCAACAAATGAAAGCCTAACCACGATTGGTCGGGCTATAAATACTATCTTGGTTGTTAGGGGAGACGGGAAACGATAACATTTTTTCAAACACTTGTCGAAACGTGGCTCATTGGTCAGACTCGCTGATATACACTTAGGAGCGTTAGTTCGAGACCACTTGTTTAAATAAGCTTGATAAAGCATCAGTGCGTTGAAGCCAGCTCACATCTTTGCTAAAATAAAAGCCTGGACCTAGGCAGAACGGAATTTGTGCCAGTTTGTGCCAGAATTCATTGCTAATCAACGTATCTGTGTTTATTTCCATGAATTGTGGTAAGCTTGAACCATTCAGTATCTTTTAATGAAAATTGAATGTGAATTGTTAATTTATGCCTGTATATATATGTGTAGTTCAGTGGCAAACAGGAGATAAAGCCTATAATGCTCCAGCCTGAACAGAGGGTGTCGGAGGGAAGTAAAACGGCATGGAATGGCCAAATAGTACACTGACACCTGGATTATTGATTAGACAGAAATAATGCTGGAAGTGCAGAGGCGTAGTAACCATTAAGGAGGTAATACTGGTATAAAGTATTTCAGATGAAGCTGACAGTTGGCCTAACGCTCTGAACTCAATGTTTGTGATGTATTGTGATCAGTGTAAAAAGAGAATATAAATTAGTTATGAAGTAGAAGGTACATCCTTCTTGATTTCAGGGACAGTGGTCTTGATGGTACTGAGCAGCACCTGGTCAGAGCTTTGCTGAATCCAGTGTCGGACAGCATACTCCTTGGTCCTTTTAGCTATCAGTGAGGTGTCTCCTGAGCCCAGAGGAGAATTCGAGCAGAGGAGTCCTTTCCTGCCGCCATCACGCCAGATAAGCTAACTTGGCCAGCTGAGCTCAACATTATGTCCCCTCATCTTGAAATGACTTTATAAAATAACATTAAGAGGGGAATTTACTTGTCTTAATATCAGGAACTGAGAACATCTCCAATACTAGTCCCTAAAGACAAACTATTGAAGTCATGATGACAAATACCAACAGAGCTTGAACAAAACAAAACCAGTATTACCTCATATTACCACTACACAACTGACACACATAGGATATTTTTAATAATATATGTCACTACAATATTCATATTGATAAAGTCTGTACATATACTTGTAATTAAAATTGATTGTGATTCCTGGTTCCTTTGTATTTGAGTCAGGACACATATACCTTTATGATAACCATGAATACATATTGTTATTTGAAAAGTTACGAGTGACTTCCTTAAGATATTCTCATAGAGTGTTATATGTATGTGAGTGTCACAGTGTTGTTAAGAGTAGTGGATTAAATTAAATTGTTTATCTGTCTGTTGTTGTGACTTACACTTCATCATACACATACCCTAGACACATAACGTAGTCATCACACTATTCCAGAATAATTCTGACTGAGATATATAGATATGTGGTAGCAAGTAAGGTTATATATAATACACTACTCTTATTAGATATATATACCTTCACAGCTGATCTCAGTCAGTACACTAAGTCCCCTATAAATATTTATAACATCCCACTTCACCACATATTCTGACTTGATATCAATAACGTTTATTGCAAATGTAATGCTTGACTAGTCAGAAAATTTTCTTGAAATTGTAATATTCATTCAGAATCCGTAGGATGTCTGGACAACGTGTCGGCTATGACGTTTTCAGTTCCAGGTATCGACTGTATCTCGAACTCGTAGGGTTGCAACGTAATAGCAAATCGTGCAAGTTTAGCACTTTTATGGTTTGAGCGACGTAATGCTGCCACTGATTTCTGATCAGTCTGGATCAGGAATGGAGATCCCAGCAAAAACTTTTCCAACTTGGTAATTGCCCAGATTACGGAGAGCAATTCTCGGTCCACAGTGGAATATTTCGTCTCCGGAGGTTTCAGTTTGCGTGAGATATACAGTACAGGGTGAAGGACATCATCATGATATTGCAGTAGACACGCCCCGAGTCCGTAATTACTCGCATCTGTACGTAGAACAAACTTTTTAGAAGCATCTGGTAATCTTAAAACAGGTGGGCATGAAAATATTTTTAAGATAGTGCGAAAAGTTTTGTCACATTCGTCGGTCCAATTTATCCTTAAAGGCATGTTCTTCTTTAGTAACGAAGACAGGACAGCCGTGATGGATGATAGGTGAGGTACAAATCTGCTATAGTATTGGATTAAACCTAACAGACTCCTAACCTGTTTCTTCGTTTGAGGAACAGATAAATTTAATATTTTAGAAACCGTACTGGGAATTGTTTGGATACGTCCCGATCCAATAATGTGCCCCAGGAATGTTATCTCATTACACGCTATTTGAATTTTAGTTGGTTTAGCGGTTAAATGGTTATCCCGCAATATTTCCAAAACTGATTTAAGACCCAAAAAATGTTCCTCAAATGATGAACTAAACAAACATATGTCGTCAATATAGGTAATTTTATCTGATCTACCTGCTAAAATTTTTCGCATCATGCGAATAAAGGTAGCTGGAGCATTCATTAGCCCAAAAGGCATCACGTTCCACTGGTAAAGACCTTGTGGAGTTGAGAATGCTGTGTAGTATTTGGCTCTTTCGGTTAGTGGAATCTGCCAATAACCTTTAGTTAAGTCAATTTTAGTGAAAAGTGTAGCATTGGATAGACGAGGAAGTAAATCGTCAAGGATAGGATGTGGTTCGCTATCCGGTACTGTCTGCGCATTAAGTTTCCTATAGTCAACACATAAACGTATGTTGTTGTCCTTTTTCCGGACAATGACTAAAGGAGAAGAAAATGGAGATGTACTAGTCTCAATAATACCTAATGATATCATCTGTTCGAGTTCCTTAGATGTCTTACTCAGAAAATGTAGAGGTACAGAATAAGGATGAACACGAATTGGTGTATCATCGTTCAGAATAATATCGTGACTAATTACAGATGTGCAACCCGGTACATCGGTTAACACATCTGGGAAAGATTGTAGAAGATCAGCAACGCGTTGATGCTGTTGCGGTGTAACCGTAGAAGAAATGGTCACATCACGCCAAGATTCAGTAGATTGGACAGTAAGTACAGGTAAAGGCATCTGCACTTCAGGAAAAGAAGATTCTTCCTCCTGTATAACAGATAGATTAGAATAATGACAAGTAGATACAGTATTGTCATCTAATTCATGAAAAATTGACTGTAAGTGTATAGGACGTGTATGAAATTGCTTGAGCATATTAATATGGAATATCTTTCTGTGTCCCTTGATATCTAAGACGTAATCAACGTCTGAAATTTTATCAGTAACATTATAAGGACCAGTCCATGAGATCAATAACTTATTGTTATTGTGAGGGAGTAATACATAAGCCTCATCGCCTGGGAATAATTGACGTAATCGTCTAGATCGATTTTGTGTAGATCGAGCTTTAGCTTTTGCAGCCTCAGAAGAAGCTGTTGCCAATTGGCAAGACTCAATAATATTATTTCGAAGATTAATCACATACTCATAAGATGACTGAGTGTCCTGAGTCATCTCTGCATCAATTAATAAATCTTTTATCAGTCCCATAGGACCTCTCGGAGGGGCACCAAAAACTAACTCAAAGGGAGAGAAGCCAGTTTGTTCATGTGGCACCTCTCGGTAAGCAAATAGGACAGCTGGGAGTGCTCTGTCCCAGTCCTGAGGGTGTTTAACAGTAACCTTATGTAAAAGTTGCTTAAGCGTACGGTTAAGTCTTTCAACTGCACCGTTACTCATGGGATGATAAATACTACTCAAATTCCTATCAATGTTCCAGGTTTTCATTACCTCCTTCATGGTATCGGATATAAACTGCGATCCATGATCAGATAATAATTTTCTAGGAAACCCTATTCTAGAGAAAATTAGATGTAATGCATCAGCTAATCTGTGGTAGTGGTTGTCTTCAATGGAATGGCTTCTGGCCATCGTGTGCATAAATCAATGCACGTGAGAACAAATCTATGTCCTCTCGCAGAAGGTAGAAGTGGACCAATTATGTCTATGGCCATCTTGTCAAAAGGTCGTACTGAGATATAGCAAGCCTGAATAGGCGCCGTGTGAAAAGCTCCACGTGCTTTCACTTCCTGGCATGTAGTACAAGAACGTACATACTGCGAAATATCACGTGACACTCCTGGCCAAAAGAATGAAGATAATACTCGAGATCGTGTTCGAGTATATCCCATATGTCCCGCACACTGCTTGTCATGCGCGTGTTGAAGAATGTACCGTCTAAAAGCAGCCGGTACCATCACTTGTTGTTTTACCAGTGATTTATCACTAAAACATCTAATTAGTATATCATTTTTCATAATAAACCAATGTTTGTTCTTATTACCTGAAGTTAAATTATCAACCTTATTAACTAGGTTAAAAAATTTATTTAGAGATTTGTCATTTTTTTGTTTGTTAGCAAATGATTCCCTGTCAATAGGTGAATTGACCTCAATATCCTCCTGTTTTTCTGCATCCATCTTATTATCATTGACACTCTCCATGAGCATAGTCTGAGCTCTAGTTGTCACGGCGTTTCCAGTGCATAGATTGTGTCTCTCCCATTCAATAATATCTTCTGGTGAACAATCCTTGCTGCCGTGTATGCGACCCACCATAAGGTCTGCTATTGGCTTTTTCAGCATGCATACCTTCACGTTACCTGTGAAAAAAGGTGTGTTAACATGGATAATAGCTGTGGGGTAAAACTCAATAGTTCCCCCAAAAGTCATGCAACGGACATATTCCCCCGTTGCACAGCTAGGATGTACAAGCGACTGTCGCACTCCAATGGTTGTGGACCCCGAGTCTCTCAATACAGAAACTATAGAACCGTTTACTATCCCTCTGTTAAAAATCAGAGAGCCTGTTCCATCATTGGCTGCAAGACCTACTTCTGGTGTAATGTGTCCGCAGTTTAGCACTGTCTCCTTTGCCTTCTGAAAAATAAGATTGCATTGTGGGCAACTATTTGCCACGTTATAATTTATAGCAAAGCATGCAGCAGAAGAATTCATTGTATTATCGTTAGGTGGAACCTGAACCTTAGGGGTGATATCATTTGTCACTGCTGCCCCGGTATTATGGTTATAATGTGAAGATCCACGAGAATGAGAACGATTACGAGAATAATTAGTTGAATTATCTCGTTGTCGTCTATTATAATTGTTATCTCGATGTCTCGAGTTATAATTATCGCTATTCTTCCAATTGTTACCATTATTATATTGATATGACCGATTATAACTTGAGTTACGTGGATTACTGTTGTGTCTTGACTGAGGTGAATAATTTCTGGTTTGTTGTCTTCCTCTATTAAAGTTATTGTTAAAGTTATTCTGTCCCTTATGAAAATTAATGTCATAGTTTCCTTTGAACCTACCTCTGTCCACACTGTGTGTTCTAGGTTTGTTATGATTATGATATGCCATATTGGAGGCTACAGGAAGAGGTTCTCTTATCAACGAGCCAGAAATATTAACATTCGGATGTGCTGTACAGTAATTTAAAGAAATTTTTTCTAAATCATCAATAGTTTCTGGTTTTCTTTCTTGCAGATAAGCACAGAATGGTGGGCTGACAGAAGATAACACTTTATCCCTCAATAACAAATCGACTAACTTGTCGTAAGATTTGTTGACACCTGCCAGTTCAACCCATCTGTTAAAAGTATTGCGTATGTTAGCAATAAAACCTGTGAAATCTTTATTGTTATCTGGCAACAAACTTTTGAAACGTAATCTACATGCCTCTTCGTTCAAGTGGAAACGACGTAATAACAACGTCTTAATGACCTCATAATCTGTGGCTAATGTAGGATCAATGTTTTGTGCTGCACTTGCAGGTTCGCCATCCAGAAATTCCTTAAGTTTAAGTGCCCATGCAGTTTTGTCAAGGTTATTGACCTTACATATATCCTCAAAGCGCGCCAGCCACGATGAAAGGTCGTCCACGTGTAATTTGAATGGTGGTAATTTAAAGTAATAATTGCCCTTAAGTCGGGTGGATGAAGATCCAGATTGAGCATTATCATTTTGGCTTGCTGCAGCACTCTGCGAATTAAGTTTTGCTGTTTCCAATTTAAGCCGTTGCAATTCCATTTCTTGCTGTAGTATGATTTCTTGTCGTTTCAATTTATTCTCTTCTTCAATCCGTAGGATTTCATCTCTTGCTATCTTTCTTTCTTCTTCTTGTCTTAATTCTTCTCTCTCTGCTTTAGCAATAGTTTTCTTTTCAGCCTCTTCTCTTTCAAGTTCTTCCATCTCTGCCTTAGCAATAGCTTTCCTTTCAGCCTCCTTTCTGTCAAGTTCTTCCATCTCCGCCTTATATCTTGCCAGTTGTTGTTCAGCAAATTCAAGGAGTGCCTCTCCCTTTTTATTACAATCTTTTCCAATTTTAATGAAATGGTCCAAGGTAAGCATTCTTGGAGTTTAATTATTTAAGTATTCAATTACTTATGTATTGTAATCAACAATATAATCTATGTCGATAATTATAATTACTCAACGAATGAATAATTATTATAAGAAATTGCAATATTCCTGTATTGTTATGTATAAGTTCCACAATCTATAATATTTTGTAAAAATATTATATATATACTCACTGATATCTATCATAAATAGTTATGATAGTTAGTTATATAAGCTGCTGAAATTATATCAAGCGCTTAATATTAATATTTAATAATTATGTGTATTATCCCTAAATAATTAGTCTTAATTGTCACTAAGTTCACAATATAGTACTGAGAAAGTGTACTAATTTATATTAAATATGTATTAATATGTTATAAAGTTTTAATAATTAATCATTATATATTATGCCATAATCATGAGGCATAAAGTGCATTGCCCATTTCTAGGACCACTACTGCAAATATGTGAAAAGTCCCTAATTCCTCATCAAAGCTGATAAAAATTTAATCATATTCATCTACACTATTATTAATGAAGAAATTATAGCATTAATATTAAATTATAGAAGGATGAAATGAATACAAACAATACAATGGGTTAACCAAGGATTACGAAACAGTATTACCATACGACAAGACATTTTCACAATAAAAAATGCATTAATAACTAAGTGGTATAAAACGGAAGTGAGAGATTAAGAATGAACTGAATAGAAAGTTAAGCTGTGTACGTAACAAATAGTGACGTCACAGGACTCATTTGACGTTAATACAATACATTTAATTAAAATTAAAGATAGCTAGATCAGAATGAACAAGATAGATTACGAACATAAGACTGTAAATGAATAAAAATAAGAACCAAATACACCAGAAAACACCAGTTATAACATGACTATACACCTAACATGCAAAGTGAATTAATGCAAGTCCGAACGAAATGATCACCGATAATGATAATTCGACGCTTTCTTCGCGAGGGGCTATTAATTCACAGCCTTAGGAACATTCAGAATGAATATCGGCATCCTGAGAGCAATTTTATTCATTCCGAACTGCCGCCCAACCATACCCGCTACATGAAAAGGACAGGAACAATATTTAACATGGATACAACGAAAAAAGAACATGGCGTTATTGGACGAACAGGACGAAATATTTTAACCTTTAAAATCAGTGACTTATCTTGTTTTGGCGGTAATATCGTACATTATATGCTTCGCCGACAGACTCGAGAGCTTGTTTGTATCATTGAGAAAGTCAGCAATAGGTTTCATTTGATGTTTGAAAGCTTCAAATAATTTTTTTTGATGGACATTGTCAGCTGCTGGCTTTTCCAACCGTTCATGCTGTCGTCAAGGGCATGACGTCACCGGTGTATTTGCAAATAATGTCCATTTCGATCGAAAGGAATTTAGTTCTTTCAACTCGTTAATATTTGAAATTATCCACGCCACATCTGGCCGCCAGCTGATAAAGGGCGGTTGATAGATAAGGCCGAGCTGGTTTAGAGCTGGTTATGTATTTTGTTCAATCGCGAATGCGTGCTTCGTCCGGTTATCATCTTGGAGTAAGGGTCAACGTTATATTGATTAATCATTTGATGAATGTCCAAGAATACATTCGTTCCCTTCGGAGCTCATCATATAGATACATATTTTTCCTATCAGAAGAGTTCTTCATTTTGCATAATCATCAACATTGGCAAATGCAGCAAATAGCTGTAACGTATCGATGTGATAAAGTCCTCAATTCAGAGTCCATGAATTTATTACAGTTCACACATAAGACATTCACGTAGGTACACGTTCATATATAGTTCATATATAGTTCATTAGGAATTACATGCATAGTATTCATGTCCGTCCGTGTCAAAACAATATGTCAGATGAACATCGTGGCTATATACGTGCGCTGTTGTAGTCAACAGCCAGAAATGAGCACATGAGTTCTTGACATCTACAATTTGAATCATAATACGATTCTCCTTCCAGTATTAGTTTAATTTAATTAATCTCATGCTTAGATTAATTTCCGAACTGACCCTGAAGTCTAAATCGATTCATCTATATAATATAGGCTACATACTCAGCCTTATTTCCTTGGAAGAAATACAAGACACGACCTTCTTGCTTGACGGATAGCGTAACAAAGGCCCTGTAACCAAGTCACCCGGCGTGACCTTCCCAACGCGAATGCGTCATAATCTCCGCATATATTTCGCGTTCACTATACCGTAAAATATCGACATATTCTATAAATATTAATGACCCCTAAACGTTGCGCATGGGTAAACCCCAGCAGACGCCGTCATTTAAAATAACACCGTAACATTGATCGAGTTTTTTTAATGTCTTAATGTAAGCTTGCGAAATGATTGTCTCTCCTCTTGGCATAACGTCCACAAGAATCACACCTTCAATGTCCCAAAAGACAGTGATCATGACCTTTCCAGCTGAAGGAATTGTCTTGAATTTCTTTCTTCTTGGTGATTGCGGATGATGCCACTCCATTGACTGTCTTTTTGTCTCAGGTTTAAAATGATGTGCCCAGGTTTCGTCACCTGTAACGATCTTAGCCAAAAAGTTCTCTCCATCAGCATTGAAACGCTGCAACAATTCAGAAGAAATTGCTTTCCTTTGCAATCGGTGGTCATTTGTGAGACTTCGAGGAACCGATCTTGCACAAACCTTAGAAAATCCGAGAGTTTTTATAACTGCATTTGCACTACCTATGCTGACTGACAGCTGTAAGGCCAATTGTTGAGTAGTGATTCGTTTATCAGTAAGAATAATGCCCTCAGCGCATTTCAACATTTCTGCGTTGGTGGCTGTGGCAGGACGTCCACAGCGCGGCCGATCAAGCAGCTCCGTATCTCTACTTCCTGATTCTTTGATTCTCTGAACCCAGCGACTGACTGTACTTCTGTCAACTGCAAAACTTCCATACACATCACATAGACGCTTGTGAATATTCACAACAGTTTCCTTCTCCACAACGAGAAATTCTATCACAATTCGCTGTTTATAACGCAAGTTGCTAACACGCTCCATTTTAACGGTTTAGCGCAGCCGTATTATTTGGCTGGTTGCGGTGCAATTTGGTGCACACAATTGGCACATGCTATATTTGAAGTGTGCAAAATTTCATGCTTCTATCTTCATTATTAGCTGAGAAAAACGATGTGGTGCATTACTTTCTGAATGCCCCTCGTGTATATATATAATCAAACACTTAAAAAGTGGAAGATCTCCTGGTTGTGATGAAATAACAGCTGAAATGATACAGGCAGGAGGAGAAGGCAGCGCTCGTATATACCATGCATTATGCTGCAAGATCTGGCAAAGCGGAATTTGGCCCAAGGAATGGAAACGATCAATTTACATACCCTTGCCAAAAAAGGGCAACCTGAAACTGTGCACAAACTACAGAACTATAGCTCTTATAAGCCATGCCAGCAAAATACTTTTACAAATCATAATGAAAAGGATGCAACAAAAGCTAGAAACAGAAATAAATGAAGTGCAGGCGGGTTTTCGACCAGGTAGAGGCACTAGAGATCATATATTCAACATGAGGATCATCATAGAAAAGTGTAGAGAATTCAACGTTGACCTACATACTTGTTTCATTGATTACACCAAAGCTTTCGATTGTGTACAACATCAGCAGTTATGGGCTATTATGAAAAATATGGGATTTCCAAACCACCTTATACAACTCATTGCACTGCTGTACCAAGAACAACAGGCAGCCGTAAGAATAGAGGGGGAAACATCAGAATGGTTTGAAGTACAGAAAGGAGTAAGACAAGGCTGTACCCTTTCCCCTTACCTGTTTAACATTTATGCCGAGAATATCATGAGAAACGTAAGAGATGACCAAGAACACACAGAGTTTGACTCATTTAACATCGGCGGGTACCAGATCCCGGAAATCAGATATGCTGACGACACAGTCCTCCTATCGACCAACCCAAAAGGACTTGAACAATTACTTCTGTCCACCAAAAAACACAGCGAGGCCCAGAATCTATACCTAAACACCAAGAAGACCAAAGTATTGACAACAGACAAAGTAAAGACCAAACCAGAAATCGAAACTGATAACGAAGAACTGGAAAGTGTCAATGAATTCGAATACTTAGGATCAATCATTAACAGCTCTGGCGACTGTGCAGTAGAAATTAAAAGAAGACTTGCAATTGCTTCACATAAGCTAATACAGATGAAAAACCTATGGCAAGGCACAAGCAAAGAAACAAAGTTACAACTGATCAGAGCATGTATATTCCCAGTAGCAACATACGGCTGCGAGACTTGGACACTCAATAAAACAGTTGCAAAAAAGATTACATCATTCGAAATGAAATGCTACAGAAGGATGTTGAGAATACCCTGGACAGAAAAAAAGACCAACAGAGAAGTACTGCACTCACTAAACGTACAGGAACATTGGCTCCTAAATACCATCGCAATAAGGAAGCTGAAATTTTTCGGTCATATAAAAAGACATAATAGTCTGGAAAAAACAGTGATGGAAGGCATGGTCCCTGGAAAAAGGGGAAGGGGTCGACCTAGACGACGGTGGACCCAGGACATCACAGAGAGTCTGAACTTGTCTTTGGCTGATGCAGGTCGACTTGCCCAGAATCGTGATGCGTTCAGAGCAGCTGTAATGGAGACAACGTTCTGGAAAGAATACGTCACATGATGATATATATATATATATATATATATATATATATATATATATATATATATATATATATATATATATATATATATATATATATATGTTTTTTAAGTGTTTTTGTTCTTTCTTTGTCATTCTCATTAGTTCTGGTTGTTATATGTTGGTTCTTGTTTTGGTAATGTAAAATTTTATTATTTTGTGTTGCTCCATGGGTAGATCAATTTTTATAACAGTTTCTAGTGATGCTGATGGAGTTTCGTGTTCTCAAATATTCCATGAGTGGTTTTCTGTGCCGTTCATATTTCTTGCATTTTAGCACATAATGTGCTACTGTGTTCTTTTCCAGACATGTCCCACAGTAGGATTCCTCCACCATGGAATAGTCTATTCCTAGTTGAAGTCTAATCAGTTTTCTACAGCATGGCATTTTTGGTTCTCTAGATATCTGATATGCATGTTTTGGATCTTTTAGCAGTTTATAGGCTTGTCTGCTTTCTGGCTTTGTTTCCAGTTGTCGGTCCATTCCTTTGTTATAATATTTTAAATTATACTTTTGATCTCTGTTGTGACTAGCCCTGAGTTTATGTGGTTTGGACTGCTTCTTCCTGTTTTTGCTTCCTTGTCGGCCATCTCATTTCCTTCTATTCCCACGTGCAAGGGTGCTAATATTACTGTGCAGCCTCTATTATTTAAGTGTGTACTAAGTTGCAATATTTCTTCCGCTATGTCTTGTCGACTACATACATGTCCATTTCTTAGTGCCGGAAGAGCTGAAAGCGTGTCAGTTAAGATTGCTTTTTTTTTTGGGGGGGGGGGGGGGGGTGGGTGATAATTGTTTTTGCTGTTGCCACCACTTCTTCTGTGAAGATAGATGCTTTTTCGGTTACACTGAAGTTTTTCTTTACCTTCCAGGCTGGAATGTGTATTCCTATTCCGAAACTTTTCTTTTCTATTTTGATCCATCAGTGTACACTTTTAAGCTTCCGTTGGTTGTGTTTTCTGTATATTCTTTGGCTATGGTTTTGGTGTTGTTTTTTTTCTGCTGTTTTATTTATTATTTCTGCAAGATGAGAGTCTATGTTTGGTTTCTTGAGCTCCCAAGGTGGTATCACTGGAATATTTTCTATTATAGTTTATTGCATTAGTTATAGTATTATTTTCTTCTATTTCCTCCATGCACTTCCATCCTATTTGGACGTCTTATATGATCAAGTGAAGCCAGGATGTAGAGAGATTCTTCACAAACGTTGCATGGGCTTGGTGGTTTTTGTCGAGTAGTACTTTAGTCATGTACTTTAGTCTAAGTTATTTTCTTCTAAGCTTGAAGAGAATTATTCCTAGTGCTACCACTAGTGCTTCAAGTTATGCATCCCACTTTTCCCTCACTCTGTTTTCCAGTCCTTGTTTTCATTATTTGTTATTTTTTGTTTTTAATGTACCAGCCACTTCCGCTTTCCGGTTTAATGGCAGCCATCTTTGCTCCAACATGTGACTGGACATAAGGGAGTGTTTTTTCTCTTATTTGTATAGTTTCATGTTCTCTAAATTCTCACTTTCTTTCCTTCCTGTCTCTTGTTTGTCTGTCCCTGACGAAGGCCTTGTGGCCGCAACGTAGGTTTTTCTTGTCCTTTTTCTTTGTAAGACGTATTACTATTTGTGTGTTGTTGTATTTTTTTTTATTCTACCTTTTTACCCCCGTCTTACGGCAGTTCTCCTCATATATCATACCCCATAACTGACTGCATTGTCTACCTGTTCGCTCACTTTTCACATTTATCTCTGCTCTTACTTTCGATCTATTCACTTATTTTTATTGTTAGTTTTCTTTTTATATTTATTTTTAATATCCTTTTTTTTTTCTTTTTTTTGGGGTCTCACTTGATTCCCCACTATGCCTTCACTAAAATACTTCATTAATTCACTTCGGTCCTCTATAACCATCTCCTTCAGCCTCTAACCACCTGATATATCACGCACTGCTATTGATTTTGTATTCGCTACATTCAAGAAAACTAGATTCACCTGCCATCTACCCTTTATCCGCACCTGCCTCCGCCTTAAAGTTCTCTCTCGTGGCTTCACTTCCCACTTCAACCCCTCAGCTGGCCAACTTCATCCTTGTGAACATCGCCTCTTACAGCGCATCGAGACCACATGTGGGTTCCAGCGTATGCGGGCTGTCGCAGCTATCCATTCCCGCCTTCTGGCAGATATCAGTGCTCAGCAATCTCAGCTTCAACTCCGCTTACGTAGTCTCACCTCCAGCTACTTTCCTGCCTTCCCCATTATCCGCATCATTATCCATACCCTCAACCAGCAACTGTACGATTTTTTATCCGCCCAGAAACAGGACACATTTTCCTGCCTCTGTCCTACCCCTGATACTGTCCCTGTCTTCTCTACTCCATCTCGCTCCCAGGTTGTTTGTGTTCCCTGATCTTGCCCTCTCTGGGTGGCTTTCAATCCTCAACAAGGGCCTGCACTTTGTCCCTCTCCAACCACCCTCTGATCAGTATAATTTCCTCCAAGATGTTCATTGGTTTCATCACCGTCTGCGACTTCAATTCCATTTCCGTAACGGTGATGGTCCTCAGAGATCGCAGGCTGAATCAGATGATGCCTTTGCACGCTTCGCTCCTCCTAAGAATAAGATATTTTACACCATCTCCTGAGGCTTCCCACGCTCTGGATTTATATATTCAGTACACCCTCCACGACATTCAGCAACTCCAACCTCAACGCCTGCGTTATTCCAACCTTTCTTATGATGAGTCCCATGCCCTATCAAAGCTCCGCCGCAGAGATGACATTGTTATCAAACCGACGGACAAAGGAGGTGCCATTGTGGTATGGCGCAAGGACCTGTATCTCAAAGAAGGCAATAAGCAGCTCACCAACAGCTCCTTCTACCAGCGCCGTGACAATGATGCGACAGTCCTCAACAATCGTCTGGTACATGAGACCATCAGAAATCTTATCGCCAACAAGTCCTTGCCTTCTAGCGCCTCTCATCTCCGTATTGATAATAGTTGTCTGGGCAAGCCTGTGTTTTATATGCTTCCCAAAGTTCATAAACCCTCCAACCCTGGGATACCCATTGTCTCGGCCTGTGCCTGCCCTACCGAACAAATATCAGACTTCCTCGACGGCATCTTCCAGCCTATTGTAGAGCAGCTTCCTTCCTTCTTAAAGGACACCAACCATGCCCTAACTACTTTTTTCTCTATCCAGCTTTCCCCAGACTGTACCTACCGTTTATTTCTGATAGATGTCTGCTCGCTTTACACTTCCATTCCTCACTCTGATGGTCTCCGAGCTCTCCGGTTTTTCCTGGACCAGCGCACATACCTCTCTATCGCTACAGAGACTCACCTGCGCCTTGCATAACTTGTTCTTTGACTCAATTCCTCTGAGTGCAATGGACAGATCTTTGACCAAGTCAGTGGAGTTGCCATGGATACCTAGAGGGGTCCCAGCTATGCCTGCCTCTTCATGGGCTACCTGGAGTATCAGGTGTGGCAGCAGTATCCTGGACCTTTTCCATTGATATATCTTAGATACATTGATGATGGTATAGGTCTCACTGATATGCCAGAGGCTGACCTATCTAGGTTCATTAACTTCATCAACAACTTCCACCATGCGATCCAATTCCCCTCTCACATCTCCACTGAACCTCTACACCTCACGGTAGAAGGGGAACGACTAAGTAAGTAAGAAAGTAACATCTCCACTGTCTCTGTTAATTTCCTTGAAATTGTTGTCACCATCACTCCCCCCCCCCCCCCCCCCCACCCCACCTTAACACTTCGGTGTTCTACAAACCCACCGATGCACACAGTTACCTCCTTTGTACTTCCTCTCATCCTCAGGCCTGTCGTGACTCCTTGCCTTTCTCACGACTTCTCCGCCTCCGTCGGTTATGCCAAGATGATGACAACTTTCTATGCCGAGCACAAGAAATGTTGGACTTCTTCCGTAAGAGACAGTATCCAGAGGATGTTCTTACCTCTGCCTTAGAGCGTGTTTTCCCTATCTCATGTCTAGAGGCCCTCAAACCCCGCCACAAAACCTCCTCTTATAGAGTCAAGTTAATAATGACCTATCACCCTCACAGGACTGCTGTCAAAAGGATCCTGTATCGTCACCTACCTCTCCTCCAAGCTGACCCAGCGGCGCGGGAAGTGTTTAGTGAGCCACCCTTGCTGGCATATAGACGGGATACAAATTTTAGGGACCTCCTTGTTCACAGCCGTTTGAAAGCCGTCAACGACGGCCACTTTGGGTCCAAGCCATGTAACCGAATACGATTGTCACAGATGGAAATAGTGCATCAGTAATCATCCACGTTTACCCCTCCCCATCTTGTTTATACTTTTTGCTACATGAACGAAGGATTCACCAGTGCAATTAACACGTGAGCCATCTGGCAATTAAGCCCTATGTGAAACAGAGAGCGAAACGCGGAGCATGGCGTAATAGATTCTTTGATCAGTGGAACACACGATATTAAGTCTGAGACGGACTTTCGATTGTAAAACTTTCAGGGGAAGTAATTGCGTAGCTGATAATCGGCAAGGCGGTGATGATGAAAGTCAAGCCAGAGAGGTTGTCGGCGGAAGAGGTGGTAAAATTACCTTTGATTCAAGAATCGAACGACAAATTGGCCCGGGTCTGGCAGTAGGTGTGACTTTCGCATTAAAGAACGATAGAACGGAATTTAACAATATATACCTTGTCTCTCCGATAGCCATAATCAGTTGCCCAGAAATCTATCTGAATTCACTAGCTCGTTATCTTAAGATTTCTCGTACAGAGTGAAAATTATTAGATTTTCGTGGAGTGTTTCATTTTTCTGATTGCGGTAATTTATATACCAGCCTTCAAGTAATTTAGTGTGTTTAAAGTTTTCATCATATTTCACTGAGATTTTCTGTGCAAATTAAATAACTTATAGATAAATTTTGCAGCCGTAAAGTAAATTTAATTACTCGCTATTTCCCAGTAAGAGATGTTTTAAATTGACTAGTACATACAGTAAATAACTGTCTACTGGCGGTATATATTATTTACTTCTATCCATTTAATGTAATTTTATAAATGACTAGTGTTCATATCACGCGCTAAAGAACGATAGGATAAGCTAGACACGTGTGTTTAAATCTAATTTATAACGGAGTGGTGAAAAGGTTCTATTTTAACACGCGTTAGATATGATATTGATAATTTGGTTAAATGTTTATATTTTCTTTCCAAAAATATAGGCTGATCAAAACCTGAGTACTCGCGGCTTTCGTATGGCCATATGAACTTATGATCATACGAACTTATAATATTATAAGCATCCAAGGATATTTAATATTGATGAGCTTCTTGCTGTGACTTGTGCGGTCCAATTTTCCTCATTTTTTTATGAGAGAAAACAGAATAGAAACATCAAATTATAATATTAGCTGGACCAGAACTTTTACCAGATTTACAGCCAGCTGTGGCGAAATATATTGTCAGCAACATTTGTGTAACTTAAACCTAGCGTTTCAGCCACCAGAGGCTAGACAACCCAGGAACCATCTATATGTTCTATTTATCCTACATCGGCGATCACCACGCATGAACCCTACTCCAACCAATTGAAGGCATAGATAACTTATTGTATCCAGGACAAATTAAAACACCGACTCTAGCGACTCCCGTGAAATATGCAGTCAGCAACTACGGCGAGTCTGGTGCTGGATTTGGCAAAACTTAAATTTGACACTAAATAACATTATTACTAAGTAGTGTATTTCCTTGGAATGCCTGCGACAACTACTGATGTAAGCAAATCTGAAAGTGGCCACTGTGTGGATGTGATTTGAATGAACAGAGAAAGAAACTTTTGTCTTTTTTTAACGTCGTATACTTATATGGTTGCTTCTTTCTTTTTTTTTTATCTCAATAATCTGATTAGTCACGGGATAGATTACATTAGGAACCTATTCTTTTCCCATACTGACTATTTCATAACTTATTGTTACCCTTTGATCTTTTGGGTTAATTAACCTCTGTTTGGATCGTCCTTTCTTTTCCTTTACCATAGGGGAGAACCTATTTGTTTAATTTTCATTTTGTCTGTAAACCATGATCTATTGATGCATATGATTTATGTTGTGATTTTTATTAATAATAAACTTTATTAAACCTTTATTTATCGTGTCGGTCAACCCCTATCCATTATATGTTATCCATGGTTGATTTTCCCGTTCGTGCGTATTTGTCACAGATTTGTGTGCATGTGAGTGCAGTGTAACTTGTATTTTCGTACAGGGAGAGAAAGTGCGTCTGATTTAAATATCGTCGTCCAGATAGGCTGGATTGGATAAATTATTCTATCCAGAGACTGTCCTTTCTCTTACACGATCACCTTCGTGATAAAAACTATATCTTACCCCTTACTTTCACATTGTCATTACTATCACCTCTGCTCAGACAGGACTATAAACATCTATTACCTATCTGATAATTCATCCATGACAACGATGTAAGACATGTCAGTATGTAATCGAAACACGTTCAGTCTCATTCCCTAAAGTTCACCATCACCCGTGGCTTCACATGCGAGTCACGCAACGTCATTTATGCTATTATATGCAAACGTTGCAATATTACTTACATCGGCCAAACGGGCACACGACTGGGCGACCGATTCTGCAGACACCTCTGCTACATCTCTCAGTTGAAATCCACAACTGTGGCCATCCACTTCAATGCCCTGGCCACCACGGTGCCACTAACATCCAGGTGACAGCCATCAGATCCTGTTCCTCGGACGCCAACAATCGGTTTCGTCTGGAACAACGCCTCATCCATCTTATGGGTTGCCTTAAGCCCCACTGCTTGAATACCCAACATTCTTTTGCCTGAGGCGTCCTATTTTTTTAAAAATTATTATCTTATTTCATTTAATTTTAATTTCTAATTTTTTATCTTTACATTTTTTATTATTTTTTTATTTATATATACTGAAGCACATTAAAAACGCACCACTATTATATATACTGATGCCGAGAAGCAGGAAAAAAAGTGTGGGAATGGATTTTCCCCGTGTTCGTCATGAGGTAGAGAGCGAATGGCTGCTCGAATGGAAAGATCATGATTCAACCCACGGGGTTGTGTACAGACTACATGAAAACAATGAAAGTTACACGTGCAACACGATTCCCAACAACTATGACCCTGAAAATGTGTACGCGTTGTGGCAGTATACTCGGTATAAAAAGGCCGTAGAGACAAAACACCCAGTACATGTGCTTGAAATTCCACGACTATCTGAAAACGACCGCCAACGAGCCATTGGTATGTTGGAGACCGGAATGAGCTCGCGGGCCATTGCCAGAAGGATGAATTGCCACCACAGCACTATTGTACGTCTAAATGAACGTTACGGAACCACTGGCAGTGCCTGGGATAGACTTCGGAGTGGCCAACCACGAGTTACTACCCCTGCGCAAGATCGTCATATTGTGCTGAGTCACCTAAGGAATCGTTCTCTCCCGGCAAGTCAAACAGCAAGAGCAATAGTGGGTAGACGTGGGCAAGTCTCTCGAATGACAGTCATACGACGACTCAGAGATACAGGCCTTACTGCAAGACGACCTTATGTTGGGCCAAACTTGACTCACAGACATCGTCAGCAGCGCCTGCAATGGGCAGAGCAACATGTCAGATGGACTAGACTGCAGTGGAATGCTGTCCTATTCACAGACGAGAGCAGATTCAACATATCCTTTGCTGATGGACGTATGCGGATTTGGCGACGGTGTGGAGAGCACTTTGCAGATTGCTGTGTTTGTCAGCACAACCGATTTGGAGGTGGCAGTATTCACATTTGGGGAGGATTCAGTTTTCACCATCGCTTGCCTCTTCACGTCTTCCGTGGAAATGTTAATGCTGTGACATATCGAGATGAGGTTCTGGATGCATTGGTTGCTCCTGCGTTCACAAATTATCCAGACTTGCAGCTTATCCAGCAGGATAACGTACGTGCGCACACCGCATGCATTACGCAGCAATATCCACAGCAGCAGAACATTGTGACGATTGATTGGCCTGCCCTATCACCAGACATGTCCCCTATAGAACATCTGTGGGACGAGCTTGGACGCAGAGTCTACAGGCAAGGTTCTCCAGCTAATCTGCAACAGCTCGAAGCTTCTCTTACACGTGAATGGGACTTGATTCCCCGGAATTTCCTTCAGAGACTTGTGCGTTCCATGCGGAGCCGCTGCCAAGCTTGTTTGCAAGCAAACGGTGGACACACCAGATACTGAGGATAGTGTGAATGAATTTTTTTAATGGTTGCATTTTTGGTTTTCCCCCTTGCCTGCACAGAATGCAATGAATTTCATAACAATCAAATGTACAAATTAATGACCAGCATCGATTCATGGGAAAATGAATAAAGATTCCAAATATGTAAACTTGTAAACACTTATATTTACATTTCACACTCTGTTCCTGGATTATACAGGTGGTGCGTTTTTAATGTGCTTCAGTATATATATATATCTTTATTTTTTTTTAATTTATTTATGTTTTTAACCCCCCCCCCCCCCCACTCTTCCCTCACTCTGTTTTCCAGTCCTTGTTTTCATTATTTGTTATTTTTTTATGTACCAGCCACTTCCGCTTTTCGGTTTAGTGGCAGTCATCTTTGCTTTAATATGTGACTGGACATAAGGGAGTGTTCTTTTCTCTTATTTGCATAGTTTCATTTTCTCTACTTAATTCTCACTTTCTTTCCCTCCTCTTTCTTGTTTGTCTGTCCCTGACGAAGGCCTTGTGGCCGGAACGTAGGTTTTTCTTGTCCTTTCTCTTTGTAAGACGTATTACTATTTGTGTTTTTGTATTTTTTTTTTTTTTCATTCTACCGTACTTACTGCCTAGTGTTGTTCTTTGTCCACGTTTTTCTTGTTGCTGGGAGCTCCAGAGTCATAAACCATACTAGCATAGTCCATTTTCCCCCCTGAGAAATAACCACTAGAACATGAGAAATGTCTTGATACTTGCTACCCCCATCCATTACCTTTAAGGTATCTCATCTTATGTGTGAGTCTTCTGCAGCTATGTACCAGTTTATCTACATGTTTAGTTGTTGGTCTAAAGTCGTGCCTAAATATTTGGTTGTTCTTACTGTTTTTTTTATTATTTTGTGTCCTCCTATTATATTGTCTATTGTTTTATTTTTAATACGTTATTACAGAAGGAGCTTAACAACTAGGATTAAGAAGACTATGGAGATTTTTGATTCTAATGGTGCAAAAAATGTTCCAACCTGAAAATACATTTTAAGAATAGTTTGTTTATTGGCAAGATGTGTCACCAAGAGCTGACGCTCAGTGACAGTGGATCAAAGAAGAAGAAGAAGAAGAATTGGCAAGACATCCGAAATATCACTTTTAAAAAAAGTTGTCCCACTGTTGATGCTGTTGTAGGGTTGTGGAGTGTTAGAGTCTTGTTACCATAGAATATATCCGCTTTATGATGTGGGTGTGACTAGTTTTCTTCCGCACTGCTTTTGTCTTTTGGAAGGGTGCTGGGCATTCGACGTCAAAAAGCTGGATCTAGTATAGTGGTCTCTAACATTTCACCCACCTACGGCAGTATCTGTTATAGGACTACGTTCCTATTACTATATTCAGCTCTCATAATATTTTACTGTTTCGGTATGTAGAAAATCTTTTCCTAATTTAGAATATTTATAGGTGACTCAAAATATGGATAAACAAGCAGAAAGCACAAAATCCCAACTGTTTCAAGAACAGTCAAGTTTGGGTTAAATTTACATAATGGGTAAACTAAAGAAATGAACAATATTTTGGCTACACAATTTTAAAAACTGGATACGGAAGTAACATTTTAGCCACATAATGATGAACTGGATAGCTGAGTAAATTTTTTTTTTTTAGCTTAATAAACAAACTGGATAACTGAATAAAGTTATCACCATTATGTTACAACAACAAATTACGGAGTCGGAGTGGCTAAAAGGTAAGGCGTCCGTCTCTGGTTTTAAAGGTACCGGGTTCACTCCCAATACAGGGAATGTAATTGATGGGAATCTTTTTCAGAATCAGTGGTTTATAATGATGTCAATACTTCCCTCTGCTCTCCTGGGTAGTGAGATCGGATACCTAACCTTCTCGGATAAGGGCGAAGAAATAGGAGGTCCCATGTGCAAGTTGCGCACGTTAAAAAATCCCACGGCAGTTGGAAATCGTACAGAATATGTCATAATGGCCGCTGCCCTGGCAAAATTTACAAATTAGGAAACCTACCCACCACGAAAATATTTCTAAATGTGTGATTCCTGTTTACCGGATCCTCACCGGTGCTATGAAGTCCGTGCACTATGCTGAGATCCTCCTTGTGTGATCTAAAGAAAGGAGATCAGAGCACTGATGGAGTTGTCCGTGTGCAATGAAGGTGGACCTTTAAACCCAAAATCAAAGCAACAAATGACAAGAAGCTGATGATTATTTTAGCAAATTTATTTTCGTCTAAAACCAATTAACCCACAATGATGTGACACAATGTTGGCAAATGGCTATACCTACGTGTTTTGAAATGATTCGATGTTCTGTGATATAAAAAGTAAGACTTAATAAACAAACACCTATTTTTAAAAAAATATATAAAGCTTGGATTAAAGTGTAAACGTTTTTTTTAAAATGAGTTCTACTGTTTTAATGGTCATTACTTTTAATTGTTTGCTTGAAATTGTCCGCTTTCAGAAGT
Source organism: Oreohelix idahoensis (assembly GCA_024509875.1). Classification (NCBI taxonomy): domain Eukaryota; kingdom Metazoa; phylum Mollusca; class Gastropoda; order Stylommatophora; family Oreohelicidae; genus Oreohelix; species Oreohelix idahoensis. Next base: position 490,967 of record JAMPIV010014846.1, on the reverse strand, counting down.
GTTTCACTTCTACTAAATGGACAAAAAAATCTACAGGATACGCGTCCACTTAAACAACAGATTTCAAGTCATCTGAATGCTCAGACATCGATTGATAATATAAAAACTATCATGAGTCAGTACATTTAACATCTAATATAAGAGGTAGTTACTGTTGAATCTAGCACAACCAAGTGAAAGGAAACCCATCACAGAGCATTCTGTAAGCTGAATAAACGAAGCAAAAACTCGTCTCTCATATGTTAAAGTGCATTCAATAATTAAGAATCACAATCTTCTGAAATAACACCATCATTCAGATATGAGAAATAACACCATCTTTCAGATATAAGAAATAACACCATCTTTCAGATATGAGAAATTGCTTCTGGCATTCTTGTGGAAGATATCACACTTTTATTTTCTGCTGACGGGTTTCTGTTTTTCTAAAACTGTCACCATTCACTTTTTCTCTGTGGCAGGCTGTCAAAAAAAAAAAAAAGCACATATGAAACATATAAGACATATGAAACATTCATCATATTAATAGTTTAACAATTCAAAAAGAAGTACAAATTATTTTCATAATATTTGTCTGCATACACAAGTAAACATGTTTTTAAAGAAACTTTGATTCGTGAATTATCTTATAAACTCGTAAAACACGTGAAACGTCTGTGGGTTCGTGAGTGATCATGTTGTCAAGAAAAAAATGTTAAAATATATTTGGTTCTTTAGTTATTTTGTAGTCAAGTAAAATATGTGAAAAAATATTTGGTTCTTGAGTTACTCTGGTGTCAAGTGATACGCATGGAACAATCTTTACTTCTCAAGTTATTCTGCAGTCGAGCTCTGAACAACGGCTGGGATTTCCATGTGCCTGTGGTAGGGAATTCTCTACTCAGAGAGGAATGAAAATCCACCGAACGAAAAAGGGGTGTGGGAGGTCATCAGGGGGAGATCAAAAGCGCTCTGTCTCGACGGATAAGACGTTAGAAGAACGCAGCCAGGAGTCAATCCACAGTGCTGAGTACATTCAAGTTGATCTGCCTAATGATGATTGTGGTGGGTTTTGATGGTATGCAATGTTGTTGTTCTTTATTACTATTGTACTGAATGAGGTCAGCTGTGAAGGTCCCTGATTATAACAAATTTTGGGTTGAGTTATCAGGGTACCTTTCTGCTACCACCTTATGACCTCAATCAGACCTATTCTTGACTAGTATGTATGATAGCTACGTCTAATGTCTAGGGTTATGCAAGTGTGGTGTGATGGTACTTTGACACTAACACACACACATATATAAACAACTGAACTAACACATGGGTTAAATTTTGATGGGTAAATATTTTCTATACAATTTTATTGGTCCTGAACCTAGTATTCTTCTGGTCAGGACTTTCAAAATTAAAAGAACTCAAGGTATATACATAAAAGCAACTTTTCAACCCAAAGGGACAGTTTGTCCAAACATATACTGTTAAAATATACTATTAGTGTTACTAAATTTTTAACATTACTGGATTCTAACACTGGATGGCTGTTTGGGATTCTTTAATCATCCCCAGTTCTTTAATACACAACTGTCAATGTTTTATTCTTTGGGGAATATTTTTATTATGTTACACAGGGGTGCACTAGTCTTTGATGCTGATGAAAAGTCGGGTGCCAGATATTTTACTTATCTGGCACAACTTGAACTGTCCGTATTCTTGCTGTAAAACGATCACTTTGATACTGGCCCAAAAGTAACAGGGTGGACTCTGTAGACCCCTGTCACTACTGGAAATGAAAAGACTTCTCAACTGCTTTTCACAGACATCTGGCACCGGGCTAGTGCCAGATAAAAACCCTGTAACAATGAAATAATGCCTCCTTGTTGATATCATACTTAAACTGTTATTTCTACAAATTATAATACATGAGAAATAAAGATCTGGGTCATATCTAATTGACCAACCCAGCGCATCCATTACAAAGTGTACCAGTGTTGTTCACATGTCTCTCCTCTCAAGGCGGCCCTACATCTGCAATAATAATATTAATCTTTCTTTTCTTCCATACAATAGGATAGGTGAGCTGTGTCCATCTGGCCACCTAAGAAAACATTTTTATTTCACAAAACATGTGCATTTTACAAAACTGGCAATGTGTTTTAGCATAACTCTACCTCTAGGCTCTGCATATATCAGCTAGGGACCTAATTACTTACAGTCGTAATGGCAGTATCTATCACTCACATTTTTAAACAAAATATATATGAATAATTTCTGCCTTACCATAAATTCAATGAATAAACACAGGTACGTTGATAAGCAGACTTCAGATGTCCTGCTGGCTGGACTGTGATGCCCTTTTGGTTTACTTTATATATTTAATTTAATAAGGCAAGTCACACTTTCCAGAATTTCAAACGTCCTGTTCGAGGGACTGTATTATACAAATGGCGTCGAGACTTTGAATTTTTTCAATATTATAAAAGGCGTTGGCCAATGAGCGAACGACTACTTTTGAATTTGAAAATAAAAGCAAAAACAGACTTGATTTTTGGACCTAACAAGTTTTCTCCTCACTCATTCTTAGATTTCTACTGCTAAAATATATTTTTAGTGTTAAGCCATCCCATAATTTTTCTCCCCTTGTCTACCCCTCCTCCAACAGAATACATGCTTGCTTGTCTCATTTCCAACAACGCGTTCAAAATTGTAATCGTTAGTGAATGCAAAATGAATTCAAAACCGCCAGTCTGTCCGTTTGTCTGCACGAACAAAGTCTTTTGTCAATAAATTTCTTATCTACTGGGGGATTTTGTATTTATAAACATATTATTTATCAGGAGAAGATAAGCCATCAAACTAACTAGGTTTTATGATCCTAAACCCATTAATAAAGAAATCCATATTTTTTCAGAGTTAGTTTCAATTACCACTATCATATAAATTACGCCATCTTTTCTCCTCTCCCGCGTTGTCCAAAACTGAAACTACTAGTCTGTTACGTCATAAAATGGACTCTTTTGCAGCGAAAGCGCTGTCTGTGTGTTTATATATTTTCTCAGTGTGCCTATAGTCCGAAAAAGTATTGGGTTTTGCGGGGTATTTTTAAATTCTACAAAGCTTGCGACACGTTACCGAACACCTGCCACTGTATCGTCTCGTACTGTCGTCTTGGGTAGCTAGTCCAAGAATCTAACGCTTGACAATTTGTGGCATGTTTTCGCTCTCTCTCTCTCTCACTTGTATGCGTTCGTTTATGCCTCCCCTGTTTTATTCTTACTATCTTTCTTGGAACAACTAAGCTTGTCGTTTTTCAAAATTTTTACCGTTAACCCTTGACGGGTGAGTTATAAAATCCAATACCACTGGCGCGGCAATAAGGTTTCACACTACGTTCTTATCTCAATGCGATGACTGGCGCGGGGGAAGAAGACGCGTTACAACTTTACTATTTCTATTTCTACTCATATTATTTTGACTTTTATACTTATAATTAATAATTTTATCGTTGTATCAATGTACTTTATCACAATGATCTCACACACTTCTTGGACGGGAAGAGAGATGCAATCAAGTTTCCACCTGCCAGTGCAAAAGGGCTTTGGGAACAACTGGACGAAGCCTTGGCAAAAGAGTTGGATAACAACCTGAAGCAGATAACTTTGGAGAAGAAGCTGGAAATCTTCGGCGACATAATATATATGCACTGTCGCAAAGTGTTTGGAATGAGGGAGGTAAGGGAAAGTAACCCACCACGAAAACGTAGAAGACAAATTAAAATAGAAGAAATCAGGAAACAGAAGAAGCATGCCCGAAAACTTTTCAAGAACACAGTTGCCACAGAGAAGGAAGGGTTACGACAGGTTTGGGAGCACCTTAAAGGCCAACATAATGCCCTTTGTAGAGCAGAAAGGTTATGCAGGAAGAGAAGGAAGACTCGAAGGGATAGGGAAAGATTCTTCAGGGAGCCCTTCAAGTTTGCCAAAGAACTGTTTGAGCAGCCACGGTCGGGTACGCTAAACATCAAGAAAGAAGACCTGGAAGAACACCTTAGAATGACATATTCAGATGGTCGCAGAGATGAGCCGCTCAGCAGCATGGCAGGCCTTAAATGGCCGAGTAAGCCAGGAGCTGAATTTAACACCAAGCCCCCAACGATGCAAGAGGTAGAAAGCATTGTCCAGAAAGCTCGGTGCAAGTCAGCTCCAGGTCCTAATGGTGTTCCATATGTGGTGTATAAGAGATGCCCTGAAGTGCTCAAACGACTGCTCCGTTTACTGAAGAATGAGTGGAAAACCCAGCTTGTAAGCAAGGAATGGAGAAAGGCGAACGGAGTCTACATCCCGAAGGAGCAAAATTCCACAGACATCAGTCAGTTCAGGCCAATCTCACTACTCAATGTGGAAGGGAAGATATTCTTCTCAGTGATGACGAAAAGACTCACTACATACCTCCTGGCAAATGGGTACATTGACACTACCATTCAGAAAGGAGGTATCCCAGGTACACCAGGATGTCTAGAGCATGCCACAATGATTTGGGAAGCAATCCAAAAGGCAAAGTCTGACAGAACAAACCTCCATGTAATCTGGTTGGATCTAGCGAATGCTTATGGATCCGTTCCACACCAGATGTTGTGGCAGGCCCTAGAAATGTATCATGTTCCACAAGAGATTGCAGCAATGCTGAAGCTGTATTTCTCAGGGTTTGTTGTCAGATTTTCATCCAGAGATTACACAACGAAGTGGATTGGAATTGAAGTTGGAATTGCGATGGGGTGTACCATCTCTCCGATACTATTCGTGATGGTTATGCAGGTAACTCTCAATGCGGCTGAAGGAATGGCTATAGGTCCAAAGCTCGGTGGAATGTGTCACATGCCACCGCTCAAAGCATTCATGGATGACACAACAATTCTGACATCAGATGAACATCAAGCCCGGAGGATGTTAGAACGCCTGGATGAACTAGTCAGCTGGTGCGGAATGAGCTTCAAACCCAAGAAGTCGAGAAGCCTATCAGTCAGGAAAGGGAAGATAGCAGAGGACATATTCATGGTTTCCAACCAAAGAATCCCTACTGTCATTGAGGAACCTGTTAAAAGTCTTGGCAGGGTGTACGATGCCTCATTAAAAGACTCGAAGGCAGTGCAACAGACAATAGAAATGGCAGACAGAGGACTACATATCATAGACCAAAGCAGACTCGTGGGAAGGTTCAAACTGTGGTGCCTCCAGTTCATGCTGATACCGAAGTTGCTGTGGCCACTGCTTATATATGAAGTAAGCACAAGTACAGTATAAGCTATAGAGCAGAAGGTCAACAAGTTCATGAGAAAGTGGCTAGGGGTACCACCAGGTCTGTGATAAAGTCTTCTATTTATTCCAGTTAGTGATATCCACCAAAAGATAAATATAAGTGGATGGAAGCAGACATCATCATCATCAGTTGATAAGATCTCTATGGTGTTGTTTGCTCCACGGTAGTGTATGGAATGTCAACTTGACCTACGCAGTGGTGTGTAGACATGGATTGAGTGTATAATGTGCGAATGATAATAAGGGTTCGTGGTGTTGACAAATGTTCTTTTCTCACACTCATGTATGGCTGGAAGTCATCGACACCAACGACTGTGTACCTTTACTAAAGTTTTATTGGACGTACACACTCGACAGCACAGATAGTGACAAATCACAGGTTGGCATAATACATCATAGTACAGTGGATAAATGGTCTTGCAATGTTACATGGGCACTCATGTAGAATAATTGTATAATGGACTGTCAGTAGCCAAGCACTCAGTATCGCCCATACATATAAATCATCTGACTTCACTGACTGAGCACGTCAGCTTATAAACAATATTTCAGATGGCTTCTAGACCTAATCTCGTCTAGCGACGATTCTCCAACATAATGTTCAGCACATATTTTTCCATATAATAATATTGAACCGCTAGCAATGGGTTCTCATGTGTAGCAGTGATCTCTGGACTAATCAAGCGATAATACGGGCATCCCTTTTCTCTTCTTGAAAGTCACTACATGTTTTGGTTCCAAGATGGCTTCACTCGTGAGCTGTCACTCACGTTTGGATACAGATAATGAATCTGTCCTAAAGTTAGTCATTCATTAAAACTTTCATTGCCCTGTAGATTTGATCATGAACAATTGACTGCATTCTACAGGATATAGTGCTGCTAGGAATCGAAGTCGTTTTCATCGAGTCAAATATATTCTCTTAGACATTCAAATCGTACCTATCGAAAATGGTGGCTTCGTACGAGAGTTCATAAGAGGATCTATTATTACCTTGGTATCAGAAATATGATTCTGCCATTCCTTGGCAATACGAATAAACACTGGGGCAAAGCATACACGATAGGTCTAGACGACTATCACTTTCCCCACAAATACTGAGATCACTTTTTCCCCGGCGACAGGCCGACATAGAAAACACAGTCCCTATCAGGACGAAGCCAAATCACACCACACTCTAGCGACACATCCGCCGAATAGCCTTTGACCTCTCTAGAGACAACAGAACATATAGTTCGACTTAGATATGTAAAGATATACAGATATAAGACAGACTCGTCCTACTCAGACAAACAATACACATAAATTCAGGCCATAGATATTCTGAAGCAAGAACAATCTATTATTACCCAAACAACGAATAAATCGCAGTAAAATGGATTTATCCGCGGAGTTCGATCGAAAGAGCCGACACAACTTTCAAGGGAAGTAACTCAATAATGACTTTTCCTTAAGCACTATTTTGTTTACAAAATATTTGCGAACATAACAAGTATACCAATGTATAATATTGTAAGATATCAAAGACTGCACGTAACAGTCTTACCACACCTCCCGGGAAAAAAAAATGGAACATTTTTTTTTTTTGAAATACATCTAGGAGCAACGTACAATAGGCTCACAACGCATGAATAATGCGCAGATGAAAATATCAGGAATACCTATAACGCCTAATATGAGGCTAAGTCGACTTATGGAGCGACTGGTGAGAATGTGTCTCATAAACTGAGAGAAATTATTTCTCTACAAGTATATTTTTCCAGGAAGGTGTCATCAAAGTATAATACAATTCTGGCAATTACACAATGCCTAAAAAAATTCATATCATCATTTCGTATTAGATATCTTAAATTTATGATTTATGAAGAAAAAATCATCAAAGCACAGCGGTGAATAAACATCAATGAACCGCTATGTAGTGATACAATCATTATATTATTAAATTACAAATGTGTATCTATCATGATATAGAAAAGGAACTACTATAGAACTAGACATATCAAGAAGTCTAAGCCCTAATAGTTATGTGGAATCATGTGGGCATCTTGACAGAATGTCTGCCATCACATTATCTGATCCACGAATAGCTCGCACAGAGAAATGAAAAGGTTGAAGAGCAATTGCATATCGAGTAGACCTCGAGCTCTTCAAATTCTTACTCTGTATAGCAGTAAGAGCTTTTTGGTCGGTTTCTACTATGAAATGTGCGCCTAGAAGGAATCTCTGTAGTTTGAGGATCGACCAAACCATAGCTAATAGCTCACGGTCTAAAACCGAATAATTCCTTTCTGCCGCATTAAGTTTTCTGGAAATATACATTACAGGATGCAGAGTTCCAGAGTACTCTTGCATTAGTGCCGCTCCAATCCCAGTGGATGAAGCGTCACTACGAAGAACGAATGTCTTATCTTTAGTGGGTAGCACTAAAATAGGTGGTGTTGAAAACAATGTTTTAATCTTATCCAGAGAGCATTGGCATTCCTGAGACCAGTGGACCACATTAGGCGAACCTTTCTTTAGAAGTGTTGAGAGAGGTGCCATGATAGAGGATAGATTCTGAATGAATCTGCCATAAAATTGAATAAGACCTAACAGACTTCTCACCTGTTTTTTAGTCTTAGGGATTGAGATGTTAAGTATCTTACTAGTATTATGGTCCTCTGTCTTTAGGAAACCATGACCAACTCGGTGGCCTAGGAAAGAAATTTCGCTAAAACCAATATAGGCTTTAGAGGGTTTCGCTGTCAGGTTGTGCTCACGCAAAGTAGACAGCAATTCATCTAACCCTGAATAGTGATCTTCCCAAGTATCGCTGAAAAGACAGATGTCGTCTAGATATGCAATGACATCTGACCGATAAGATAGGATTCGGCGCATCATGCGTACGAATGTAGCTGGTGCGTTCATAAGACCGAAAGGCATAAAATTCCATTGGAACAAACCTCTAGGTGTTGAAAAAGCCGTGAGAGGTTTGGCGCGTTCAGATAAAGGAACTTGCCAATATCCTTTAGACAAATCAAGTTTAGTGAAAAAATGAGATTTGGAGAGTCGAGTAAGTAGCTCTTCCAGTAAAGGCATAGGTTCGGCATCGAACTTCGTTACTTGATTCAATTTTCGATAGTCAACGCAAAGACGTATGTTATTGTCTTTTTTACGCACAATAACCATCGGCGAAGAATATGCAGAGGTGGATGGTTCGATTATTTTCAAATCTATCATCTCATCCAACTCTTTCTCGACCGGTGCTTGAAAATGTATAGGTATAGGATAAGGTCTAACCCTAATAGGAGTATGGTCAGTTAGAACAATGTCATGTTCAATGACATTCGTTTGTCCAGGGATGTCAGTGAGTACATCCTGAAATGTTTGCAACATAGTTGAAACTTGTCGCTGTTCTCCTAGAGACAAATCAGGAGAGACAGTAACGTTCTTCCATGATTCACTAGAATGAAGTGGGATCATTGGAAGAGGAAGATTTACATCTGAAAAACTTGTTTCCTCATCCTGTATCACGGACAGTGATGAGTAATGACCATGTTGTACTGGAGAATTGTCCGTTGCTTGGAAAATGGGTTGCAAATAATCCGGACGTTCATGGAATTCAGTAAGCATATTGATGTGGAAGGTTTTATGCTTCCCATCAATATCGACAATATAGTCGACATCGGAAATTTTCGATATTATATCGTACGGACCTTTCCAAGAAATAAGTAATCTGTTTTCCCTACAAGGTAGTAATACAAATGCTTTGTCACCAGGACAAAGTTGTCGTAAGCATCTCTTCTTATTGGCAAATTGCCTTGCCTTCTGTTTCGCAAATTCAGAAGAAGAAGTTGCTAATTTGCATGCTTCGATAATCTTTTGTCTCAACGCGATGACATATTCGTAGGATGACTTTGTGTCATCGTCAATATTGTCAGATGTTATGAGATCGTGAAGCAACGACATAGGGCCACGCGGACGCGCGCCAAAGACGAGTTCAAAGGGAGAAAATCCCGTATGTTCATTGGGTACCTCTCTGTAAGCGAAGAGGGCCGCAGGTAAAACTCTGTCCCAGTCTTGAGGATGATCCTCAGTTATCTTCCCCAGTAAGTTTTTAAGTGTTCTATTAAGGCGTTCGACCATACCATTAGACATTGGATGGTAGATACTACTTAAAGATCTATCTATCTGCAGAGTAGACATTACTTGAGACATGGTATCTGATATTAGTTGGGTGCCATGGTCTGACAATATCTCTCCGGGGAACCCCAGACGAGAAAATATAAGCCAAAGAGCATCTGCAATATCAGCAGTAGTAATGCTCTTCAGAGGAATAGCCTCTGGCCAACATGTGCACATATCAACACACGTCAAGATAAACTGATGTCCTCTGGCAGACTTGATCTTAAATGGACCAATAATGTCTATGGCCATTTTTTGGAACGGCCGAATAGGAATGTCCGCCGCCTGAATGGGTGCAGCATGCCGTGGACCTTTGGATTTAACTTCCTGACATACTTTACAAGATCGACAATAAATCCGTATGTCCTTGTTTACCAATGGCCAAAAGAAAGCCGCAAGGACTCTTGACTTAGTACGGGAAAAACCCATGTGTCCAGCACACTGAGAGTCGTGAGCGTGCTGCAAAATTTTAACTCTCAAATTCTTGGGAACCAGGATTTGAGAATGACTTGACGTAATGGAGTCTTGAACCATACGTACAAGTACGCCATTCTTCTTTGTAATCCACGATTTACGACTTGTGTCTTTATTCGGATCACCTTTAGTTGCAAGAATGAAGAATTTCTTCAGAGTGGGATCATCTTCTTGCTGTTTTATAAACGAGTCACGAGAAATTACCAAGGGATTATCTTGGTTATGCACTTCATTATCTTCAGTAGATGAAGTTTGAGGCATATTAAGAGCCTGAGCTCTAGTGACTACAGCGTTAGCAATCTGCATGTTTTGCCTTTCCCACGTGGAAATTTGTTGCGGAGTGCATTCCTTGACTCCATGAATGCGACCGATGATGAGGTCAGCGATCGGATTCGGAAGAAGACATGCGTGTACATCTCCTGTAAAGAAAGGAGTAGCAATCCTAATGATAGCAGTAGAGTATTTCTCTAATGTGCCGCCAAATGTTACACATTTGACTACTTGTCCAGTGGCACGGGAAGGATCTACGAGTGACTGCCTAACACCAATTGTGGTGCATCCAGAATCAAATAGCACAGAGACTGGATTGTTATTCACTAAACCCTTATGTAAGACAAGAGAACCTCTTCCATCATGCGCGACTGATGCCGGAAGAGCAGGAAGAGGATGGCCACAGCTTAAAGTAGACACTGTGGTTGGCTCAAATAACGTTTTGCATTGGGGGCACTGAGATGCTCTCCCAAAATCAAAAGCGGCACATGCCATATTACTAGCATCATTATTATCTTTACTCTGTTTATAGGCTTCATGGGACTCTTGTTGTGCAGAGTTTGCCTGAAAATGTGGTTTATGTCTTTTGTTTTGAGATCTACCTCGGTTATTATCACCTCTGTAGTTATTGTTACCTCTATTGTAACCCCTATTTGGGTTTGAGTCATAGTTCCCTTGGTTACCATTATCATATTCATTATAATGAGTATCTCTGTAATTATGATCTTGTTGACTCCAAGACGGATAACCCTGATAGTTTCTATAATTACTTCCTCTACGGAAATTCCTATAATTATGACCACCCCTGTGTCGAGAGCTATCAGGTCGTCTCCAGTTCTTTGAAGAAGAACCCTGAAATGATTGGTTACCTTGGTTTTGATAACTATTATGGTTACCTTTTTTATCAAATCTGTTTTGAGGTCCCTGAAATCTGTGTGAATAATTGGGATTGTATGGTGTTGCTGAAGCAACTGGCATACTCTCCTTAATCTTAGTGTTGCCAAAAGTCACGTCGGGGTGTGCAGTGACATATTGGGAACAATATTCTTCCATTTCTTTTAGAGATTTGGGTTTACGCTCATGTATAAATTCAAGGAAAGGTTTGTTCACACATGACATAATCTTATCTCTGAGCAACAAATCCATAAGTCCTTCATACGTTTTTTCTGTTTTGGAAAGCTCAATCCAACGATCAACTGTGAGACGTGCCTTTGCAGTGAATTCTGAGAATTCTACACCCGTCTCAGGCACCATCGTTTTAAATAAAAGGCGATAGCCTTCCTCACTTAGCTGATATTTTTTTATCAAAGCCGCCCTAATGACATCATAATTATCCTTATCTGCTTCTCCTACAAGGCATAATCTAGTCAAAGATTCACCTTTCAAGTTTTCTGATAATTGATTAGCGTATTGTGATTTATCCACATTATGTGTACGACAAGAACGTTCAAATCTATCCAGCCAGAATGTAATATCGTCACTGGACTGATTGAACGGTGGAACCTTAACCTTGTAAGTAGAAGGTTTACCATTACCACTAGATGCCTGATTAACATTACTCATACTTGTCAATCTCAATTTCTCCAACTCAAATTCATGTTCTCTTATTGCTTTTTTTTCTTCAGCCTCTCTGTCTAATCTTTTTTGTTCAGCTTCCCTGTCTAATCTTTTTTGTTCAGCTTCACTGTCTAATCTTTTTTGTTCAGCTTCCCTGTCTAATCTTTTTTGTTCAGCTTCACTGTCTAATCTTTTTTGTTCAGCAGCAGCTTCTCTTTCTAATTTTTTTTGTTCAGCTTCAAATCTCCTTTCCTCCACCTGCATCTGCAATTTCTTTTGTTCAGCAGCAGCCTCAGCTTCTCTTTCTAATCTTTTCTCTTCCTCCATTGCTTTTCTCTCTTCTGCAGCTAGCTTTTTTCTCTTCTGCAGCTAATGCTTTGTCATATTGAGCAACTGCCCATTGTTCTAATTGTTGACCAGTCTTATCAAGGGCTTTCCCTTGTGTAATGAAGTATTCTAATGTAGACATGATGTCTAACAATAATACTAATCACCTGAAATAATAATAATACCACAAGTTCTCAATGACTTGATTAATCAGTATACTATCCCAATATCTGTGGGTCACAAGCCTTAATAAGGTCTTGTATAATAGTAATAATAATCAGGTACTGGTTTATACCATAATCCAAGTGCAGTGCACAGGCAATTGTGTCTTATGAAATATACCTATATAAAACATATGTCAACCAACAGAATACATAAAGTACAAATAGGACTGACAATACAAGAACGTTTGCAGAAATCAAAATAAATCAAATAGGGAAATCAATGAAAATAATCACTGAATCTGCAAAGAATAACAACACAAATGACGTCACAATATATGAATATAAATTGTGAATAGAACTGAAAGATAGAAAAGGTTAGACCAACAAATTACAAACAAATCAAAACAAAACTAAAGAACAAAGAAATATTACAAAAATAACAATAATTACAGACTTCACAGCTAACACAAAAGCAACAGTTGTCGCAGCAAATTTTCAATCAAGAAAATTGCACCTATAGAAAACGCCCACAACGGACCCTCTATGACGTGGGATATTCTGTTGTGAGGACGCCGCCCAACCTTAAACACAACCCGCTGACATAGAAACTAACATACTATACAAACAAATAACATGTAAACATAAATATATATAAATTATGTGTATGATAGTATGTGTTGCAAAATAGGCTCAGTTTTACAGTAATGGCAAAGTTATTTTTATGAAAATAAACAAACTGCCACTTTATTCAATTAAACATTCTGGCCTTAAATATTAAAGTTCATATATGGAAAACAAGAAGATCCATCGATGAAAATAGGACTTCTTAGTTCACAAATACTGTCTTCCTGTTAATATTGACAAGAATTGATCCAACTGTTCTGTGAAACTCTGTAATGTCTAATGTAAAAATGTCAACAACGCTGACCTACATACTGCATTCACTTGACAGGTCACGTGACGAAGTGTTGACAAAGAGCAAACCAATACTGCAAGTGTGTCGTATCAGCCACAGGAAACGGTCTGGTATCGGTAATCTGTTGACTTCTGAACTTCTGCGAGGTCAAACCCAGAAAGCTGGTCCACCAGTTGATAAAGTCCTTGTTTATTCCAGTTAATGATATCCACCAAAAGATAAATATAAGTGGATGGAAGCAGACATCATCATCATCATCAGTTGATAAGATCTCTATGGTGTTGTTTGCTCCACTGTAGTGTATGGAATGTCAACTTGACCTACGCAGTGGTGTGTAGACATGGATTGAGTGTATAATGTGCGAATGATAATAAGGGTTCGTGGTGTTGACAAATGTTCTTTTCTCACACTCATGTATGGCTGGAAGTCATCGACACCAACGACTGTGTACCTTTCTAAAGTTTAATTGGACGTACACACTCGACAGCACAGATAGTGACAAATCACAGGTTGGCATAATACATCATAGTACAGTGGATAAATGGTCTTGCAATGTTACATGGGCACTCATGTAGAATAATTGTATAATGGACTGTCAGTAGCCAAGCACTCAGTATCGCCCATACATATATATCATCTGACTTCACTGACTGAGCACGTCAGCTTATAAACAATATTTCAGATGGCTTCTAAACCTAATCTCGTCTAGCGACGATTCTTCAACATAATGTTCAGCACATATTTTTCCATATAATAATATTGAACCGCTAGCAATGGGTTCTCATGTGTAGCAGTGATCTCTGGACTAATCAAGCGATAATACGGGCATCCCTTTTTCTTCTTGAAAGTCACTACATGTTTTGGTTCCAAGATGGCTTCACTCGTGAGCTGTCACTCACGTTTGGATACAGATAATGAATCTGTCCTAAAGTTAGTCATTCATAAAACATTTCATTGCCCTGTAGATTTGATCATGAACAATTGACTGCATTCTACAGGATATAGTGCTGCTAAGAATCGAAGTCGTTTTCATCGAGTCAAATATATTCTCTTAGACATTCAAATCGTACCTATCGAAAATGGTGGCTTGGTACGAGAGTTCATAAGAGTATCTTTATTACCTTGGTATAAGAAATATGGAACTGCCATTCCTTGGCAATACGAATAAACACTGGGGTAAAGCATACACGATAGGTCTAGACGACTATCACTTTCCCCACAAATACTGAGATCACTTTTTCCCCGGCGACAGGCCGACATAGAAAACACAGTCCCTATCAGGACGAAGCCAAATCACACCACACTCTAGCGACACATCCGCCGAATAGCCTTTGACCTCCCTAGAGACAACAGAACATATAGTTCGACTTAGATATGTAAAGATATACAGATATAAGACAGACTCGTCCTACTCAGACAAACAATACACATAAATTCAGGCCATAGATATTCTGAAGCAAGAACAATCTATTACTACCCAAACAAAGAATAAATCGCAGAAAACTGGATTTATCCGCGGAGTTCGATCGAAAGAGCCGACACAACTTTCAAGGGAAGTAACTCAATAATGACTTTTCCTTAAGCACTATTTTGTTTACAAAATATTTGCGAACATAACAAGTATACCAATGTATAATATTGTAAGATATCAAAGACTGCACGTAACAGTCTGTCAGATGTAGCACTGTACTGCAAAAAGTCAAAACTTCTGCTTCCTTTAAAGTCAGTTGTTGAAGAGTACAAAGTTGGAAAGGCAAGGCTTGCAATGATGCTACGCGAGTCAGCTGATGACGTGGTTAAGTCCATTCAGCCCACACTGAAAACGGGAAGGAAGTGGAGAGTGGAAGAAGCTGTTGATGCTGCCCAAGAGTCACTCAAACTGAGGGAGGTAATCGGATACACACAAACGAATAGACGGGGATTTGGTAATGGAGACATCCGCTGGTGGTCCAAGGCATTAAGCAGGGAGCGCAGAGACATGGTAGTTCAGGAGATACGAGGAGCTGAGAATGATAAGATGTTGCAAAAAGCAGTGCAGCAGGTCCAACAAGGCCAATGGACTACATGGGAAGGAGCCCTGCAGAGGTCCTTGACATGGAATGATATATGGCATATGGCACCTCTTATGCTCAGCTTCGTTGTTAGATCAATGTATGACCTGCTGCCGTCGGCCACCAACCTTGTGAAATGGGGAAAGTCGGATGATGAGCAGTGCCCCCTGCGCCAGGGGAGGCAGACACTCGAACACGTGCTCTCAGCGTGTAAGGTGTCATTAGGGCAAGGGCGATACACTTGGTGCCATAACAAAGTGCTAAATGAGCTCGCTGCGACAGTAGATCTGGCAAGGATGAAGGCGAATAGCAAACCCGGGCCGAGCACCACAAATACATACTTTCTGAGGGCAGGAAAGTCAGCACACCCCAAACCGAGTAAACGTGGTAGCAGTTTACCATCTCTTCTTAACTGTGCAAATGACTGGGAGATGGCGGTAGACCTACGTGGACGACGGGCATATCCAGAGAGTATCAGAAAATCGCGGAGACGGCCGGATATAGTGCTTCATTCTTCAGCAACGCTTCAGGTCATACTGATTGAACTGACCGTGCCATTTGAATCCAGATTAGACGAGCAACATTCGTTCAAAGCGGCCAAATATAGTGATCTGGCCGCGGATCTGAGACACGATGGGTTCACTGCAAGGGTCATGGCTGTTGAAGTGGGCGCAAGAGGGCTTGTGGCTGCATCAGTGTATGATCTATTGAAACTGTTAGGGCTGAGGGGACAGTCGAGAACAAGGGCACTGAAGAGGCTTAGTGAAACTGCCGAAAAGGCATCAGGCTGGCTGTGGAACAACCGCAATGGGCAATGGAAATCGTGACAATAAACGCAGCGGTACAGAAAACACCAGGAATTTTTCTAAGTCCACAATACGCTGAGTTTTTAGGCGTACTAGTGAAAGGGCTGTGGCTGAGAGGCGATAGGCGATGTATACTATAAGGGGTGTCAGGAAGAATTTCAGTGGCGAGCGCGCACTGTCAAGTCTCGTCGGCTTCGCGCAGGTGACTCAGTGTGTGTCCGTAGTTGTGATGTGCTACGGAGCGAATGGAATAATTTGTCTTCTCTTTGTTACTTTCACAATTGCCTCCACGGCTGGCGGAGTTGTGGATTAAAGTTGCTACCATAAGTGAAATGGGTTCATTTTCGATACAAGACAACAGGAGGCTGAGACGCTTGGGAGGCATGACCCAAGTGGGCCCACCCCCCTTAGAGTGTAAAGGAGTATATAGAGCCGAAACACTTGTCGGACGGGGGGACGTCTTCTGATGATCAGATTGCTTCCTGTTGTATCGCTCTGTAAAGAGTTTCCTATCATCATGCAGTCAAGTTAACCTTGTGAAAAACCTTTGGCTCTTAGGTTATATTGTAGTCAAGCTTCTTCTCCTTCGTCGTTCACCTTCAGACTTCCACATTAATTGTTCTAAAAAAAGACAGTGGGTTCCTGGCACTTCCAAACAGTTGTTTGTGGAGAGAAATGAGTTATTGCCATATGCTACTCCGTTTATTGCTGTATGTTGGGCCGGACTGCAGCACATTTTCGGCTGTTATGGGACTGGTGACACTGGTGCAAAGATCTGTTGCATTGATCCTGCACCTGTGGTATAGATGGTATCTCAGCCTGTGTTCATGGAAAATGGTGACCTACTCTCGCATAGATAGCCGATGATAGGCATCATTTTTATGTAGACTGTGTTCTCTTTCCCATTTGGATTTGAATGTTGCTTTAATAGTTTTTGCCATTTCATAAGTTGTCTCTATATCATTTTGTTGTCAGCTTCCTCGTTGCCTGGAATGTTGTAATGGGCTGGTATCCACTGGATTGTGCAATTGTTGGAGCATCTGGCCAAGCTTTCAAGTGAGTTTATCAGATCTGTTAATTCCTTAGCATGGCGGCTCTTCAGTGCTGTTATTATTGAGATGACAACTGTATAGAAAACTATTTGTTTTTCTGCACATGCCTCTCATTCAGTAACCGTAGCCTTTTTCAGGGCTTCTGCTTCAGCATTGAAGTTATTGCAGTGATTGGGAGCTTGGCAAACTCTAACACCCGGGTTTGGCGAACCGGCCGAATAACACCACTGGTTACATACATCTAACACGATTAATTCTTACTCCATGTGTAAATATGAAAAAAGTATAACTTTGTCAGAGTGACGTCTGTATGACTAGCCCACCCACGTGTTGGGTGTAATTAATAGAAAATGTGTATTTTCGCACATACGACAATTAAGGTAAAAAAAAAGGTAAAGGTAGTCCCATAGCAGATACTGCCGTAGGGAGAGCGAAGTGTTAGAGACTTCGGTATACTAGTGTAACAGTTAGAGTGGGTAAGAGGAAAATTAGGTTGGAAGTATTTCGTATGAGATGGATTTTTATGATGGAGATTAGATGATTTAGTTTGTAGTCTAAGGGGAATAATCGATAGAACGAGAAGAGGGGGTGTTAAGGTCAAAGGGGAATGATACGTACTATACTGATTATACAGTGTGAATTCAGGGTTGTCGCACTTGTTAGCTGGTTTAATTGTGAGTTGTTTAAACATTTATATGTTAGAAAACAGAGTGTACAGAAAGCGTGTGAGCGCTGGTCATGTAGTTATTCTGTACTGGTTTCGGCCGGCTGTGAATAGCTCACGGGGAGTCCGTGAACAGCCGAGTCCGGTGTCTGTGTGTGCGGGAGATGTGTCATCCCGTGGCAGTCTAAGTTTGGGCGGGTGACTGGAGTCAGCCCAGTATCTTGTGTGTGTTCCCAAGGGTAGTGTAAGGGAACGATATTTGGCCATTTTTCGAGGTGTACTAGTACTTGCCTATTTAAGTGTGTTTATCTGTAGATAAGATGTGATAAATCTGCAGATAAGATGTGATAAATCTGCAGATAAGATGAGATAAGAGAAGATAAGGTGTACTTTATGTTAAGGACATGTTCTGAGGCCTTGGTGTATACAGGCCGATGTTTTGGGATCATATTTACCTCCCTGATAGATTTCTATTGTGCAGGAACGGCGCTAGGAGATAGTTAGGCCATTGTTCCTTATGAAGGGAGAGTTATCGAAAAGATTATAAGGCCAGGAGTTGTGTAGGCCAGATTACTTATAGACTACAGAGCGGACAGTCTTTTGAGTATATATAGATTTAAGGATCCATGAACAGATATCAGAGTTATTAAAGAGATTATAAGGCCAGGAGTTGTGTAGGCCAGATTACTTATAGACTACAGAGAGGACAGTCTTTTGAGTATATATAGATTTAAGCCTGGGTGGCGTTTTGTAACTGCAGTGTCAGCAGTCGTTCTGGTGGAACATTAGAACTGCGAATATATATAGATCTAAGCCTGGGTGGCGTTTTGTAACTGCAGTGTCAGCAGTCGTTCTGGTGGAACATTAGAACTGCGAATATATATAGATCTAAGCCTGGGTGGCGTTTTGTAACTGCAGTGTCAGCAGTCGTTCTGGTGAATTTACTGATGTAACATTAGAACTGAGATGTAAACAGGGTTTACATCATACTGAACAGCTGTAACGTTCTGCGCAATTGATTATTATTGATTTTTGTGTATCCTGTTGTACCTGTGTAGTGTATCGTATCGGATTGATGTTGCTGTGTAAATAAATGATGTGCCGTCAATTGGAAATGAACACTAGTCTGATTCGTTGATCTATGCTTGACAGTACAGGGTGAGTGACTGTACCCTTCATACCACTCACTACAGACTGTATACACAGGGACAATATAGAGCTAACCTATTTATCATCTGCTCTGTGTGGGCGCATGTCCTACAACAGTCTAATCACTTCAACAGAGAGATACTTTACCAAATATACATCAACAGAACTTTATCAATTAGACCCTGGGATATAATTTATCACCATTGTATATAACAGCCCTTTTTTTGAACTATAACATTTGGTGGGCCAACCTTACGGGCGTTAGACCCATGACTTCGAGTTGTAAGATTGTTTCTACGGAACTTTGACCTGTTTAAGAGTGTGCCCTGTGTGTGACGTAAAGTACTAAGAAGTTCTCGCATTGGCCACGGTAGCTGTGAGCGTGGCTTGGATTTAGAACACCTTTTCTTACTTCTACATTGTTAAGAAACAAAGGCGAATCTTCTACAGTTTTTGTGTCGATCGTGACCTGTAATCGGCAACGCCTCTACTATACACAGACAGTGGTGTGTCACTCATGACCTGTAATCGTGACACGATGATGCGTCTTGTGTTTACATGCCTCCATATGACATTTCCGCAACGTTTCCAGTTCTACGTTTCGGAGGGAAATTTTCAAGTAAACTTTGACATGGTTATGGCGACCTGTCCTGATTCGTCATCATCAGCGATATCTGCATTATGAGAATTGCAGTATGTTCCAGTTTTATATGCAAGTTCGAAATATCACGTAACTCTTTCCAACAAGAGTGACAGACAGTGTACCTTCGCGACGACAGAGGGAACAAGTGGGTAACTTGCACTGTTTCCAGTTTCCTGTGCTGTGTACGATCACATGGCATACTATTTCCAGTTTCCTGTGCTGTGTACGATCACATAGCATACTGTTTCCAGTTTCCTGTGCTGTGTACGATCACATAGCATACTGTTTCCAGTTTCCTGTGTTGTGTACGATCACATGGCATACTATTTCCAGTTTCCTGTGCTGTCTACGACAACATAGCATGCTGTGTCAAGGTGGAGTGAGAGTTGACATGGGAGTCTGCTTGTGGTGTGTCATCTGATGCCCATCGATTGTAACAGGAAAAGAAGGAACTTTGCTATTTGCAAGATAAGTGGTTTTGTTGTTGTGGAAACTGTGTTTGTGTATGTATGCTATCAAGTCTTCTCATATTGCACATTATATATTCTATTAACTGTTTAGTATAGGTTTTAGTGCATAATAATTGAGAATTGATACATTATTTAATACATTAATCTCTTGAAGAAATATGTATTGTGTGAGGTGGAAATTAATTATCTAAATTTCCAGGGACATAAACTTATTATAATTAAAATTTGTGGATACATAGAGTGAACTGAGTGAATAAGTCACTATGAATTTTGATATGGATCCTGAGTGGTGTGATGTAGATCCTAAAGATATAAGACCTATGTTGGAGTATGCATTGGTGGTAGGAAGAGATAAAAAGGGATTGAGAGGCCCACGACTTGGAGCATGGGTGATGGAGGATTTTTTGATTAATGTGTCAGCATCCCTAGAGTCATTTGCTGAACATAACTTTAAGTTAGTTTGTAATTTTGTAATGGCTAGGGATTTGGTTGATTTGCTACGGCACATTCGTGTGTTTGTGCAACAATATATAGAGATTGAACACGGACATATTGTGCAAAGTATATTCAAGATAATCCACAACAGTGTTTCTGACCTGCATAAAAGGGAATTGAATATTGAGAAACAAACAAAAGTAAACAAACAGAGTGCTTTACAGGAAAGTGATAAGTTTTTACAAGATGATGCTGAAAAGAAAAAATTACAAGAAACAGTGTCTAGGCTCACAAGTGAGTTACAGAAATCAAACTTGGATCTTGCTAATGTAACAACAGCATTAGACTCTGCAGGCAGTAAAGTAAAAGATTTGGAAGTTCAGATAGAACATATGAATAGCGTAATGGGTAATCTCACTCGAGAAATTCAAGAGAAGAATGATATTTGTGAGAAATTAAAAGTTCAAACCAAGAAATGTGAAAACGTATGTAATGAAACACTTACTGGCTTATTGTGTGACAATGTGATTGTTAGTCACCGACTTAGAGAAAAGTATTTTGTACCTCCCGAGAATGTTAATGAGCTTGGGAATGGCCAGAATAGTGACAGTAGGGAACTTCAGATGGATTTAACACAGTTGAGTGCTAATGAAGAAAAGGATGATAGGGAGAGATTAGAAGAGTTAACGATGTACAAAAGGAAAATGACTGATATTGAGAAATTACTCATGCAGGAGAAGAGTAAGCTTTTAACATCGAATGACTTAATTAAGAAACAAACTGAAGACATCTCACTTAGAAATGCTGAGATTAGTGATCTAAGAAATAGAGTTAATGGTTTGGTGGATGTTATTTTAGGCATCAAGGGGTTGTCTACTGTCAATGTTGACAATAGTAGACAGAAGGTTGCTTATCAACAAGTAAAACAAGCAAAGATCCAGCCCTATACATTCTTAGCTGAGACGAGAGTCGAACATGATGGACGGAGATCACTACGTGGCAAATACAATTTCCCACGTACTACTTCTGGTAACATTACTGACTCGTGGCGTCAGGCCAGCAAAGATAATTCTGCTATAACAGTCAGTTCTATAGATTGCAAAAAAAATGGAGATAAATTTCAAGGCAGATCTAAAAAGACCAACCATTATTCTGATTATGGAAATACTGATAAACAGATAATAAGGGACAAAGCTATTAGTAAGACTTGTACCCAAAATAAAACTCAACATGTTGATAACCATAAGAATTTTGTTATCACTGGTACTGATCAATTTAGTAAGAATATTGTTACAAAGGAGAATAAAAACAGTTTTCGTGAAAGAAATAACTACAATAAAGGTTATCAGCCGTATAACGATGATTCTAGAACACAACAAAATCCATCGGTTAGATATTTTTATAGAAGTAGAAATACTAATCATAGTAATGTTGCACAACAAAAGAACAAACTTGGTTATAAACAAGGTAACAGTAAGGGTATTGTTTCAAATACTACTGTTTGTTATGCATTTTGAGTTCGAGAGAATATCTTGTTGTGTGTAAGTAGGATTTTATTTCAGCCTACTGTTGTGATGACCTTCATTTCTGTCAGGATGTCTTATCCTTCTGTGTTATCTGCTGTGTGACGAGGAAATGATGGCATCATATAGAAACCAGACGTTTTCACTGCCACACGTTTGGGTAAATGTAAGACTAATTTTCTGTTTTACTTCAATAAATCTCACAAGTTGATTGAAATAGACATTTTCATTTATATTTTCCCACAGTATTCGGCTTGTTAAGAATCTTCGCACCGAAGTTATTTTTTACTGTGAGAGGAATGTGGGTCAACCTGTGACCAGGTGTCTAGTCAAGCGCAACCCAGCCAGCCTGTTGACCCGGTGTTGTATGACATCGCCCCGTGCGGTTTTACAGAATGCTATCGAGGACCGCGGATTTGTGACCTATTTATTTTTTTTTTGGTTTGTTTAGGAGTTAGTTTAAGATTGCTATAGTGTTTTTTACACTTAATTTATTTTTTGGTTAATGAATTACTGTATTGTATAGTAACTTACATTACATAATGTCTTAGGTATTGTGTATGTTCATATGTATGCACTGTTATGACTCTGTCATTATTTACATGATTGTTTTGTTAATAAACATTGCATGTGTTATGATTGCAATGAAATTATGACATATCACTTTGTAGTGACTTATCTTTAGTTTTTGTAATGGGATTGTGGATTTATGATATTTTCATACGCTAGTCGGAAGACTATTCCACTTAGACCATATTATGTATGACCATAGGTGCTACGTTGTGAAGTTGAAGCAATGATAGTTGATTCATCAAACATTGATATGTTTTGCAGCGTTGGTTCTTAGGAAAATTTTGGATTTGATGAGATTGCCAGCCCTATGCACAAACTCATTAGCAACGAATATGCGTTAGTTGTTTCAGAGAGTCTTGTTATTCATTAATTTTTTTTTTCTTTTATTCTGGTGCTATGTCTAATTAATATATTACCATATACAGAGGTTATATGCAGTAACTATTGTGTTGTGAAATGTAATTTTGAAACTAAACTTGTATGTGTTAGTTATGATTTTGTATTTGTATTTGTAAACATATTTTGAAACATTGATTTCTGGTATTTTTTTTTTGCCATGTGCTTTTTTATGCTGAATTCTGTTTAAATTAGTATGTGTTTATTATGAGTCTACTTAAGAATTGGAATTCTTTTTTGTTAGATGTCATTCATTTGGTTAAAGATGATTTCATTTTGGTATATTAGTTATAGATTTAATCAAGAAAAAATTAACATACTATTTTTTATTTAACTTAGCTTTAAGAAACTTTTTTGTATTGTAATTTTTTAGGGAAATGTATTTTTCTTTGACATTGTTATATTTTTTCTGCGCCAAGGCGCTTAATAAGGTGTAATAATATATGTTGATAATAATATTTTTTTGTTTCAGATTGTGATATTTTTATATATCGCACTTTTTTGTGTGATACCTGTGATAAATCATTTTAGTTATGAATAAGTTTTGTAATTTGACTAAATTATTTATTATGCGTTAGTTACTTGGATTGTTGTTGGGATGTATTGTTGTCGTTTTTCTATGCATTCATTATTTTGTATTTCCTTCTGCCTTTTCGGATGATTCTTCGTTTCACTCCATTTCTTTGGAAGCGGTCTATACTTGGGTTATGCTTCCATGTTTCATCTGAATGTTACTTGATACTATTTGTATACGTTTACTTCTTACACTTCTTATACTTCCATACTTTGTATTCTTACGTATTGTAATATGGATTAGTATATGTAATTATTAGTGACAGTTCTATGTATTTCATGCAGGAATTGATTAGCTCAATTATTACTATTAGGTATTATGGATCTTTCTTCCTATTTCGATTTCTTTGTTGATTTTCTGTGCTGATCATGCTTCTTTTGTTTGATCTTGACTTTACTTTCTATTTATTGTGTCATGTTTGGTCTACAGTAATAATACCTAACTTTGTTTGTAAATGATTATTTCGGTGTATTTAGCAGATTATTATGGGTAATTTGTTTATTGTACACTTGCTTTATTATTTGGCGATGTATTATTTTGACCTTATCATAAGGCTATTGTTGTAAGCATATATTAGAGCTTAGCCGACCCCTCATTTGTCGGTGATGTAGTTTTTTCAAAAAAATGATAAATCATTTTTTTCTCCGGACCGGGTGGTAACTGTTAAGGTCAAAGGGGAATGATACGTACTATACTGATTATACAGTGTGAATTCAGGGTTGTCGCACTTGTTAAATTGTGAGTTGTTTAAACATTTATATGTTAGAAAACAGAGTGTACAGAAAGCGTGTGAGCGCTGGTCATGTAGTTATTCTGTACTGGTTTCGGCCGGCTGTGAATAGCTCACGGGGAGTCCGTGAACAGCCGAGTCCGGTGTCTGTGTGTGCGGGAGATGTG
Source organism: Oreohelix idahoensis (assembly GCA_024509875.1). NCBI lineage: Eukaryota > Metazoa > Mollusca > Gastropoda > Stylommatophora > Oreohelicidae > Oreohelix > Oreohelix idahoensis. The sequence goes on along the minus strand of JAMPIV010014846.1, from coordinate 466,568 downwards.
TCATCCCGTGGCAGTCTAAGTTTGGGCGGGTGACTGGAGTCAGCCCAGTATCTTGTGTGTGTTCCCAAGGGTAGTGTAAGGGAACGATATTTGGCCATTTTTCGAGGTGTACTAGTACTTGCCTATTTAAGTGTGTTTATCTGTAGATAAGATGTGATAAATCTGCAGATAAGATGTGATAAATCTGCAGATAAGATGAGATAAGAGAAGATAAGGTGTACTTTATGTTAAGGACATGTTCTGAGGCCTTGGTGTATACAGGCCGATGTTTTGGGATCATATTTACCTCCCTGATAGATTTCTATTGTGCAGGAACGGCGCTAGGAGATAGTTAGGCCATTGTTCCTTATGAAGGGAGAGTTATCGAAAAGATTATAAGGCCAGGAGTTGTGTAGGCCAGATTACTTATAGACTACAGAGCGGACAGTCTTTTGAGTATATATAGATTTAAGGATCCATGAACAGATATCAGAGTTATTAAAGAGATTATAAGGCCAGGAGTTGTGTAGGCCAGATTACTTATAGACTACAGAGAGGACAGTCTTTTGAGTATATATAGATTTAAGCCTGGGTGGCGTTTTGTAACTGCAGTGTCAGCAGTCGTTCTGGTGGAACATTAGAACTGCGAATATATATAGATCTAAGCCTGGGTGGCGTTTTGTAACTGCAGTGTCAGCAGTCGTTCTGGTGGAACATTAGAACTGCGAATATATATAGATCTAAGCCTGGGTGGCGTTTTGTAACTGCAGTGTCAGCAGTCGTTCTGGTGAATTTACTGATGTAACATTAGAACTGAGATGTAAACAGGGTTTACATCATACTGAACAGCTGTAACGTTCTGCGCAATTGATTATTATTGATTTTTGTGTATCCTGTTGTACCTGTGTAGTGTATCGTATCGGATTGATGTTGCTGTGTAAATAAATGATGTGCTGTCAATTGGAAATGAACACTAGTCTGATTCGTTGATCTATGCTTGACAGTACAGGGTGAGTGACTGTACCCTTCATACCACTCACTACAGACTGTATACACAGGGACAATATAGAGCTAACCTATTTATCATCTGCTCTGTGTGGGCGCATGTCCTACAACAGTCTAATCACTTCAACAGAGAGATACTTTACCAAATATACATCAACAGAACTTTATCAATTAGACCCTGGGATATAATTTATCACCATTGTATATAACAGCCCTTTTTTTGAACTATAACAGGGGGTTAAGACTAGTGCTTACAACCTTTGGTTGAGAATTCTAATGTTGTGTTTGTGTTTGGTTTTGTCTGGGTGAACTCGGCTACGGGATCGTAAATTCACGAGCTTTGAATGCTATGGTGGGTTATTTGTCAACAAAGTTGTTCTGGAGTGTTCGAAATTAGACGTAGTAGTAAATCGACGTTTTAGATAAAGGCAGTCAGATCCGAGATGTGATAGCATAAGCAGCAAGTTTTGCTTTGAGTTGTGATAGAGTTAATATCTAGAAGTGGCAGCGAATTGGTAGTTCCATAGGGTCGATAAGCCAATAAATGTTTTGGTTGTTTTCTGTTGTGACAGAAAAGCGACTATCGCCTAGACGTCGAATCGCATTGTTTGCCACATTTGTGCACGACAGTTTGTTATTCATTCTGAGGACAAGATGCCAGTATTCCCAGTGAGAAAATAAATGTGTGTATTTTCGAGAAATCAGGTACGCGAGTTTTGCCAACTATTGATGAACTTTTAAGTAAATATGAAGTACAGTAGTCAAGCTGACAGTCCTAGTGAGCAATAATAACTTGTTAAATTTACATCCCTGGCGGTGAGGCCAGTTTCCTTATGATACACCAAGCAGAAGGTAAGAAATTATCAGAGTATAAGAGGGACAAATACTTACACGTGAAGAAATAGATACCAGATACAATTTTGACAACAGTGGTTCTCAAGTTGTGACCCCAGTAACCACTAGAGACAGCCGTGATAATAGGAGAGAGAGAGAGAGAGAGAGAGAGAGAGAGAGAGAGAGAGAGAGAGAGAGAGAGAGAGAGAGAGAGAGAGAGAGAGACTGAAATTTTGCTGTACAAGTCTGCCAACCTCAGATGGAAGGTTGGGTATATCATTCTACATTCTTGCCGACTTATGTAAATAAAGTTCGACGTTAAATATTTTACTTCTGACAGCGTGAAATCATTCATCAACTGTTGGTATGAGAAATGTATCGTCTGAGAGAAAGACGTTTTCTTATTACAATACAACAAGCTGCTTACTGCTAGGGTAGCGATACGAACCTATACGAACAACTAAGATAGATGTAGGGTACAATAGACAACCCTGTCTGTCAACGGCCATACTAAGTCTAACATCGAGAGGTAGTCTAGCCAATTCCCTTCCTCGCTGCCTTTCCCTTCCCTAACTCAAAGTCAGGTACCCATTTACAGTTTTGTAGACTGGAGCGTGTCGGTGCCGTGATTCTAACCCGGCACATTTGCCACGAGAGGCCAGTGCTCTAACCACTCTATCAGTCGGACGTTCGTTCAATGACAATTAGAGCAAGAATTTGTTGTAATTTATTATTTTTATGACGTATTAATTTATTTTCCCTAGTGCCCCCTTTTTAATCGGAAAATTGTTTGTGTACATAATTGTTATTGTTGATCAGAATCGATGTCACTGCACTTAGGGCAAACCCATAAGTGCTCAGTCTCCCTCAGAAAATGTCGAACGGTATGAATGCTAATCAATAATATACACACGAACATGTTGTATAATATTATCTTCCCCCGCCCAAAAGTGTGTCTTATATGTATCATTCACGCTTTCTTTTCCTTGATGGAGTTTTTTCACGGACAGATGGAGAAATTTGTAGCAAATGTGTTTCCAGTATAAATTTCAACTGTGAACTTAAGTTTCTAATAGCGCATGCCGGTCTTTCAATCTTAGATACTTTTGAATGTACAAATTTTCTACCTTGTTCCCCATGCATGCCCAGTCTAACGTCATGAGTTTTGACCCAGTATGCGCAGTGTTTTTCTAATATGTTCTGTTTAGGAATTGTCATATTGGCGAAGAGCTTTTTGAACAAAATCATGTATGTCTATATTGACGCTTGTATTAAGGAGGCAGATTCTTGTAATATAGATTTGCTGTGTGAGATGTTGTGTACTGTTTCAAAAGCTTCATTGAGTGGGTTAAAATTTTCTGAAGCATTTAAAGCTACGTCCTTGATATCTTTATAATTGTTTTTTCTTGAAACACCAAAACATGTCATAGCCTGACAAAAACAAATTGTATATTCATTTATATTACAGTTAGGATCGGAATCCTTCCACATTTGCAAACGATTTTTCGAAATTAATTTGGACGCTTCAACAGTTATTTTCTAAAGCATTATTATAGTCATGCGCTTGTCAGTGTGGCCGGGTTACTCTGGTAAAATCTGATAAAAGGGAATATAATCAAAGGCTGAGCAAACTCTGGTCATAAGGGAAGTAGCGTAGAGAAACAGACGGGTGAATAGTAGAGAAAAATGTTACGTCCCTTTAGGTTTCAAAAAATAGATAAAATTTGTTGATCAGGTAAAGTTGGTGAGTAGGCGAGATAAACGTGAATTGGGTGAATCTCTGTTTATAAACGGGAAGAAATGGAGTTCTAGATTGTTCGAGGAAAGTTTGCTTGTTAAATTATAAATTAAGATTTAATCAGTTCGTTTTGAAACGTGACAGAGTGCGCATCTTATCAAGAGTTAGTCCTCGAGTTAGTAGAAACAGCGTGGTTGGTTGTACATCTGCGCAAGCAGATTATACTACTCGTAATGCTCTTTTGCCACTCACGTGATGTGAAACTTTGAAGAAGAGAATGTTGTTAGTAAACGAAAGGACAGTAAAGAGAAAAATGTGTAATTTGAAATGGTTCTCAGCATGAAACCAGACCATCACGAGAGCGTGAGAGTGAACGACAGCAGATTTTTGATTATACAAGGTAGCCAGCAAGTATTGGAAGGCTGGTTACGTGAACTTTACCATTTGTTCTCAAGTTCTTCTGTTGTAAATAAACTTCATAAAAACTGGAGGTACTTTTGGACTTTGTCGTTCACATCAAATATGTTGAGTCAAGTGAGTCTTAATATAGAAACATGATACTAGAGCTAACACGACAGGACAGTGATACAAATTTACATTATATGATCAGCAACTACAAGATAGTTGGTTTTGTGGCGTGCGCCAAATAGTAGTGAAAAACAGTGGACACACGCGTCAACAGCCACATCAGGAGTGCGTATAAACTGGTTTATATTTCATGCTTTTTCGGGCCAAAATCGGCTGATATTTCCAGCCAAAGTAAAAGATACAGTGTTTGCCTGTTAAAAAGATTTATTGCCCCTGGTTCAGGAGAAAGGGAGTTCAACTAAAGTAGCGACTTTTTAGAAGGCGCCTGCAGCCATGTTGAGGGTATATTTGAACAGGCCTGATCTCACATTGATCTTCAATGTTGATGTGACACATCATTTTATGTAATAAATCTCATTCAGTTTTGTTTTAAACGATTTTTGTTTCATATAAATTAGTTTGATAAAGGTGAAGAAGAAATAACAATTTAAAAATAGACATTGGCTTTTCACTCATCATGTATACCAAAATCCTAGCTACCTATGTTTGTTTACCTGTAGTATCCACGTACCTATACCATATTCTTAGCTATCTGTATTTGTTTAACTGCAATATCCCCTTATTCATACCAAAATCCCAGCTGCCTATATTTGTTGTACTGTTGTATCCAATTATCTATTAAAAAAATCAAAGCTACCTATATTTGTTGTACTGTTGTATCCAATTATCTATAAAAAAAATCAAAGCTACCTATATTTGTTGTACTGTTGTATCCAATTATCTATAAAAAAAATCAAAGCTACCTATATTTGTTGTACTGTTGTATCCAATTATCTATAAAAAAAATCAAAGCTACCTATATTTGTTGTACTGTTGTATCTAATTATCTATAAAAAAAATCAAAGCTACCTATATTTGTTGTACTGTTGTATCCAATTATCTATAAAAAAAATCAAAGCTACCTATATTTGTTGTACTGTTGTATCCAATTATCTATAAAAAATCAAAGCTGCCTATATTTGTTGTACTGTTGTATCCAATTATCTATAAAAAAATCAAAGCTACCTATATTTGTTGTACTGTTGTATCCAATTATCTATAAAAAAAAAATCAAAGCTACCTATATTTGTTGTACTGTTGTATCCAATTATCTATAAAAAAAATCAAAGCTACCTATATTTGTTGTACTGTTGTATCCAATTATCTATAAAAAAATCAAAGCTACCTATATTTGTTGTACTGTTGTATCCAATTATCTATAAAAAAATCAAAGCTACCTATATTTGTTGTACTGTTGTATCCAATTATCTATAAAAAAATCAAAGCTACCTATATTTGTTGTACTGTTGTATCCAATTATCTATAAAAAAATCAAAGCTACCTATATTTGTTGTACTGTTGTATCCAATTATCTATAAAAAAATCAAAGCTACCTATATTTGTTGTACTGTTGTATCCAATTATCTATAAAAAAAATCAAAGCTACCTATATTTGTTGTACTGTTGTATCCAATTATCTATAAAAAAATCAAAGCTACCTATATTTGTTGTACTGTTGTATCCAATTATCTATAAAAAAAATCAAAGCTACCTATATTTGTTGTACTGTTGTATCCAATTATCTATAAAAAATCAAAGCTACCTATATTTGTTGTACTGTTGTATCCAATTATCTATAAAAAAATCAAAGCTACCTATATTTGTTGTACTGTTGTATCCAATTATCTATAAAAAAATCAAAGCTACCTATATTTGTTGTACTGTTGTATCCAATTATCTATAAAAAAAATCAAAGCTGCCTATATTTGTTGTACTGTTGTATCCAATTATCTATAAAAAAATCAAAGCTACCTATATTTGTTGTACTGTTGTATCCAATTATCTATAAAAAAATCAAAGCTACCTATATTTGTTGTACTGTTGTATCCAATTATCTATAAAAAAAATCAAAGCTACCTATATTTGTTGTACTGTTGTATCCAATTATCTATAAAAAAAAATCAAAGCTACCTATATTTGTTGTACTGTTGTATCCAATTATCTATAAAAAAATCAAAGCTACCTATATTTGTTGTACTGTTGTATCCAATTATCTATGAAAAAATCAAAGCTACCTATATTTGTTGTACTGTTGTATCCAATTATCTATAAAAAATCAAAGCTACCTATATTTGTTGTACTGTTGTATCCAATTATCTAAAAAAAAAAATCAAAGCTACCTATATTTGTTGTACTGTTGTATCCAATTATCTATAAAAAAATCAAAGCTACCTATATTTGTTGTACTGTTGTATCCAATTATCTATAAAAAAATCAAAGCTACCTATATTTGTTGTACTGTTGTATCCAATTATCTATAAAAAATCAAAGCTACCTATATTTGTTGTACTGTTGTATCCAATTATCTATAAAAAATCAAAGCTACCTATATTTGTTGTACTGTTGTATCCAATTATCTATAAAAAAAATCAAAGCTACCTATATTTGTTGTACTGTTGTATCCAATTATCTATAAAAAAATCAAAGCTACCTATATTTGTTGTACTGTTGTATCCAATTATCTATAAAAAAATCAAAGCTACCTATATTTGTTGTACTGTTGTATCCAATTATCTATAAAAAAAATCAAAGCTACCTATATTTGTTGTACTGTTGTATCCAATTATCTATAAAAAAAATCAAAGCTACCTATATTTGTTGTACTGTTGTATCCAATTATCTATAAATAAATCAAAGCTACCTATATTTGTTGTACTGTTGTATCCAATTATCTATAAAAAAAATCAAAGCTACCTATATTTGTTGTACTGTTGTATCCAATTATCTATAAAAAAATCAAAGCTACCTATATTTGTTGTACTGTTGTATCCAATTATCTATAAAAAAATCAAAGCTACCTATATTTGTTGTACTGTTGTATCCAATTATCTATAAAAAAATCAAAGCTACCTATATTTGTTGTACTGTTGTATCCAATTATCTATAAATAAATCAAAGCTACCTATATTTGTTGTACTGTTGTATCCAATTATCTATAAAAAATCAAAGCTACCTATATTTGTTGTACTGTTGTATCCAATTATCTATAAATAAATCAAAGCTACCTATATTTGTTGTACTGTTGTATCCAATTATCTATAAAAAATCAAAGCTACCTATATTTGTTGTACTGTTGTATCCAATTATCTATAAAAAAAATCAAAGCTACCTATATTTGTTGTACTGTTGTATCCAATTATCTATAAAAAAATCAAAGCTGCCTATATTTGTTGTACTGTTGTATCCAATTATCTATAAAAATATCAAAGCTACCTATATTTGTTGTACTGTTGTATCCAATTATCTATAAAAAAATCAAAGCTACCTATATTTGTTGTACTGTTGTATCCAATTATCTATAAAAAAATCAAAGCTACCTATATTTGTTGTACTGTTGTATCCAATTATCTATAAAAAAATCAAAGCTACCTATATTTGTTGTACTGTTGTATCCAATTATCTATAAAAATATCAAAGCTGCCTATATTTGTTGTACTGTTGTATCCAATTATCTATAAAAAAATCAAAGCTACCTATATTTGTTGTACTGTTGTATCCAATTATCTTTAAAAAAAATCAAAGCTACCTATATTTGTTGTACTGTTGTATCCAATTACCTATAAAAAAAATCAAAGCTACCTATATTTGTTGTACTGTTGTATCCAATTATCTATAAAAAAATCAAAGCTACCTATATTTGTTGTACTGTTGTATCCAATTATCTATAAAAAAAATCAAAGCTACCTATATTTGTTGTACTGTTGTATCCAATTATCTATAAAAAAATCAAAGCTACCTATATTTGTTGTACTGTTGTATCCAATTATCTATACAAAAAATCAAAGCTACCTATATTTGTTGTACTGTTGTATCCAATTATCTATAAAAAATTCAAAGCTACCTATATTTGTTGTACTGTTGTATCCAATTATCTATAAAAAAATCAAAGCTACCTATATTTGTTGTACTGTTGTATCCAATTATCTATAAAAAAATCAAAGCTACCTATATTTGTTGTACTGTTGTATCCAATTATCTATAAAAAAATCAAAGCTACCTATATTTGTTGTACTGTTGTATCCAATTATCTATAAAAAAAATCAAAGCTACCTATATTTGTTGTACTGTTGTATCCAATTATCTATAAAAAAAATCAAAGCTACCTATATTTGTTGTACTGTTGTATCCAATTATCTATAAAAAATCAAAGCTACCTATATTTGTTGTACTGTTGTATCCAATTATCTATAAAAAAATCAAAGCTACCTATATTTTTTGTACTGTTGTATCCAATTATCTATAAAAAAAATCAAAGCTACCTATATTTGTTGTACTGTTGTATCCAATTATCTATAAAAAAATCAAAGCTACCTATATTTGTTGTACTGTTGTATCCAATTATCTATAAAAAAAATCAAAGCTACCTATATTTGTTGTACTGTTGTATCCAATTATCTATAAAAAAAATCAAAGCTACCTATATTTGTTGTACTGTTGTATCCAATTATCTATAAAAAAATCAAAGCTACCTATATTTGTTGTACTGTTGTATCCAATTATCTATAAAAAAATCAAAGCTACCTATATTTGTTGTACTGTTGTATCCAATTATCTATAAATAAATCAAAGCTACCTATATTTGTTGTACTGTTGTATCCAATTATCTATAAAAAAATCAAAGCTACCTATATTTGTTGTACTGTTGTATCCAATTATCTATAAAAAAATCAAAGCTACCTATATTTGTTGTACTGTTGTATCCAATTATCTATAAAAAAATCAAAGCTACCTATATTTGTTGTACTGTTGTATCCAATTATCTATAAAAAAATCAAAGCTACCTATATTTGTTGTACTGTTGTATCCAATTATCTATAAAAAAATCAAAGCTACCTATATTTGTTGTACTGTTGTATCCAATTATCTATAAATAAATCAAAGCTACCTATATTTGTTGTACTGTTGTATCCAATTATCTATAAATAAATCAAAGCTACCTATATTTGTTGTACTGCAGTATCCACTTATATATACAAAAATCTTATCTACCTATACTTATTTTACTGCAATATCCACTTATCCACACCTAGCTGCCTACATTTGTTTTACTGCAGTTTCCACTTATGCATACCAAAAATCCTAGATGCCAACATTTGTTTTACTGCAATATCCACTTATCCATAACAAAAATACTAGCTGTCTACATTTGTTTTACTGAATTATCCACTTATCCAAAACAAATTCCTAGCTGCCTACATTTGTTTTACTGCAGCATCCACTTATCCATACCAAAATCCTAGCTGTGTGCATGTGTTTAACTACAGTTTCCACTTACCCATATCAAAATCTTAACTGTGTATATTTATTTAACTGCAAAATCCACTTATCCATGCCAAAATCCTAGCTGTGTGCATTTGTTTAATTGCAGTATCCACTTATTCATACCAAAATCCAAGCTGAGTACATTTGTTTTTCTGCGGTATCCACTTATCCATGCCAAAATCCTATCTGTCTACATTTGTTTAACTGCAGTATCCACTTATCCATACCAAAATCTTAGCTGTGTACATTTGTTTCACTGCAGTATCCACTTATCGATACCAAAATCCTAGCTGTGTACATTTGTTTTACTGCGGTGTCCAATTATCCATTCCAACATCCTAGCTGTTTACATTTGTTTAACTGCAGTATCCACTTATCCATACCAAAACCCTAGCTGTGTACATTGGTTTTACTGCAGTATCCACTTGTCCATATCAAAATCCTAGCTGTGTGCATTTGTTTTACTGCAGTATCCACTTATTGTGATGAGTTACTGTATTTGTTATTTTCAACTCGCCCTATTTTTCTTTTCCATCTAAGTTCTTGGGTTCTTTAATTTTATTAGGCGTTTGAGTTCCTTAGTTAATATTCTAGGTTATTTTTCTTGGACGTTAGGATAAATCCGACCACCTTCACCTACCCTGTTTATTTGTAGGGATGGGGGAAGCACGACCCAGATTAACGCGGAACCAATAAAATTATTCTGGTAGATAGAAGGTCAGAGGGTTACCTAATATTACATATTATTTCTGCGCGTGAGCAGAAATAATTTTGCGCTTTTACTCGGTCAACCCTGAGTCATAGGTTAGTTTAGGATATGATTGGGTGTTCAGATTTAATTTATGTGCAAACATAAAAATAGGTCATAGGTTGGTTGAAAGCGGTTCCAGACAGATAAATGACGCGAACGCGATGACTCACCGCGTCTGTTATTGCATCAGAAAAAATCATATTATAAATAGTGAGTTTCAAGTCTTTAACGCTCACTAGTCCCAAGAATTCTGCTGTGAAGAAGCGTCATTATATTGTCTGCTCAGTTCGAGATATTCGGTATTATTGGATATGTTCATAACTTAATTTGCGGTGTAGAAAGTTTTTTTTTTTTTATAAGAGCTTAGCACGTTAGAGTAAGCTTTCTTCTGGGATTTAATTTAATTTTTATTAGTCAGGAGTGCCATCAATTGCTGACTTATACAAAACTAGAGCCAGGGTAGTGTAAGTTGTGTCTATAATTATACTACATATAAGTTAGCAGTATCTATGAATTGTGTAGCGGCTTTTGAGATAATTTAACTGTATAAGGACTAATCTTGGTGTAATGTAATTATGAGGTCCGTGTAACCACATTTGATTATTGATCATTTGTAGTGTATATACGCGGGTGTGGTGTGTATTAATTTGTTGTGTTAATTGGTCTTGTAGTCAGGAGACAGGGGTGAAGGGGATTTAATATTACAGAGATGGTGTATGTTTGTGTGTTAAATAATTGTGTTAAATTGATAACCTTCCCGGGTCAGTTTCTAAGAAGTTAGAGCTCGGAAATTATTCAGTACCAGGATTTTTAGCTTGCAGTGAAGAGGTGTTGTGACGCCTTTCAGCGAGACAAGCACACAATAGATTCAGGTCAGACCGTGTCTGGGGGTTTACATAACTGACGGCGGGTTAAGTTGGTGCGGGAGAGAGATAGGAGGGAACTGTAAATTAGTCTGACCCTTGGGCAGAAATTCTGTTTATTTCTTCTGTGTAGCTTGTGTGTAGGGGAGATTTATTAATTTTTTTTTTTTTTTTCGTACGCCCGCTAATACTCGAGGCGAAATCTCAGGTTATTATTTTATGTCTAACCTGACATTGATTTTACGTGAGTATCTCTTTATTTCTTGTACAGAGACAGGTGTCCCTCGCCATTCAGGCAAATACTCGCCGATTTCGGAGGTACCCATTGCAGCTGGGTCGGCTCAGGAGCCGCCAGTCTCTGGTCGACGACACTCCTTCAAATGTCTCGCCAGGTCTCGAGTTAATCCAGTCCAAATCCCGGTAGACGAAAAATCATCAAATGCCGTCGCCCGGGTTTGATCCTGTATCACCCGGTCGCCAGAGCTGTGTTGTAACCACTACACTAGCGCGGCTCCCATTTATTAATTTAGGGGACACCAGGGTGTAGATCAAGTTTAGGTGGTAATGTGTTACGTAATAGGAAAACTTGAATTGTGGTATATAGATGTTGTTATTATTATTTATTTATTTTTTGTTCTACAGCGTCACGGAGTGGAGGTTAGAGATAGCCCTAAGCCTACCACGGACTTTGCCTTCTAGAGAGAAGTAAGGCACGAGACATCAGTGAAAGTGAAGAAAGCTGGGTACTCGCGTGTACCGGCGCCCAGTACATCTGTAACACTGAGAGGAATTAGAAGTTCTCTTGACGTGAGGAACCTACGCCTCAGCAGGAGACTTGCCTCTAATTAAGGAGCTCTTAGCTTGCAAAGGTCAACACACTCAATCAGGTTACGTTGTCTGGTGTTTATAATACTGCCATAATAAAGCAGTAAAGCCTAAACCCGATGAGGGTTAACTCGGCATCTAAAGAGTTATCATCAGCAGTGAAAACCACTACAGCCTTGGGCAACAACATATCGCTGTAGTTAACAAGGCCCTCTTTATCAGTATCGAAGGAAAGGAGAGAGGGAAAACATACCTTTCCGTATGCTAATGAGAGGAGGTGCGTGACGGAGAAGCAACTCATCAGAGCCTCAGACGAAGATGGTAGCGTCAGAGAGGCACTGAACCGAGACAGAGGAGAGAGCGAGAAGTTAGCGAGAAACAGTAGGGTCATACAGAAATACTTAGTGGACAGCCTCTGAGTTAGCGCTGGAACGTCAATTAGTGTAGCAGTGCTTGTGATGTATTAGTCAAATGTGTAGGACAGCCTAGAGCGTTTTTTTTAGACAGTAGTTATTTAGTTAGACATCTTCAGTGAGATAGTGTGTTATAGCACGTTTCACTAGCTTTGCCCAACTTCAAAATGCTATATCTCAACGAATATATAACGCATATAAGTGACATCTTGTGTGTGAATTTGAAATGATATAGACCCTATGAATTAAATTTTTCATTAAAATGCAGCCATTGGTTTCAATTTTTGTTTCTTTGCGATATAATATCAAAATCCTACTTGCCAACACACATCACACACACACACACACACACACACACACACACACACACACATATTGAAATGTCTACAGTAAATTATACGACCTCATTTGCACATGATTGGTTTATCAAACAATTCGCATGATTTTTGCGTGAAATTGCGTGAAATTGCGTGCAATTGCACTTCTTGAACATAAAACAGTTTATATCCGGTGTTACGCACACATTGTCAATCAGAGGTGTGTCTACAACAGGAATTGTGTGATTAAGTAGGAAAAATGAGTCTGCGAGTACATTTTATGATATTACAGCAAATCACAAATAGGATTTTTAAAAGTATTTCTGCAATGAAGCTACTCGAGGAAAACTATATCATTCTATTTCAAACCCACAAAAGAGGACTATTCACGCCTTGGGGATAAGCAAACGATCATTGCACCGCTGGATAGCGACATCTGAAATTTCTAACTCCAGTGTTTTACACTAGAAAATTAGGCCAAGAGTGGTGGATAATTTTGACAGAGAATTGATCCGCAGAGAAATTTGCAATATGTTTCACAATAATGAGGCAGTGACTTTAAGGAAATTGAAAATTTGGTTAAGAAAGAATAATGACATTGATATTTCCAAATCTACGCTATGGAGGACTATTAGGAATTTGGGATTCACTTTTAGAAAATATGTTGGTGGCAGAAACCTTATTTGTGAGAAGCCTCATATAGTTGCAATGAGAAGCAAATATTTACGCGAGGTTAGAGAAATGAGAAGAGATTGTTATGATTTTGTGTATTTAGATGAAACTTGGATCAATGCGAACCACAGTAATGAACGAGAATGGCAATCATCTGATGGAACAACTAAGAGACTAGTACCAAGCAGCAAAGGACAGCGCTTAATAATTGCACATGCAGGAAGCGGCCATCATGGGCTTCTAAATAATACTGAACTCATATTTGTTTCAAAATCCACAGATAATAGGGATTAACATACAGAGATGAATGGCAAGATATTTCAAGATTGGATTGTGAATCATGTACTTCCTTCATTGGATAGACCGTCGTGTTTGATAATGGACAATGCTTCATATCACAACGTTGTGGCACCAGAAGATAAAGTTCCTAATTGATCAAGTACTAAAGATGTAATAAAGATTTGGCTGACCAAAAACAACATTCCATTCAACGAAATGTCCCTGAAGCCTGAATTACTTGGAATTGTAAAAAAAGACACAGCATACAAAGATATTTCACATAGACAAGGCAATCCATGAACATGGTCACAGATGTTTAAGTTTGCCTCCTTGCCATTCTCACTTAAACCCAATAGAATTAGTCTGGGCTAAAATTAAGGAACAGGTAGCAACAGAAAATAGAACGTTCAAATTAAAAGACGTTGAAATACTTACAAAAGCCGCCATCTCCAATATAGCCAGGGATTATTGGAAGAAATGTGAGAACCTGTGTTACAAGAGGAAGAGGAATATTGGACGAATGATGGTTTGTCCTTCATTCAGCCGAGATTGATTATCAATTTCTCAGAGACATCTGATTATGATTCGGATGAAGTTTAATTTCTTTAAAGATGACATTACCGTTATTTACAAGCACAGTAGAGGAGCAACGTTCCATTATGATATTTATGAACCGCAAAGTGGTGATACCTATTGAAATAATTAGATCAATGAAGGTCCAGTTTGGTAGCGCAATAAATGTCAATGACAAACAATGTCACGAGTATGTCGCATGTAGATCATTTAAGAAATCATCTTCAACAGGTATTCATATGCAAACAGGATGGCCACATTATTGTAATAGTAGACACGCCTATGCCTAATCAATTCACAGAATCGGTGACTGAAGTGGTAAAATTTCTTTTCTCGATACACAATAATTAGTATGCCGACAAAGATCAAAGGATTTCATTCGTTTATGGGAATTAGACAAGATGCGCAGATATAAAGTATATATTTGTTGGGTCTAACCAAAAATAACATTGTATGCAAAAAATGGCATTAATACGTTGGACGGTTAATCAGATAATTACATTTGTTTGAGGGCAAAGCTAGTGAAATGTGCTATAGTTAGTAAATATAATGTAGTCAGGAGTGGTGGCTCTTACTTAGAGACACCCCCCCCCCCCAACCACCAAGTATATTTCTTTAATCCTTAGTTGTTTTTCATGCAGGTGTGAAAGAGAGTGTGGAATTTTTTTTATATTGTGTCTTTCATTTGAATTGTTCTTTTTTCAGGTTGTGCGAACTCGCACTTTTTATTTGTTTGCTGTGGTATTGTTTGATTGTTTAATAAACTAATAAATATATACTGGATCAGTTTATCTTTAACTATACTGTACTTATAAGCTTTGTCTGTATAGTTGAGTCTGTGGAATTAGTGAAACGTTATCTCCTTTCTGGTAGTCAGAGGTGGTGAGACAGTAGCTATTACGTAAGTCACAAGTGGCGAGGGAGAGTCAATCTCGGTTCTCACCCTCGAAGCTATAAATCTCATCCTTCCACATTCACTGTCATTCTCATCTAAATCTATCTTCTCAGACTTTCTCACAACTAGTGTCTTGTCTTTTTACTCAGACAGACTCTTAACTTAAAGCTACTTCGTGACACTTATACATACCAAAATCTTAGCTGTGTGCATTTGTTTTACTGCAGCATTCACCTATCCATACCAAAATCCTAGCTGTGTACATTTGTTTCACTGCAGTATCCACTTATTCATTCCACAATCGTAGCTGTGTACATTTGTTTTACTGCAGTATCCACTTATCCATACCAAAATCTTAGCTGTGTACATTTGTTTCACTGCAGTATCCACCTATCCATACCAAAATCGTAGCTGTGTACATTTGTTTAACTGCAGTATCCATTCACGTTTGCCGAAATCAAATAAACTAGGTACTTACCTCGTCCTTTCTATTTCTGCTCTCTTTAAGGAGCATTGAACCTTCACTCTCTTGCATGAAGATTGCACCAAGGCTATTCCTGAGCTCTGCAAGTGACTTTTCCCTGTCATCATCATCATCTTCATCTTCCTTTTCGCTTCTTATGAAGCAGAGAGCCACCACTACAGCTGGTCCCCTTGCAGGAAGCCTGCACCAAGTATTCCCATGCTTTTCCAGTGGTGGTTTCTGCAACAATTAGTTTTAAATGATGAGGTTGCCATCCGCATATACAACCTCATATTAGTCACGTCGTACAACATGTCAGAGGGAATAAGTAGTCATCAGAGACCCCTCGGAACCAAACGGCACTGGTGTTTCCCTGTAGCAATTTTTTAACGATGGTGTTGCCAACAAATATATTACTAATAGTATAATCCTTTTATGATATGATTGAGGACATATCGGGTCTGTTCTTTCTTTGCCTTCCTAATTTTGGTTGCGTCCAATGGACAGAGTAGTTAGAGCGGTGGTCTCTCGCGGCAAAGGGGCCAAATTCGATTTACGGTATCGTCACGCTCCACCAGTCTACCCAGCTATAAATGGGTACCTGACTTTGAGTTAGGGAAGGAAAAGGCATCGAGGCAGAGAACTGATCACCCCCACCTCTCCATTCTGGACCTAGTACAGTGAACACTTCACTCCTCTACGGCAGTATATGCTATGGAATTACCCCCCTCCCTAATTATCTACTATTATGGGACACACTTCGCTGAAGGAAAACGAAAGAGAGGCCGACCAAAAACAACCTGGCGGAGAACTGTGGAGGCAGAGATGCAAAGAATGAACCAGAGTTGGGGCACTGTACGAAGGATGGCCGCCGACCGAGCAAAGTGGAATCAATTTGTTGTTGCCCTACAAGACGCCACCAGGCGTAATGGCCACTGACTGCTTTGACGGTCGGCGGCTAAGGATCAAAGAAGAGAAGATGGGACACACTTACAAGATAAGCTAAATTAACCTCTGCCTATGCGACATTAACCTAACGTAATTTTGGTTCTTGCATGCTTGTACATGTAGTGGATTTTGATGGTATTTGTATGGTTGTGTTATCACCTAGTGTGATGCGTGAGGTCAGCTGTGAAGACTCCTGAAATAAGTGTAGCTGTGAATGTACAGAAGACCCTTCTTGCTACCACTATACGACCTCACACATTTCTTTTTTTCTAATGAATGTGGTTACGTTAAAATCTAGGATACTGAATGTAAGGTGTTGTATTGACTTATACAAACACACACACACAGATATTAAATAATATAATATTATCAATAAAATTTAGAATACAATGAACTAAATTCAGCTGGTGAAATTTTAGAAAGTAAATCTTTTTTAAATTTATTTGTTCTGAACCAAGGTTTTATTTTGGCCAGAACATATGAAAGATTTTGAAATTTATGAGTGAATGGCATGAATAAATGGCATGATAAATAAAAGGTGTGTACGTATACAATTTTCACGATTAGTTAATATTCCTACAGTTCATAATTTTATTTTCCCTGGGAGAACGATGAATAGATGTGCTGTTGGGGTGGCTTCATCCCTCCCTGTCTATGCCTACCAAACATTGTCCATTAATGATGGAAGGAAATGGGATGTTTTAGTAGTAATTCACTTTGGGTGCTATGTCTATGAAGTTGGTGTAAATCCAGCAGACCAGCCTGCTTACGTAACTTTGAAAGAGTAATTCTGGTGCTGGAATCTGGTGGCCCCGCCTCTCCGTGCTTGGGGGCAAATATCAGGAGTCTGGTGGCCCCACCTCTCCGTGCTTGGGGCTATAATAGGCTGCTCTGACACAATGTTACTGCACGGGTCCCTCTTGTAATAATCAACACATTTGACACCACATTGGTGCCAAATAAAAAACTCACAGCTCTGCAATCAAAGTATTAGTTATGTGTCAGAATTCCATCCTCTAAATTAATTCTGGACACAACACCACACAACAACAACACCATATAGACGGGTCAGATCTCTCTGACCATACAGCACATCTTACCAAGTTGGTTTCACATAGGATAAGTTCTCCCAGACTACACATTCCGAAATATGTTTATTTGCTTCCTGCCATAAAATAGGATAGGTGATATGTTTCACTGTTCTCAACACTTAATCACCCCTTCCTAATCCTTGCTGGAGTTTATGTATTTTGTTTGTCTCTAGACCCTGGACTAGGGCGGGGGGTCTAGAGCAAATCCTTACTTGTTGTAAGGCTAGATTTCGATATGGCAGTATCAAATCACTCGAGACATTAAACAATATTTAAAATATACAAAGAAATAATTTCAATCTTACCAGATTATGAATAAAGAACACAGAAATGCTAGCAAAACTCAGCTGAGCTGCTGGCTATAGTATGGCGTCCCTGAACTTATTTCAATTTACTTCATTGGAAATCACCACACTTAAAATTTACTGTGTCTATCACTGGACAACTATTGAGGAATGGCAAAAAGCGCGTCTGAGCGCTGATAATATGATTGTCTGTGGCCAATCAATGCCTTGTGTTTTTTCAAATTCAAATTTCCTACACTAAAGTCATTTCAGTCATGCTTCAGTCAAGTATGGATTTTTATCTGTTAGTCCGTCCGTCTCTACTTGCGTTTTCACAAAAAACGTACTTGGTTTTTGAACCAACCTATCCGTCCCCTCTACAAATTTTGTCTTTAAAGTTATTTTTAGCCACAGCTCCCACCAATGTCCCTCTCTTTCATTCTAACTAGATTTGGACACTTGAGTCTCAAGGTCGCGGTTTTTGTGCAAATTAGTGACATGTTTGATTCAATGCAGTCTTTCGCTGATGTGAACAACACAGTCTTTTGTCAATGTCTTCATTATTATCTATCCGTCTGTATAAATAAAAGCATATTATTTCACTGCTCAAAATGGGCCATCCGGCCAGCTAATTTTTATATTCCTAACATTAGTATTAAGAAAAAGTTACTTTTCAAGGTTAGTTGTTTTTTTCGAAATTATTTTCTAGAATCTTCTGTGAAACGTTTGCCGCTGCATTCAAATAAAGGACAAAATATCGCAAAAACGTCCAAAAAATGACTGTTGCGTATAATAACTATGGTCCCTTTTGTCGATTTCGTTACCTTGTGTCAACTTGGGGGACGTGACTTTTCCTCCGTTCCCCCCCCTTCCCCCCCCCCCCCCCCCAATTGCATCTTTTTAGCCTTGCTAGTTTCACGCAATTTTTCAGTCATATTTTTTTCTTTTTGATCCGCCGTTCTCATCCCGTTCAAATGGTAACCGTTCTAGCAATTTAATTTCCATGGCGGGTGATGACCCGTGGCGTGGGCGATCATGCCTTCTAGTAACTTACGCATTCTTTTTATTCCTACATTTTATCCGTTGGAGATATTTTTACGTTGTATCACTGTTAATTTTATGACACATCTCCCCACTTGAAAACATGCCTACGGCAAGTTCTAAAACCAGTGATACACATAGATAAAATCTCTCCTCACGCCTGCCCTTCCTCTAATTTTGATCACAGGGGTGCCGACTGAGGAAATCTGCACCGACATTCAATTTGCCTGGGATATATTGGATACTAAACTGATAAGGTTGAAGCAATAAAGACCACCTCAGCAATCTTGCGTTTCATGCTTAGCCTGAGATAAGAATACGAGAGGCTGATGATCCGTCTCGACCACAAAAGTCCTACCATACAGATAGATTTGAAACTTCTTTATTGCCCAGATTAACGCTAAACATTCTTTTTCGCTTGTGGAGTATCCTTGTTCCGCCTTATTCAATTTGCGGCTTGCATAAGCGACTGGTTTCAGTTCCCCATCAGGTGAAGATGATCTTTGCAACAAAGCCCCTCCGAGTCCTACATTACTTGCATCGGTTCTTAAGACAAAGTCCTGTGTCAAATCAGGCAGTTTGAGAATAGGCTTGCTAGTGAGTTTTTCCTTTAACTCTTGGAACGCTAGTTCACATTGTGCAGTCCAAATAATTTTATCTGGAAGTCCCTTGCGAGTCAGATCAGTCAGAGGAGCACAAATAGAGTTAAAATCTTTGATATATTTTTGATAAAATCCGCATAACGACACGAATGATCGCACGTCCTTTTTTGTTTGTGGTCTAGGTGCTCTCTGCAGTTTTTCCAAGTTCTTGGGGTCAGGGGTCATGTTACCCTGATATACAGTGTGTCCCAAGAATTCCAACTCTTTGCATCCAATACAACATTTTGTTGGCCTAGCAGTTAAGTTCGCCTCCCTAAGCCTATTAAATAACATTTCTAGAGCTTCAATGTGTTCTTCAAATGTCTCTGTGGCGACGAGAATATCATCCATGAAATTCGTGATACATGGGTTATTCAGGGGATCCAACAATTTGCGCATCATCCTTGAAAATACACTCGGAGCATTTTTCAGTCCGAATGGTAGCATGTTGAATTCATAATGTCCATCCGAAGTGCTAAAAGCCAAATAAGGTCTCACTTCAGGCTTCACTGGAATCTGGTAATAGCCTTTACTAAGATCCACCTTTGAAAAGTATTTTGCCTTGTTCAGTCTGGCAAATAACTGTTTTGTGTCTGGTAATGGATCCACTTGTCCTTCTGTGACAGCATTCAGTTTCCTATAATCTATGCACAGTCGGTGTTCCCCAGACGGTTTTCTCAACAAGACGACACTGGAACTAAAGGGTGATTCACTGTGTGAAATGATCCCCTCCTTCAATAAATAATCTATTTCTTCCTTCAATGCCTTCTCCTTCGCGAACGGAATAGAATAGGCTCTCATACAGATTGGGTTTGAGTCTACCAGTTTCATGTCATACTGTAGCAAATTTGTATGGCCTGGTTTATCTGTTAATACATCTGTATGTTCCTCCAGAACCTGTTGAACTCTCTCCCTCTGGTTTTTAGTCAGGTGCTTACTGACTTTTACCTGTGCTGCTGTTTCACAAGGATGTAATGGGTATTCATGTGAGGTGAGTGGTTCCTTTTGCATTTGAGTTGCGATAGCTAAGGTCAGTAAGGGGGTGCTTTCCTGGAGTGGTCTGTCCAGATACTTTTTTAACAGGTTTACATGATAAACTTTCTCCTTCCCCTTTTTGTCAATTTTATAGTTTGTTCTAGACACCTTCTCTAGAACCGTATATGGACCTTGCCATCCAATTTGTAATTTATTCTGGCTACCGGGTAGTAGAAGCAGCACCTTCTCTCCCACAGCTAGTTCTCTGTCCTTTGCCTTCCTATTAAAATATGCTGCATGTTTCTTCCTGGCTTGTTTCAAATTATCATTTGCCAGTTTCCATCCAGCTTTCAAACGAGTGGTCAGTTCGTTCACGTATTGATAAGATGAGGTAACAGTCTCTTCCGCCTTCTCATCTGTCCAGGTCCTTAATAAAGCTACATCTGGATCTTTAATTTATCATACGTATTTTTCATGGAACCCGTCAGGTCCCTTCCATTAGAAGCCTTATAGTGAGGACTTTTCTTCCTAGAATCATCACTCACAAATCGACCACTACCAATTTTTCTCTTGGGTGTGTCTCCCCACTTTAGATTGCTTATGAGAGATCTTCGCTCTCTTTTTTGTTCTTCCAGTTTATATAAGTCTGACCGAGGGATTGTCATCTTATCCTGGGTAAAATTTCTTCTTTGTACTCTTCGCATAGTGGCCATGTTAATCCATTCAAGTGACGACTGGGTGTGAAAAGGGGGCTCCCATTCCACTTTGTCTACCTGAGTATAATTAGTTTTCCTTCCAGGCCTAATTTTGCCCCGTGGCGTTTCTAGGTCCTGCACATATTTTCCCTTTGTGGGTGTTCCCTCATGAAATACGCCACATGCTTCTACAAAGTTTTCAATGTCGACATTTACGTCGGGCCAATAGTATTTGCGAGCAACTTTTTGGCAGATGGTACCGGCTTTTTCATGGTCCCCATCCTTTCCAATATGTAAGCTCCTTATTAAATTTGCCCTATATACCTTGGGAAGAACCAACTGTCCGTGACCAGTGGATCTAGTTCCTGTCTTCCTATATAGCAATCTGTTCTTCATGAAATATTCCCCCTTGCTCGGAGGTGTGTGGCATTTGGGCAATTTTTTAAAACATGGCTTGAGTGTCCTATCCTCAGCCTGCGCCTTCCTCATCTTCTCTGGATGAGCATTTATAGGTTCACCTTCTTCCTCCTTCTTCTGTGACCTGGTCTGCACTGTCGCCATGATCACAGGTTTCTCGGGATTCCCCAAGAAGACGTATCTACACCCCAATATCAGAGGGTAGATTGGTTCATCTATCACTGCTGCTCTGATTTCTCCTTCCACATAGCGAGTTTTCACCGTTATCCTTGCGATGGGAAGTGTCATGAGTGGTATGTCCTTAGTCGCCCCTTGTATTTCCACTGTTTCTGTGGTATACTGACTTGGGTCTACTAGGCTAGACTTCACAACTGAATCATAATCCAAACCTGTATCATAAAGGCACCTTATGGTGACCCCATTACAAATAACATCCTCACAAACTGGGGGGTGATAAGGTTCCTGTTGTCCATTAGGATTAACCTTTAATCGTTGAGTCCCCGACTTCATTGCAGCAATGTTTGAAGGTTTCCTTCTACAAAATTCGGTGTTATGGTTATCTCTCTTGCACCATTTACACCATCTTTTTCCTTGGTTAAACGGTTTCCTTTCATTATTTTTTTGGTCATTGAACTGTGAGTTTCTGTCGCGATAGTCATTTCTTGGCCGCTCAAAGTTTGTCCTACCTCTATTACCCTGTTCTCTATTGTCAAATTTATTAAATGGCTGTGGAGCTTTAAAATTATCTATGTGCTTCTTTTTAGCACCACTTACCTCTGCCTGGGCTGCCTGATACCTCTCAGCGACATTTAAAACCTCTCCCAACTTCTCTGCACCTTGTTCCATGAGAAATTTTCTCATGTCTGGAGCCATGGACTCTCTCAATTGCTCAATCATGATCATTTCTTTAAGATCTTGGGTCTTCCCCAGAGCAGTCCATTTCTCCAAATAGGTTTCCAGTCTAGCAGAGAATTGGTGGTATGTCTCCCCAGACAACAGTTTGGCATTTCTAAATTTCTTACGATAAAATTCACCATTCTTCTCGTACCTTAATAACAGAGCCTGCTTTAACATGTCATAATTGTCTTGGTCTTCCCTGTTCATTTTAGCAAAGACTTCATAAGAAGTACCTCTCAGTCCTTGTGATAACTTTAAACTCCACCTCTCTCTAACCCATATGTAGTAGCTAATAACTCAAAACGTCCTAGGTACCCCTCTATGTCATCGTCTTTCTCAACAAAATGGTCTAAATGAAATCCCATAGCTGAGTTTGAGGCTCCCAGACTGGGCGTAGCATCTGAGGCAAAAGGGCTGGCACCATTTTCAGGAGCCTGGCCTTGTAATTCCAGCTCCCTTAGTCGTAATTCGTGCTCCCTTTGCGACCTTCTATCTTCTGCCTCCCTTTCGGCAGTCAATCTTTTTTCTTCTGCCTCCCTTTGCTGTCGTTTGTCTTCTGCCTCAATCTGCAGCCTCTTAATTTCTCTATCAGCCTCAATTTGTAACCTCTTCTCTTCAGCTACCTTTCTATCTTCCCTTTCAATATATTTATCATATTCAGCCGTTACGTATTGAATTAAAATCTGACCATCCATTCCCATCTCCTTTGCCGTTAGCACAGCAGCTGATCTGAATTTCGCCAGCTCCGCCATACTTTTTAGACAATTTAGTAATGTACAAGATAAATCTCTAACCACTAAAGTACTTCTAATTACTATAGTCTAACTAATTATAATTAACCAGTTAACTAATTAATTATTACTGGCTGTGAAGATTCACCAACTTCTAATTGCCCTATTAATTTAAAGGGACACTTTTAATTTTAAGGGAATTTTACAATTTTGTTCCCCTAATTTTATTTCTCCCACCAGGAGATCCTTATATTACTGTTTATGCTAATTATCCCGGACGAGCCCCCAATATATGTAGTGGATTTTGATGGTATTTGTATGGTTGTGTTATCACCTAGTGTGATGCGTGAGGTCAGCTGTGAAGGCTCCTGAAATAAGTGTAGCTGTGAATGTACAGAAGACCCTTCTTGCTACCACTATACGACCTCACACATTTCTTTTTTTCTAATGAATGTGGTTACGTTAAAATCTAGGGTACTGAATGTAAGGTGTTGTATTTACTTATACAAACACACACACACAGATATTAAATAATATAATATTATCAATAAAATTTAGAACACAATGAACTAAATTCAGCTGGTGAAATTTTAGAAAGTAAATCTTTTTTAAATTTATTTGTTCTGAACCAAGGTTTTATTTTGGCCGGAACATATGAAAGATTTTGAAATTTATGAGTGAATGGCATGAATAAATGGCATGATAAATAAAAGGTGTGTACGTATACAATTTTCACGATTAGTTAATATTCCTACAGTTCATAATTTTATTTTCCCTGGGAGAACGATGAATAGATGTGCTGTTGGGGTGGCTTCATCCCTCCCTGTCTATGCCTACCAAACATTGTCCATTAATGATGGAAGGAAATGGGATGTTTTAGTAGTAATTCACTTTGGGTGCTATGTCTATGAAGTTGGTGTAAATCCAGCAGACCAGCCTGCTTACGTAACTTTGAAAGAGTAGTTCTGGTGCTGGAATCTGGTGGCCCCGCCTCTCCGTGCTTGGGGGCAAATATCAGGAGTCTGGTGGCCCCACCTCTCCGTGCTTGGGGCTATAATAGGCTGCTCTGACACAATGTTACTGCACGGGTCCCTCTTGTAATAATCAACACATTTGACACCACATTGGTGCCAAATAAAAAACTCACAGCTCTGCAATCAAAGTATTAGTTATGTGTCAGAATTCCATCCTCTAAATTAATTCTGGACACAACACCACACAACAACAACACCATATAGACGGGTCAGATCTCTCTGACCATACAGCACATCTTACCAAGTTGGTTTCACATAGGATAAGTTCTCCCAGACTACACATTCCGAAATATGTTTATTTGCTTCCTGCCATAAAATAGGATAGGTGATATGTTTCACTGTTCTCAACACTTAATCACCCCTTCCTAATCCTTGCTGGAGTTTATGTATTTTGTTTGTCTCTAGACCCTGAACTAGGGCGGGGGGTCTAGAGCAAATCCTTACTTGTTGTAAGGCTAGATTTCGATATGGCAGTATCAAATCACTCGAGACATTAAACAATATTTAAAATATACAAAGAAATAATTTCAATCTTACCAGATTATGAATAAAGAACACAGAAATGCTAGCAAAACTCAGCTGAGCTGCTGGCTATAGTATGGCGTCCCTGAACTTATTTCAATTTACTTCATTGTAAATCACCACACTTAAAATTTACTGTGTCTATCACTGGACAACTATTGAGGAATGGCAAAAAGCGCGTCTGAGCGCTGATAATATGATTGTCTGTGGCCAATCAATGTCTTGTGTTTTTTCAAATTCAAATTTCCTACACTAAAGTCATTTCAGTCATGCTTCAGTCAAGTATGGATTTTTATCTGTTAGTCCGTCCGTCTCTACTTGCGTTTTCACAAAAAACGTACTTGGTTTTTGAACCAACCTATCCGTCCCCTCTACAAATTTTGTCTTTAAAGTTATTTTTAGCCACAGCTCCCACCAATGTCCCTCTCTTTCATTCTAACTAGATTTGGACACTCGAGTCTCAAGGTCGCGGTTTTTGTGCAAATTAGTGACATGTTTGATTCAATGCAGTCTTTCGCTGATGTGAACAACACAGTCTTTTGTCAATGTCTTCATTATTATCTATCCGTCTGTATAAATAAAAGCATATTATTTCACTGCTCAAAATGGGCCATCCGGCCAGCTAATTTTTATATTCCTAACATTAGTATTAAGAAAAAGTTACTTTTCAAGGTTAGTTGTTTTTTTCGAAATTATTTTCTAGAATCTTCTGTGAAACGTTTGCCGCTGCATTCAAATAAAGGACAAAATATCGCAAAAACGTCCAAAAAATGACTGTTGCGTATAATAACTATGGTCCCTTTTGTCGATTTCGTTACCTTGTGTCAACTTGGGGGACGTGACTTTTCCTCCGTTTCCCCCCCCCCCAATTGCATCTTTTTAGCCTTGCTAGTTTCACGCAATTTTTCAGTCATATTTTTTTCTTTTTGATCCGCCGTTCTCATCCCGTTCAAATGGTAACCGTTCTAGCAATTTAATTTCCATGGCGGGTGATGACCCGTGGCGTGGGCGATCATGCCTTCTAGTAACTTACGCATTCTTTTTATCCCTACATTTTATCCTTTGGAGATATTTTTACGTTGTATCACTGTTAATTTTATGACAGTACACAAAGATAACGAATTTTTGGTTTGTTTTGTTTGAAGTTTCAGAAAAGTGAGTGGAACGTTTTATTGTATTGCACCAAAAGACTTAAGAAAATAAAGCTAGACATGCATGACAGTGGAACCCACAAGGGAAAAAAGAGAATGAGGTGGTCAAGAAATAAATGGATATATATATATAGAGAGAGAAGGGTGGGGGAGGAGAAAAGGGAACACATTTGCAATGTTTTGTCAGTACCTTTTACTTTCTCTTCTTTTAAGCTGCTCCGTTATTCTGTTGAATTTATCATCATTAGTGGAGCAACCTGCTTGTACTTTCATTTTGTGGTGAGTCCATCCCTTTGACTGGCACCATGCTCTAATCTTGGACAGTTCTGTAGTCTTTGATGCGTCCTATTTGAAAATATAAGTACCAACATTTTTCTTAGTACCCACATTTTTCTTTACTTTTATTAAGCTCCCCAAGGAGCATAGGCCTTCAACAAACTTGTTCCATGTCTTCTTGTCCCGTGTCATCAGCTCAAAGTGTTTCCATATCTTCTTGTCCCGTGTCATCAGCTCAAAATGTTTCCATGTCTTCTTGTTCCGTGTCATCAGCTCAAAATGTTTCCATATCTTCTTGTCCCGTGTCATCAGCTCAAAATGTTTCCATATCTTCTTGTCCCGTGTCATCAGCTCAAAATGTTTCCATATCTTCTTGTCCCGTGTCAGCTCAAAATGTTTCCATGTCTTCTTGTTCCGTGTCATCAGCTCAAAATGTTTCCATATCTTCTTGTCCCGTGTCATCAGCTCAAAATGTTTCCATATCTTCTTGTCCCGTGTCATCAGCTCAAAATGTTTCCATGTCTTCTTGTCCCGTGTCATCAGCTCAAAATGTTTTCATGTCTTCTTCATCCCCGTCACGTCTGCCTCGAGTTCTCTTCTGTTCTATGCAAGCATCCATTTTTTAATGTCAGTAGCTATTTGTGGTTGTTGTTTTTGTTCTTTTTCCATATTCCAGAGCCATACAGTAGGACTGACTTGACATTTGAATTGAAATTTGCCATCTTTATGTTGCACCTAATTTTTTTTTATATCCATATACTAGCAACATCCCGTCAAAATTGACAGGTTTTTAATTGCAATCATCTTATCAATTTGATCCATAATAATAAGTCTGCAATACTTTAAATTACAATTGTGTCTTGAAGAAACAATCAAAAACGTACATTTTAAGGTTATTTTTAAGAAAAATGATGAGTTAAATCCGTTTCCCGAATGAAACTGGACAGAAGAGTATCTTGATTGTCTGTTGATTTAATCTGCATCTCCGCACCTTCCTGTCTCCAGTTCATGTACTGTTTATAAATTGTGTTGTTGGCTTCTTTCCATAATCAAACTGTTCATCCATACCGTCATTTGCGCACTTTTATATTTTCGGGAGAGTACATATAAGAGAAACAATACAATTATTGTCTAACTTTCAACCACAGTTGCACCCTTAGCTGTGGTTGAAAGTTAATGTACTCTCTCGAAAATAGAAAAGTGTGCAAATGACGGTGTGCATGATGTGAGCGACCGACCGACGTACGTACGACGGGAATTACGGTATTGGATTTCCCTATGCAATGAAAGTTCCTCTAGCCTGTTGTATTCTTCTTGTGATAACACTGTATGTCCCCCATCTGTGTCTATACTGCTGCGAAGGTATGATTCTAAATCTTCAAGTGATGTTTCAACCATACTTTAAAAGCAGATATTTCCGTAGGGGAGTGACTTGTTAGAGACTTCACTATAATAGGTCAAGCATCGAGAGTTGGGGTGACCATTTCTCTTCCTCGCTGCTTTTTTTCCTTCCCTAACTCAAAGTCAGGTACCCATTTACAGCAGGGTAGACTAGAGCGTGTCTGTACCGTGATTCGAACCTGGCACCTTCACTGAGAGAGACCATCGCTCTAACCACTCTGCCAATCGGATGCTCCAACCGTAATTACTTAAGTATAATACAAGTACCTCAGTGTATGATCTACTGAAACAAAAGAGCAGGAAGGGACAGTCAAAAACAAGCGCGCTTAAAAAGCCTGGCACAGCTGCAGAAAAGGCATCACGCTGGTGTAGGAACAACCGCAATAGGCTACGGAATTCAGGATAATAATTTATATACAACAAAATTGTTACTTTAACAGATTGCAATTATGGTTGAAACTAGCAATAACCCGTCAATAATGACGGAAGTAAATCAAAACCTGTGATATATTTCTAAAACATTTTTTTATTCAATATAAAAGTTATTTGATGACAACATTTTTTGTGAAAGTGTGTAGATTTGTTTCAAAGAATTTTCCCTGATAAAAAGTTTTCTTAAAAAAAACTTTCAAGTTTTCATGATTTGTTCCTCGGGTGAGAGCGACATAGAGCTGACCGTGACCGAAAATAGGTTCAGGAATGAAAACTCCTACGTGATCAAAAGATTGTCCTTGCGTCTTATTGATCGTCATTGCAAATGCTAAAATCACTGGGGATCGACGACGTCGCATCCTAAATGGCAAACTGCGCTCGCTCGGTTTTAAGTCAATACGAGGAATTAAGATGCGTTCTCCCTTATTACTGCCAGTGATAATTTCTGCATCAATGGAATTCCGATGCAGACATTTATGACCAAACGCGTGCCATTCAGTAGTCTGTTTTGGGACCCAAGACGCGTCAAAAGTGGAATGCAGTCAGCGACCCATAGCTGACTGCTTGCGTCAGGGTCAGCGAACCAGATCTGACCAAGAACCTACTTCACCTCCAAGTGATGGTCCTGGAAACAGGCTACATTACTGCAGTCTGGTTGAGAGAGTGGGGATCGAAGTGTGAAGGCAAACCCGGTACTAAAAAATGCCGTGCCGAAGTCGGATGTGTTGGACCGAAAGGCGTAGATATCGCAGCTTTGCTGTAAGCGGCGTCACATCCCAACCAACGTCCTTTTCAGGACAAACGCAGAAGAAAGAATAGTCTGTTTTTGCGTTCAGATTTCGCAATAGCGTGATACATGCAGCAATCTTTAATTTCAGCAAATGCGGTGGCATTCCTGATGGCACTGTTCGTTAAGGAACTCGATTAGGAAATCAACTGCGTCGTTGGGATCATCGGAAATCATGGTATCTATGCTCCAATTGTGACAGTACTTGTGATGGCCAAGTCATCTAGTTTCAAGACTCGCTCTCGCAAGAGATGGAATTTCCTAGATGTTCTATTTTCAACCCAGGTTTTCTTGAAACTCATGTATGATGAAGACTTTCAGCCTTGGTGACACCATTTACTTTTATTATTTAATACTGGCACCACTGTTTTTCTGAAATGATACTTGCAGCACAGTTTATTTGAATTATACTAGCAATACTGTTCTTCTTATACAATGTAGGCAATACTGTTTTTCATATCTTATGCTGGCAGTACTGTTTTTCATATGCAAGGCAGGCAATACCGTTTTCCTATATTGTGCTGGTAGTATTGTTTATCATATACAGTGCAAGCAATACATATTTGTTAATTTGTGCCGGATCAGAGACCGTATGAGCCTACAAATGACCCACTTATTTCTCAATCAGCTCACTGTTAAGCATGCTCATGTTTAGTGACCCAAATGTTGAAATGTCAGAGGGTTGCCCGTTTTTCAACCTTTCTGTCCGTAAAAACCACACAACACCTGTATTCTCGTTCCCTGAAACGCATTTAATACTCTGTTTTTGTCTCTGTCCGTTCTAGGCACTAACATCCATTGAAGTATACAAGATAAACTTAAACTTTCTAGCTACTAATTCCAACATAATCAACGTGACGACCTTCTGCCCCAAAAACCAAACCCGGACCTGTCTCTCCAAAACAAACCAACTTAACCCCCTTTCTTTTTCTTTTTCCGGTCCTGGCCGTTTTGTTTACCCACACCAGATTTGATGACGTCATTCTTTTATGATTATTGTTAAAGTAACTAGCTAGTCTGTAATACAATATTCTACTTAATAGTAGCGCTATTCGCGCTTAAGTATTAGGAGTAGGCCTACCTGTCACACAATAAACCGTTTCATTTCCAGCGAGTAGCTCCAACAATAAGTCTGCAATACTTTAAATTAAAATGTTGTCTTGAAGAAACAATCAAAAACTTACATTTTAAGGTTATTTTTAACAAAATGATGAGTTAAATCCGTTTCCGGAATGAAACTGGGTTCTACAATCAAAAACTTACATTTTATTCATATGTCACTGTCACTCACTTTGTTGTTGCACAATTCACCGACTTTTCTTCGTTGAGTGTTACTATTTTCGGGAGAGTACATATAAGGGAAACAATACAATTAATGTCTAACTTTCAACCACAGTTGCATCCCTTAGATGTGACCGACGTACAAGCGGAGGCAATAATGGAGTTTGATATCACTACAAGCTGGAAGAATGAATAAAATCAGGAGTGAATTTAAAAGTCGCAACCAATGTGGAACGGGCTCAATTCCCAGTGCAGGCGGAAAACATGACAAAAGGGGGCTGATACTTGGAAGTCATGACCCAACTGGGCCTGCCTCATTTATAGTGTAAAGGAGATAAAAGAGCCGAAATACTTGTCTGATGGAGGGACACTTCTGGTGATCAGATTCCCTTAAAGGTTTGTGTAGAGTTTGTGCCTTTAAAAAATGTACATCAAGTCCTCCTGTCCTGGTGCTGTCCACTTAATTTCCTTCCATATCTTTTTTTATCGCAGTCATTTCTGTCTTCAGTTCACTTTTTCACATGCTTTTTGGCCTCCCTATACTACTGTAAACCTGGAGATTCAAGAACAAGGACTTCCTTGTAATGCTTTCAACAGGTTTCTTCAGTGCGTGTCCTACTCATAGTCATACAGCGTGTTTTACATTGTGAAAAAATGCATGAGTTATTTATAGTACGTTGGCTAGTTGATATACGAGTAAAAGCAAATGTATATTCGTCATTGCGGCAGTCTTGTTGCGTGTGTAAATGTCGGAAGACAGACGTATTAAATATTAACTCGTAACAACCTAGAGGCACAAACAAACTGATATCACACCTAATGAAGGAAGAGCACAGCTAATTCCAATCCCTTTTTTACTAGACATAACACCATATCCAAAACACGGCTTGAGTGGACAATTGAGAAACTTTGTAACATCTCTACACTGCCTTACAACAGGCTACAAATATCACGCCATACCGGCAAAGTCAAATGTGACCACAATAACTTATACATAAACAAACTTCATAATTGCGTGCTAACACAAGCTAGGTTCGACTCAAGAAAAACCAGCCAGACAAAATAGCTGGAGAAACATCTAGCCTACAGCAGGAACACTTTTAGCAAACATCTGGATAGGATAACCGCAAAAAACAAAATGTCTCCCCCGGCTTCATGACAGCTTTCCACAAGCGAGCTTTTGAAACTGACTCATTTTCAATCTGCACCGTGGTCCCTGACCACCTGACCAAATCACGTGATCTCGGGTTCATGAGAACTGAACAGATCATGACTAAAGCTCTGAGCTGTCAAAAACCACATGTCGGCTATGTCCATAAGTCATCGTCATCATCTTTTCCATTTTTTTAATCCTGAAAGAACATGGGGGCACCACTAAATCTGGTCTCCTTTCAGGAAGCCTGTGCTGAACCATTTTTATGTGGTCTTGCTGTCGTAGTTTCTGTAACCATTTGATTTACATGATGAGGTTGTCAGCTTTACGCTTAATCTCTCTTTAGTTACCATTATAAAATGCTGACGTATATTCATCTTCATCACTTTTCATTGCACTTCTTAAGGAGCATTCAGCCCCCACCATAGCTGGTGCCCTTGAAGGACGGAAGCTCCAAGTACTCACATGCTCCTGCAATGATGGTTTATATGGCACTTAGATGACTTTGCCAGCCCCATAACCAACTTCATAATAGTCGCACTGTACGACATGCCAGAGCTTACAGTAGTCCTATTCTTTGTCTCTTCAGAGACCCCGTGGAAGTACACGCGACCTAAGTATATTAGTTTCTATTTTTTTTTTTTTTTATTACATCTGAAATCTTTCTTCTACCTACTGCATTTCCCATAAAGCTTTGTACGCAGGGTTGATTACACATTTGCCGTATGCGCAGTCGCGTTGTGCTTCTGAAAGATGCTTGTCATCCCCTTGATATTTTTTCCTCTTGTGTCATCCTTTGTTTCTGATCTTTTCTTATTTTGGATGCTATGCCCATTTATCACTCTTCAGCTCCCCTAGGCAACATCCTCAGCAACGAAGAGGCTGACAGATTGCCAAAGAAAGGTGGAAAGCTACATTAGCTTGATACTAGCATTACTTTCGAAGAGGCAAAAAAAGGTTTATTGTTGCTGTCATTTTCGACGGAGTCATCTGTCAAGTTATTTGCTTATGTTTGTATCATAAGTATAATTGTGTCTTTACCTGCGATGTCAGGTTGATTAGGGGTTGTCTTCCCTTGTTTATTCATTCATTGTGTTTGACCTTTAGGGTCAGAGGTTGACAGTTCGGCGTAGGCCTATGGGAAGGTTTTTTAAGCGGGAGTGAGATATACTTCCGGGAAGCCGGGAGGTCCTGTTTTTCTGAAGGGACCAAGAGTCCATTGTTTTTCGGGGAGAATCTTCGAAGTAACTGCTATGGCAGTTTTCCCCAGTGAATCTCTGTGCGTCGGGATGACGACAGAATTCCTTGTGTAGTTCTGAGGATTCATTTACCAGGTAATACCGACCTTTATGCATTATTACGCTTTTCGGTGGCAGAACATGTAAAGGATTACCTAGGGTGAACAGCAGTTCACGGATCCGCCATTTCAGAACTTATATATTTGTGCTCGAGGTAGCCATCCAAGACTGTTAGTCTTATATTGTCCAGAAATCCAGTGACGAAGATATATTGTGGGAGCCGCAGATTGGCGGAACTTCTATCTACAATAAGTATTACTGCAGGGTTGATGATAACCTATTTAACAGAAGTACACGGCCGACGTCAGGACGAGGCCTGTGCTTTCGGCTATTATACTACAGCCTGATATGTGCAATTGGCAGGGAGTGCCAAGTTGCACCTATGTGTCATAGTAACTAAGGCATCTGACGCGTTTAGTCAGAGACGCCAAGGGCGACGCTACGAACTGTCATTATTGAAGAACTTTGCTATTGACCATGCACGTCTATTCTGATGTTTACCTTTTTGAATGCCAAATGTATACCTATCGATGTCAGGTCAGCATGACCTTGTTACACTGACTGTTCCTGTTGATATTATGTGTGTTCCCGTCAATAAATGTCTTGAAACATGCCTGCAGTGTCAAAGCATCCTTGATTACTGCATGTGAGAGTATGGGTTGCAGGATCTACATCTATACGAGCCTAAACACATTCGCGTCTTCATTCGCACCCACACTCAATTCATCATACGCTCGCACTACACATCTAACAACATGTATACTGTCTTGGGCCAGTGATCACATCAACAAGAAAAAAAAGACAGTTACATTTCTGGTGGACCAGTTACGTGGGCTCTTATGATACATTTCTTGTCGCCAATGTGGCCTAGAAACTTACATTTCTGATGGACCAGATCTGTGGGTTTAAAAAGAACAGAGCGAGCATTTGACATTATTGTTGACATTTATGGATCCAGAAATTTACATTCCTGGTTGGCTGTTACATGTATGATGTCTCCAGTTTTGTCGAGAAAGTTACAAGAAGGACAAGTACACATTACACTTCTGATCTGTGGGTCTAAGCTACACACGGGACAGCCGTAACACACAGCGCTAATTCTACACTTGCAAGTTTTGGCTACAACAGGACAGATATAGGTCATCAACGGTTGACACAAATAAACAGTACGAGCATTTATATTATAATGCTACATAAAGCATAACAAGACAAGTACTGAAGTGAACTACTAGGCATTTGCTACGTGGACCATAACTGCATAGAAGGCGGGTTCCTATTGTAAACAGTACTGCGGGTTGTTACACGTTTCATTCAACAACAGACTTTTCTAGGTCAGAGCATTCAAGCTACATTGTTGGAGGTCAAGTGTCTGTAAACAGTACGTGGAAATTGTAAACATTCAATGTGCAAGCCCTAATTTGAGAAGGTCATAGTAACTTTGGTTCGTGAATACCACTTTATGTTACAGTGGATTTGACGTTCAGTGCGCGTTTGACATTTCGTTTCTGTGTTCGCAAGGAGCAAGAAATTTATTTTAGTTTCAGCTGTGACTGAACTTGTTCTGCAACACATTGAAATTGATTGCTATATGTTTATGTCACTTCTACTGTTTTTGTGTATTTTTCTGCGGGTTTTTCGGTTGGTGGGTCTTACGGTAAATATGCCACTTGATCGAGGCTTACTGTAAGCGGTCTGTAGGTGCAAATTTTCTTAATTTGGAAATTTGCTAGTGACAATTGGTCGCTATTGATGTTAGCTGTGATGTAATTGTACTTAACGTTGTTTTTGTAATATTTTGTCTGTTTTTCAGTTTTGATTGTCGATTTGTTTTGTTTGTATTCTGTAGGTCTCTCCTTTCTTGTGTATTTCTCTACACATTTTTGGTTAAAACAGTGTTGCCATTTGTATTGTTTTGTATTTTTGTCTTTGTATTTTTTTTTTGGTTGTACTACATTACTGTCATGCACAGTCTACATACACATACTTGGTCATGTTTTGATATTATTGATAAGGTAGACTCTTCATATAGAGTTTGTTAATAAAATATTATTATATAAGATATTTATACAAGTTCTTTGATAAAAGACTTGTTATCTACAAAGATTGAGACAAGGTGAAATACATATTCAAGTTCTTTATAAAAAAGACTTGTGCCCATAGTGAGTGGGATATAAGGGAATTTTTTTTCCACAGGTACTCAGGTGATTTTTTGGGTACATTATAAACAAGAGGAACATACAAAGTCTTTGTCTAAGACTAAGACAGTAAAATAAAGTGAAGTGAGTATACAAGTCTAGCATTTCAGACTTGTCTCCCATTGAAGTGGGATAAGGTAATTTATTTAATTTTTTTTCAGGTTTCTGATCTCAGTAGACAAGATGTCTACATTGGACTACTTTATTACGCAAGGGAGAGCCCTTGATAAGACTGGTCAACAGTTAGAACAGTGGGCTGTTGCTCAGTATGACAAAGCATTAGCTGCTGAAGAGAAAAGATTAGAAAGAGAAGCTGCGGCTGAACAAAAAAGGCTAGACAGAGAAGCTGATATTGCTGCTGAACAAAAGAAATTGCAGATGCAGGTGGAGGAAAGGAGATTTGAAGCTGAACAAAAGAGATTAGACAAAGAATCTGAACAAAGGAGATTAGACAAAGAAGCTGCTACAGAGGAGAGGAAAGCTCAAGCTGAGGCTGAAATTAGAAAAATGGAACATGAGGAAAGAAAACAGAAGATGGAACTTGATGAAAAACTCGCAACTTTGGAGTTAGAGAAATTGAAATTGGCGAGTACGGGTGCTCAGCAAACAACTTCGAGTACGACAAGGGAGTTTGTTAGTAGGATTAAATTGCCTCATTTCAATCCTTTAAAGGATGACGTAGCAGATTATCTAGATAGATTCCAATTTTTGTGCGATACGCATAACATAAAAAAGGAAAAATATGTTGAACAACTGATGCCATTTTTTACAGGTGACACAGTGACTACTCTTATGACAATAGACGAACATGAGAGGACTAATTATGATGTTGTCAGGGCAGCATTGCTAAAAAAATACCAATTAAAACAAGAAGACTATCGTCTTCGTTTTAGGACAATGTTGCCAGAAAATGGAGTAGATTTCTCTGATTTTGTTACAAAGATACGTCGTACATTTACACGATGGGTTGAGTTGTCTCAGATTGAGAAAACATATGAAGGTCTAATGGACTTATTATTGCGAGATAAGGTTTTGTCATCTGTTAATGATTCTTTTCTTGCATTCCTTCATGAGCGTAAGCCTAAAAACTTAAAAGAAATGGAGGAATACTGTTGTCAGTATGCCACAGCACATCCCCATGCTACAGTTAGCAATTCTAAAGTGAAAGAAGGGTTGCCAGCTGCTTCGGCAACACCATATGGCCCTAATTTCAGAAAAAAATTTCAGGGTGCTCAACAAAATTGGAATAGGGGAAGTAATCAAAATTACACTCAGAAGCGGAGTAATCCAACACATGATGGTTCTTCGTCTATGCAGTGGAGACAAGATGGTAGTTCTCGTAATTTTAGTGGTAATAATTTGAGACACTTTCGCAAAGGCTATCCAAATAATAACTATTCAAATTTTCGAGGTAATCATTCTCGACGTCAAGATTATGACGATGGTGAATTTAGAAACCGGGATTCAAACCGGAATGATGAGTACAATAGACAATATGATCACAATTACAGGGGAAATGATAGTCGAAATAATTACAGGGGAAATGATAGTCAAAATAATTACAGGGGAAATGATAATCGAGGTAGACCTAGGTTTAACAAGAAAAGACCTTACCAACAGGCAAACTCTGCGCAACAAGAGTTTGATGGAGCCTGTAATACAGTAAATGATAGTGGTAACTCTAGGGCTATCACTGGTTGTGCTTTCGATTTTGGGAGAGCAACTGAATGCCCCCAATGCTTAACATTGTTTGACTCATCAACTGTATCTACGCTAAGTTGTGGTCACCCTCTTCCTGCTCTACCTGCTACAGTTGCGCATGATGGGAGAGGATCTCTCATCTTAGATAAAGGTCTAATAAATGATAGGCTAGTCTCAGTACTTTTCGATTCGGGATGTACTACCGTCGGGGTTAAGGAGTCTCTGATAGATCCTTGCTGTGCCACGGGAAAAACAATCAAATGTGTTACATTTGGTGGTACTATGGAAAGCTATCCTACTGCTATTATTAGGATTGACACTCCTTTCTTCACAGGAGATGTCCATGCATGTCTTCTTCCTAATCCTATTGCGGATCTTATAATCGGTCGTATTCATGGGGTTAAGGAATGCACCCCGCAACAAATTTCTAGTTGGGAAGAAAGAAACATTCAAACGGTCAATGCAGTGGTGACAAGAGCTCAAGCTCTTAATCCCCCAACTTCATCTGATAATAGTAATGAAGTTGATAGCCAAGACGAGCACTTGGTGATTTCCCA
Source organism: Oreohelix idahoensis (assembly GCA_024509875.1). Taxonomy (NCBI): domain Eukaryota; kingdom Metazoa; phylum Mollusca; class Gastropoda; order Stylommatophora; family Oreohelicidae; genus Oreohelix; species Oreohelix idahoensis. The sequence continues at coordinate 429,564 of JAMPIV010014846.1, read as the reverse complement.
TGACTCGTTTGTTAAACGTCAAGAAGAGGATCCTTCTTTGAAGAAATACTTCCTTCTTGCAAAGAAAGGGGATCCCAATCAAAATACGAATCACAAATCGTATATCACTATGAAGAATGGTATATTGGTACGAATGGTACAACACTCGGACAAGTCTATGCACTCGCAAATTCTTGTGCCTAAGTGTATGAGAGCCTTAATTCTTCGGCATGCACACGATTCTCAGTGTGCTGGACACATGGGTTTTTCCAGAACTAAAACTAGAGTCCTTGCGTCATTCTTTTGGCCATTCGTGAATAAAGACATCCGAATTTATTGCCGATCTTGCAAAATTTGTCAAGAGGTCAAGTCTAGGGGTCCGAGACATGCTGCTCCTATTCAGGCTGCAGATATTCCGATTCGGCCGTTTCAGAAAATGGCTATAGACATCATTGGTCCGTTCAAAATTAAGTCAGCCAGAGGACACCAATTTATCCTCACTTGCGTGGACATGTGCACGCGTTGGCCAGAGGCTATTCCTCTGAAGAGCATATCAACTGTCGATATCGCTGATGCTCTTTGGCTCGTATTTTCTCGTCTGGGATTCCCCGGAGAAATACTGTCGGATCACGGCACTCAGTTAATTTCGGACGTTATGTCTCAGGTAATGGCTACGCTAGACATTAAAAGGTCTCTCAGTAGTATTTATCATCCAATGTCCAATGGATTGGTAGAACGTCTTAACAGGACACTAAAGAACTTACTTGGCAAGATAACGGAGGATCATCCTGAAGATTGGGACAGGGTTTTACCTGCAGTCCTCTTTGCCTATAGAGAGGTTCCCAACGAGCATACAGGGTTTTCTCCTTTCGAACTTGTCTTTGGCGCGCAACCGCGCGGGCCAATGTCCTTGTTACACGATTTGATAACTTCCGATAATATTGACGATGATACACAATCGTCATATGAATATGTTATAGCTCTTAGAGAAAAGATTATCGAATCGTGCAGGTTAGCAACTTCATCTTCCGAATTTGCGAAAGAAAAAGCTAGGCGATTTGCTAATAAGAAAAGACGCCTACGTCAACTTTGTCCTGGAGACAAAGCATATGTCTTACTGCCCTCAAGAGAGAATAGACTTCTCATTTCTTGGAAGGGTCCATACACTATAGTCTCGAAAATTTCTGATGTCGACTATATTGTCGATGTGGATGGAAGGCATAAAACCTTCCATATAAATATGCTAACAGAGTTTATTGAACGTCCAGACTATTTACAGCCTATTTTCCAGGCGACGGACGACTCTCCAGTCCAACATGGTCACATCTCATCCCTGTCCGTTATACAGGATGAGGAAACTATTTTTTCTGACGTGAACTTACCTCTTCCTGCGATTCCACTTACTTCAACGGAATCGTGGAGAGACGTTACAGTCTCTTCTAACTTGTCTTTTGAGGAACAACGTCAAGTATCCTCTACGTTACAATCATATCAGGATGTCCTTACCGACATTCCTGGACACACAGATGTCATAGAACATGACATCATACTTACTGATCGTAATCCGATCAGAGTAAGACCATACCCAATACCTATTCATTTTCAAGCACAAGTCGAGAAAGAATTGGATGAAATGATTCAACTACAAATAATTGAACCATCCACTTCAGCTTATTCTTCGTCGATAGTTATTGTTCGAAAGAAAGACAATAACATACGTCTTTGCGTTGATTATCGCAAATTAAATCAAGTTACGAAGTTCGATGCTGAACCTATGCCGTTATTAGATGATCTACTTATTAGACTTTCTAAAGCTAAATTCTTTACTAAACTAGACTTGTCGAAAGGTTATTGGCAAGTCCCACTGACGGAACACGCCAAACCTCTCACTGCTTTTTCGACACCTAGGGGTCTGTTTCAATGGAATTTTATGCCTTTCGGGCTTATGAACGTTTGGTAGCAGATCGCTTTGTGTGGATTTTTAACAATGGTATAAACGCCGTACCGTTCAGAAAGCAATGGCAAACTACTGAATGAAAAAAATTGCCTAGAAAAATCACAAACAGCCAATAAAATCTGGGGTTGATTGCCACGTGACCTGTATAGGATAAGATCCTAATTTTATTAACCTTCAGCACGTCATGGAGCGAGGGCCGGAATATGCAATAAGCTAGGCTAAGTGGGCTGAAGCCTAGTGGCCCGGAGAACTTCGGGGCCTGTGCATAAGTTTAAAAAAATGTTTAATGCATAGACTTTTCAATAAAATGTGTTTATTGTGTTCACCTTAATAATAATAAAAATAATACCAACACAAAATCGCTTCACTAAAGCATGCAAGGACTTTGGCCTCACAATAAGTCTAAAGAAAACGAATGTGCTGAGTCAGGATGTGGGTGCTGCACCAGTTATCACTATCGATAACTATGAATTGGCAGTGGTGCACCACTTCACATACCTAGGGTCTACCATCAATGACAAACTCTCACTGGATACAGAAATCGACAGCCGCATTGGCAAAGCTGCAGCTACCTTTGCCCGCCTCACATCGCGTGTTTGGGGAAACTCTAAACTCACAATGAAGACCAAAGCTGCGGTATATAATGCCTGCGTCACCAGCACACTCCTATATGGCAGCGAGACCTGGACGACCTATGCTAAGCAAGAAAGAAGGCTCAATACCTTCCATTTGCGGTGTCTACGCCGCATCCTCGGCATCTCGTGGAAAGATAAAGTGACAAATGTCGAGGTGTTGTCACGTGCTGGCCTTCAAAGTATGTATACGCTTCTTAGACAGCGCAGACTTCGCTGGCTTGGCCATGTTCGCCGCATGGAAGATGGTCGCATCCCAAAAGATATCTTCTATGGACAATTAGCAGATGGCAAGAGAACAGTTGGGCGACCACAGCTGAGGTTCAAAGATGTGTGCAAGAGAGATATGAGGGCACTGGACATGGATCCAGCAACATGGGAGGATGAAGCTGCCGATCGCACTAAGTGGCGATGCTATTTACGGCGCCACCTCAGATTGGGCGAAGAGAGGCTCACACAAGAAGCAGAGGTGAGGAGAAAACGTCGAAAAGAGCACCAGGAAAATAAGCAGCTGAGGGCTGTCACCTCAGGGGCGCATTCCCATGGTCAGTTATGACTGAAGGGGCTATTATTATTATTATTATTAATACCAACACACATTAATTTTAAAAAATAATTACTAATAAAAGAGGTAAGCAGTGATAAGTTAGTTGCTTATCCTTTACAGGACGTGGCAATCAACCCCAGCTTTTATTGGCTGTTTGTGATTTTTCTAGGCAATTTTTTTCATTCAGTAGTTTGCCATTGCTTTCTGAATGGTACGGCGCTTATACCATTGTTAAAAATCCACACAAAGCGATTTGCTACCAAACCGCCTGCAGCAGGTTTCGAACCTGGTATATCTGGATTCTGTTTCGGTAACAATAGGATTATTGGGTATAAAATGGACAAATGAAAAATTCCTGGGGGACCTGGATTTCGCAGATGATGTAGCATTCTTAAGTTCAACACCAAGACAATCCCAAGAAGCAATAAATAATTTGTGTCATCTCTCGGTTAAAATAGGTCTCCAAATAAATGCCTCTAAAACTAAAGCTATGATCTTTTCTAACGAGACCTTTGATATCATCTTGAACGGGGAAAAACTACAGAAAGTTGAAAGTTTCAATTATTTAGGCAGTAAAATGACTCAGGATGGTGACACAACAAGAGAAATACATACTAGAATTGCTTTGGCAGCTAGCGCCTTCAATAGATTATCTAACATTTGGAAATTACGATCATTGAATATACATACCAAGCTTCGTCTGTTTAATTCAAATGTTATCTCAGTGTTAACATACGGCTGTGAGAGTTGGAAAATAACAAAATCATTGGAGAACAAGCTGAATACATTCGAGAACAAATGTCTTAGAAAACTCATGAACATCAGTTGGAAAGAATTCAAGACTAATCGACAAATAAGAGAAGACTCTAGGCAGAAATATGTCTCCGACTATATAAGGAAAAGACGATGGTCATATATCGGTCATGTCCTACGAATGCAAAACAACAGAATACCACTACAGGCGCTCACTTGGGTTCCTGAGGGTAAGAGGAAAAAAGGAAGACCAAAAGAAACACTCAGAAGAACAATAATAAGAGAAGGAAGAACGTTGGGCCTAAATAATGTGCAAGAGCTAAGAGGAGTGGCGTCACAACGAACAACCTGGAGAGCACTGGTTTCTGCCTTATGCGCCGTGTTTGGTTCTTAAAGAATTTATTATTATTATTATGATATCTGGATTATGAAACTGCGTTCATATCCATTAGGCCACAGACGCAGTGATAACAATCTAAAATACCAGTTTATTAATAATACTAGAATATGCCATCACTACGCTACAGGATTTGAAAAATAATATTAAAATTATTGTCTGTACAGAATACGATCAACAACTATAATCAATATACGGCGTACCAGTACAGAATACGATCAACAACTATAATCAATATACGGCGTATCTGTACAGAATACGATCAACAACTATAATCAATATACGGCGTATCTGTACAGAATATGATCAACAACTATAATCAATATACGGCGTATTTGTACAGAATACGATCAACAACTATAATCAATATACGGCGTATCTGTACAGAATACGATCAACAGCTATAATCAATATACGGCGTATCTGTACAGAATACGATTAACAGCTATAATCAATATACGGCGTATCTGTACTAAAAACGTAACTACTTATATCATCAGTACCCTTCAGCGTCTCAAGCGTCATAGGCCTTCAACAACGATGTGTCAGCTCCTCCTGTCATATTCTATCCACTCAAGATCTTTCCATGTTTTCTTTATTCCTTCTGTTTCTGTCTCCAAAACTTGGGGCATAATATGACGTTTATCGTAGGAACAAAGGAAATTAAAAGGATATAAATAAAAGCGTGTGTATCTTGAGACCACTACTTTCCGCTCGGCGCTAGGGCCCCCGTTACAGGCCACGGTCCACCCGAGCGGTAGTTACGCCACTGAAGGCAGCTAATAGACCTCTTGTACCTATTTCTACATGTTACACATTATTTCATTTATGCAAAGAGCTAAGAATGACCTTTCTTATGATATCACACTGCTTACAAATTATTGTCACAAGCTTTCTACTGCGGTGGCAGTTAACATACAATAGGAATTAAATGAACAGATAACTAAAATGGCCTTACCTTAGTCGTGGAAGCCACATTTTTGTCATTGTTGCACTTCTGTGCGTTGAATAACGGAGAATAATCTGTGCGTCTTGCAGACGTTTCTTCACTATTAACTATCCAACGTGCTATTAGAATGTTGGATGTTGCAACAAATTTATCACCGTCACGTGTGTGGCTATTGGGGCCATTTATATTCTTGGTCTGGGAATGTGAATTGTTGCACTTGGGATATAGAGTTGTCTCTCTTGACTTCATAGGTGAGACTTTATGACAGTCTGTTTCACTGTCACTATCACTTGAGCCAATTAAATACATTTTACGAGTGGGACCGGCCACACGGATGTAGACATGATGGGCTTCCTCTCTTGAATCGTTAATGACTTTATAAGTCGAACTGCCAACTTGATTTTTCACTTGGTCAGTGACTCTACAAGTCACAGTACTGTCCGTGCTCAAATTTATTGGTCTGTCATGATCGTTAACTGAGTCTAGCGTGTAATGCCTGCCTGTGCCTTTTGATTTTCCCATGTTAAAGTCATAGGAACATTTAACCTTTTGTGAACGCTGCTTATTTTCACTTGCTGTATTTGGACCACCGCTGCTCATCTCTTCTGTGCAGCTTTTGTGTTTGTCTATCTTCTGCTTCTTGACCTCTCCATTTTTATCTGAAACTGAGAGTGACTTTCCTTCCTTATCTTCTTCTCTACTCGTTGGGGTAAATTGTTTAAAGTGCGTTTTGTTCTCTGAATTTTCGAGTATATCTAAGTCACCAACAACTCCACATCTAATTTCATCAATATCATTGGTCTTTTCATCTACAACTTTTATCTTTACATATCGCTTGGGTTTGTAAGATGTGAGATCATTCCGAAGATTGTCAGTGCTGTCTTCAAAAAATTCTTTTGCCGTGCTCTGTTTTAATTTTTTCGTACCCATCATGTTACTAAATGATGCTGATGAATAATCGATGATTGATTCTTGGTGAGCTTTGTGCTCAGATTTTGTTGGTGTTAACATATTAACATTATCTACATTCTTTATCTCTTCATATTTCTTGGGTTTGTGCGATGTAACATCATTATGGAGACTATCAGAGCTTTCAAATTCACTTATATCTGTTTCAGTAACAACTGCATATTTAATTTCTTCAATATCTGTGTCCTTTTCATCTACAACTTTTATATGTACACATCGCTTGTGTTTGTAAGGTGTAACATCATTCCGAAGAGTATCAGTGCTTTCGAATTCAATGTCAGAGTCTTCTGAAGATTCTTTTCTTGTGCACAGTTTTAATCTTTTCCGTCCCCTCGTTTTACTAAATGATGTAGATGAATAATCCGTGACTGGTTCTTGGTAAGTACTGTGTTCAGCATTTAACCCTGTTACAACATCAACTCTAGCTACATTTTTTATCTCAGCATATCGCTTACGTTTGACCGGTGTAAAATCCTTCTCTAGATAATCGGTGCTTTTGTGTTCACTAACAGAGTCATCAAAAATATCTTTTCTTGTGCTCCGTCTTAATCTTTTCCTACCTCTCATTTTACTAAATGATAGAGAAGAATAATCGCTGAGTGATTCTTGGTCAGCATTGTGCTCAGGTTTCATTACTGGTACAAAATCAGAACTGGTTTGGCCACTTTCTTCACCGTCACAGTCTACCCATGATTCCTGTTCCAGACTGCCTTTATCGCTTTTTAACAATGAATCATGAATTGGTTGCTTAGATGAACTGCCCAGGCACTCGTGATCTGACACCAAATTTCTTGTCACTGATTCCTGTTTTCGCATGTTTTCTTGTGCCCTAGATCTCAGCCTCCTCTCTGCCGCATTCATAAAGACGTTTCCCATGTTATTGTCACAATTTAAAGTCAATTGAAAATCAGTTTTGTATTGTTGTGTACGCACGACATTCACCCGATCTATCTCTTCCCCGCTAAAACAGCTATGACTTCTAGGCAGGTCCATATTGGTAATCACGCAGGTCTCAAACAGGGAATCAGAAAAAGGATGCACAGACAAACTATCAGGTCCCTCAGTGTCTTGTGCCAAATGTCTCGTTGATGATCTCTGGTTTTGAAGTCTGTCTTGTGTCATAGATCTCAGCCATCTCTTTGCGACATTTGAACAAATATTTTCCACTTTGTTCTTACCGTTTGAACTTGACTGAACTACAAAAACAGTTTTCTTTTCTTTTGTGCACTCCTCATTCACCGTATCTTTCTCTTTGCCACTAACACTGTTAGGACCTTCAGGTAAGCCAATATCGGTAATCACGCAGGCCTCACTGTTGTCTGACCTAACATCAGTTCCAAACAAGGAATCAGGAAAAGGCTGCACAGACAAACTATCAAGGCACTCAGTGTCTTGTGCCAAATGTCTCGTTGCTGATTTCTCGTTTTGAAGTTTGTCTTGTGTCCTAGATCTCAGCGACTTCTTTGTCACATTTGAACAAATATTTTCCACTTTGTTCTTACCGTTTGAACTTGACTCAACTACAAAAACAGTTTTCTTTTCTTGTGTGCACTCCTCATTCACCGTATCTTTCTCTTTGCCACTAACACAGTTAGGACCTTCAGGTAAGCCAATATCGGAAATCACGCAGGCCTCACTGTTGTCTAACCTAACATCAGTTCCAAACAAGGAATCAGGAAAAGCAGACAATCTATCAAGGCACTCAGTGTCTTGTGCCAAATGTCTCGTTGCTGATTTCTCGTTTTGAAGTTTGTCTTGTGTCCTAGATCTCAGCGACCTCTTTGTCACATTTGAACAAATATTTTCCACTTTGTTCTTACCGTTTGAACTTGACTGAACTACAAAAACAGTTTTCTTTTCTTGTATGCACTCCTCATTCACCGTATCTTTCTCTTTGCCACTAACACAGTTAGGACCTTCAGGTAAGCCAATATCGGAAATCACGCAGGCCTCACTGTTGTCTAACCTAACATCAGTTCCAAACAAGGAATCAGGAAAAGGCTGCACAGAGAAACTATCAAGGCACTCAGTGTCTTGTGCCAAATGTCTCGTTGATGATCTCTGGTTTTCAAGTTTGTCTTGTGTCATAGATCTCAGCCACCTCTTTGCGACATTTGAGCAAATATTTTCCACTTTGTTCTTACCGTTTGAACTTGACTCAACTACAAAAACAGTTTTCTTTTCTTGTATGCACTCCTCATTCACCGTATCTTTCTCTTTGCCACTAACACAGTTAGGACCTTCAGGTAAGCCAATATCGGAAATCACGCAGGCCTCACTGTTGTCTAACCTAACATCAGTTCCAAACAAGGAATCAGGAAAAGGCTGCACAGAGAAACTATCAAGGCACTCAGTGTCTTGTGCCAAATGTCTCGTTGTTGATTTCTCGTTTTGAAGTTTGTCTTGTGTCCTAGATCTCAGCGACCTCTTTGTCACATTTGAACAAATATTTTCCACTTTGTTCTTACCGTTTGAACTTGACTCAACTACAAAAACAGTTTTCTTTTCTTGTATGCACTCCTCATTCACCATATCTTTCTCTTTGCCACTAACACAGTTAGGACCTTCAAGTAAGCCAATATCGGAAATCACGCAGGCCTCACTGTTGTCTAACCTAACATCAGTTCCAAACAAGGAATCAGGAAAAGGCTGCACAGACAAACTATCAAGGCACTCAGTGTCTTGTGCCAAATGTCTCGTTGCTGATTTCTCGTTTTGAAGTTTGTCTTGTGTCCTAGATCTCAGCGACCTCTTTGTCACATTTGAACAAATATTTTCCACTTTGTTCTTACCGTTTGAACTTGACTCAACTACAAAAACAGTTTTCTTTTCTTGAATGCACTCCTCATTCACCGTATCTTTCTCTTTGCCACTAACACGGTTAGGACCTTCAGGTAAGCCAATATCGGTAATCACGCAGGCCTCACTGTTGTCTGACCTAACATCAGTTCCAAACAAGGAATCAGGAAAAGGCTGCACAGAGAAACTATCAAGGCACTCAGTGTCTTGTGCCAAATGTCTCGTTGCTAATTTCTGTTTTTTAAGTTTGTCTTGTGTCCTGGGTCTCAGACATCTCTCTGACTCATTGTCCGCGCAATTTTCACTATCTGCAGTCAACTCAAAAATAGTTTCCTTTTCTTGTGTGCACTCCGCACTTACTTGATCTTTGTCATTCCCGCTAAAACAGTTCGGACTTTGAGGTAACTCCAAATCAATAATCAAACCAGTTTCGCTGTTGTCTGAACTAACATCAATTCTAAATAATAAATCTGGAACAAGTTGCTCAGATAAACTGTCATGGCATTCTGAGTCCAACATCGTAAATCTTGTTGCGGATTCCTGTTTTTGTAGTTCATTGTGTGCTCTGCGTCTTAGGCCCCTCTTTGCAATAGTTAAACAACCATTTTTCATGTTATTCTCACTATCTGAGCTTGACTCAAACGCAGAATCATCTACATTCATTAGATTTGTCGCTTTCTTACTAAAACAGCTTTCTGATAAATCCACATCGTTGATCAAGGGGCTGTCACAATCATCTGAGCTGATGTAAGTCACACAGTCTTGACTGTATTTTCTCTTCTTCATCTCTAAAATTTCGATGGAACTGCACGTAATGCAGCTGTCTTGTGGTGATGACCTGGTTATACTCTGAGAATATATTTCGTTGAAAAAGATATTAACATTTCAGCTGAACAGTGACCCTTATTTGAAAATAATCAGAGTTGTTTTCAAGTCTTGCCTAAAAAGTCGAGTCTCAAGTCTCATAGTACGGGTCCCATGTCTCTAACAATCGTTTCAAGTCGAATCTCAAGCCCTTGAGAGTAGTTTTAAGTCTCGCTCTTGTAAATCTAACACTGTTTATAGTTACAGTCGCTTTAATTTGAACAATCACATTAATCATTATAAATAATAATGAAAAAAAAAATATTTTTAGTATTTGATTAACTGACTGCTTTTATTCACAGATTTAAACAAAATCACGGTCGGCCTCTCCGTAAGAGTGCGTTGTAAATAAGGACAGAGAAGTTGGATCACCGAAATTGGGAAGTCCCGAGTCCAGTAGCTAACTACAAAAAAACCCGAGTGGAGTCTCGGATACGAGTTGCTGTAGTTCGTAATGTCCAAGTTCGATTTGATCGACTCGAGTCGATAATACTGGTAATGATGAAAAACATCTATTAGTTTCTTCTGCACATCTACGACCTTAACATTGTTCTTGCATTTTTTTTATTTCTTAGTAGAAGTCATATTTTCATTTCATCGCTGTTTCTAAATGCAAAGTCCATACCCACAGAGTCGCTATTTTCCATAGCACAGCATTATGCAAGTGAGGAGTGAATCAGAATAACATTAACAATAGGCCTTCATTCATCATCTTTTTTTTTTTAAATAAATTTTTGCCTCGTTTTGGCGAGGCGCGTCCCATTCAACCTAGTCGGTTATATTAGGGCGCATGTCCACATATTAAAGACCCTTAGGTCTGGTATGTAGTTATCATCATCATCTTCATCTCCCCAAGGAACATTGACCTTCAAAGAACGTCTGCTAAGTCTTCCTGTCCCGTGCCATCCGCTCAAGGTCTTTCCATGTCGCCTTCATCCCCTTCACGCCTGCCTCCAGTTCTCTTCTCCATGTGTTCTTTGGTCTTCCTCTACCTCTCTTACTCTGGGGGCTCCAGAGCTAGAACTGCCGGATTATGCTATCAACCGGTTTCTTCGATGTATGTCCTATCTATCTCCTGCGCATTTTTTTTTCTCATCTCTTGTTTCACTGGCGCTTGTTTCGTTCTTGTCATCAGTTCTACGTTAGTGATCTTGTCATCAGTTCCACGTTAGTGATCTTGTCATCTGTTCCACATTAGTGATCTTGTCATCTGTTCCACATTAGTGATCTTGTCATCTGTTCCACATTAGTGATCTTGTCATCAGTTCCACATTAGTGATCTTGTCATCAGTTCCACATTAGTGATCTTGTCATCAGTTCCACATTACTGATCTTGTCATCAGTTCCACATTACTGATCTTGTCATCAGTTCCACATTACTGATCTTGTCATCAGTTCCACATTAGTGATCTTGGAAAACCACTTCAATCCTTCTATTCAACGCAAGCATATAATTTTGAATTATTTACTCAAATGTCAAGCCTGTCAAGGCGCGTAGACCATAAGTTATGACAATTGACTTCAAAGATCCAGTCAAGTTGAAACAGAATGGACATGAACGAAATGTCCACTGAAGAATTATTGACGGCATCAGGACATGCAACAGATAGAGCACAACATCATTATTACCTTCCACCCTCCCCTCCCCCTTCCCCGGGGGAAAAAAGGGGGGGGGTGTTTTTGTCATGTTTTGGCGGGTTACTTGCTCCTATTTTACAAATAATTAAAGAGTATTTGGTTCAAAAAGGGGACAGTAGTCTGAAGGCCGACATGTTGTCCAAAAACGCGGCGTTCCGCTTCAAATTGGATTTTGTTTGTCGGGCGTTATTAATTTTGACAAAGCTCGAAACAGGGTTGGAGTTACATTAAGGGTTAATAAATATTATACACACATTAAGGTCGTGAGAAATAAAGAAGTCATATTTTAGGTTAGGTTAAGGCTAGCTGTTTGACAACGCTCGAAACAGGGTTGGGGTTAAGTTAAGGCTTGCTGTTTGGAAAAGTTCGAAACAGGATAACGGCTAGGCTAAGGCTAGCTGTTTGACAACGCTCGAAACAGGGTTGGGAATTAGGTTAAGGCTAGCTGTTTGACAACGCTCGAAACAGGGTTGGTGTTAGGTTAAGGCTAGCTGTAACGAAAATATCGATTGGCAGTCTGGCAACATGTCCTCGTCACTTACCGAATGTTACTGTGTAATCAAAATAGAAAAAAAAAATTCCACGAAACATATCAATATTAATAATCAGACCTCACCATTACGATGACAACTGTTTGCGTCTGCTCTTGTTGAGATGCAATAACTTATCCGTTTTCAACGTACGTCACAAATTGTGTGCTGTGTGTTCAAGAGCGGTACATTTTTGGTACGAATACACAAAAAAAAAACTCAAAGACTCTCTGCGACTTCAGGTCCTTGGTGTTCTCTGTAGTACATGCATTCTGAACCATGGGTGCTGAGCTGGTAATATTCATGTCACGAGCTAGATTTGTCTCTTCTTCTTTCTTCTCTCGTTCAGCCTTTCACTTTATAAATGCGTGTTCATTAGATCTACCTTACATGTACGTGGGCTTCGCACTAAACGGCCTCAAGATTCCTGCATTCAAAATCTTGATAGTATCAGTTTCACTCAATTATAGCACGTTTCACTAGCTTTGCCCAACTTCAAATGTAATTATCTGATTAACCGTGTAACGTATTAATGCCATTTTTTGCATACGATGTTATATTGGGTTAGACCCAACAAATATATACTTTATATCTGTGCATCTTGTCCAGTTCCCATAAACGGATGAAATCCTTTGATCTTTGTCGGCATACTAATTATTGTGTATCGAGAAAAGAAATTTTACCACTTCATGCACAGATTCTGTGAATTGATTAGGCATAGGCGTGTCTACTATTACAATAATGTGGCCATCACGTTTGCAATTGAATACGTGTTGAAGATGATTTCTTAAATGATCTGCATGCGAAATACTTCTTCTTCTTCCATCCTTAGCCATCAACCGGCAAAGCAGTATGTGGCCAGTACGCCTAGTGGCGTCTTAGGGCAACAACAAATTGATCAATCTATCGCTGTTTCCACCACGCCTAGTGGCGTCTTTGTGGAACAAAAACAGACCAAACAATCTATCATTGTTTCCGTAATCAGATTGGTTGGCAAGCAGGTGATCAGCCCACTGTGCAAAGTTTTTACGGGATGGGGTAAACAGCCCCATGCCCATACCCTCCTTAGTCGCTTTTTACGACATGCGTGGTAGGGTGCAGTGTTACTATTCTTTGCTCCCCTTTCGGGCCCCGGTAACACACGGGTGACTGCGAAATACTCGTGACATTGTTTGTCACTGACATTTAATGCGCTACCAAACTGGACCTTCCTTGATCTAATTATTTCAATGGGTATCATCTCTTTGCGGTTCATAAATATCATAATGGAACGTTGCTCCTCTACTGTGCTTATAAATAACGGTAAGGTCATCTTTAAAGAAATTAAACTTCATCCGAATCATAATCAGATGTCTCTGAGAAATTGAAAATCAATCTCGGCTGAATAAAGGACAAACCATCATTCTTCCAATATTCCTCTTCCTCTTGTAACACATGGTTCTCACTTTTCTTCCAATAATCCCTGGCTATATTGGAGATGGCGGCTTTTATAAGTATTTCAACATCTTTTAATTTGAACGTTCTATTTTCAGTTGCTACCTGTTCCTTAATTTTAGCCTATACTAGTTCTATTGGGTTTAAGTGAGAATGGTAAGGAGGCAATCTTAAACATCTGTGACCATGTTCATGGATTGCCTTGTCTATGTGAAATATCTTTGTATGCTGTGTCTTTTTTTACAATTCCAAGTAATTCAGGTTCATGGACATTTCGTTGAATGGAATGTTGTTTATGGTCAGCCAAATCTTTATTACATCTTTAACACTTGGTGAATTAGAAACTTTATCTTCTGGTGCCACAACGTTGTGATGTGAGGCATTGTCCATTATCAAACACCACGGTCTATCCAAGGAAGGAAGTACATGATTCACAATCCAATCTTGAAATATCTTGCCATTCATCTCTGCGTGGTAATCCCTATTATCTGTGGATTTTGAAACAAATATGAGTTCAGTATTATTTAGAAGCCCATGATGGCTGCTTCCTGGATGTGCAATTATTAGGCGCTGTCCTTTGCTGCTTGGTACTAGTCTCTTAGTTGTTCCATCAGATGATTGCCATTCTCGTTCATTACTGTGGTGCGCATTGATCCAAGTTTCATCTAAATACACAAAATCATAACAATCTCTTCTCATTTCTCTGACCTGGCGTAAATATTTGCTTCTCATTGCAACTATATGAGGCTTCTCACAAATAAGGTTTCTACCACCAACATATTTTCTGAAAGTGAATCCCAAACTGCTAATAGTCCTCCATAGCGTAGATTTGGAAATATCAATGTCATTATTCTTTCTTAACCAAATTTTCAATTTCCTTAAAGTCACTGCCTCATTATTGTGAAACATATTGCAAATTTCTCTGCGGATCAATTCTCTGTCACAATTATCCACCACTCTTGGCCTAATTTTCGTGTGTAAAACACTGGAATTAGACATTTCAGATGTCGCTATCCAGCGGTGCAATGATCGTTTGCTTATCCCCAAGGCGTGAATAGTCCTCTTTTGTGGGTTTGAAATAGAATGATATAGTTTTCCTCCAGTAGCTTCATTGCAGAAATACTTTAAAATCCTATTTGTGATTTGCTGTAATGTCATAAAATGTACTCGCAGACTCATTTTTCCTTCTTAACCACACAATAATTTTTGTAGACACACCTCTGATTGACAATGTGTGCGTTGCACCGGATATAAACTGTTTTATGTTCAAGAAGTTCGATTTCACGCAATTTCACTCAAAAATCATGCCAATTGCTTGATAAACCAAAAATGTGCAAATGAGGTCGTATAATTTACTGTAGACATTTCAATATGTGTGCGTGTGATGTGTGTTGGCAAGTAGGATTTTATATTATATCGCAAAGAAACGAAAATTGAAACCAATGGCCGCATTTTAATGAAAAATTTAATTCATAGGGTCTATACCATTTCAAATTCACACACAAAATTTCACTTATATGCGTTATATATTCGCTGAGATATAGCATTTTGAAGTTGGGCAAAGCTAGTGAAACGTGCTATAATAATTCACTGATGTAGAAACTATCAAGAACAAAGCCAGTAAATATATACAACACATATCAAAGGATAGTATTACAGTGTATAAAGATGGATCTATAGGATACAATAACTAACTGGGGATATGAATTTATTAGGTATCAATTAACAACAACTCAGAACTGGTTCATGAATACCAGTAGATACCCGACAGGCTGGAAATGCATGGAGGAACGTACACGTGGAAGCCCTAAATGCATCAATTAATAACAACAGTATATACAAGCCGGTGGTACCACCATGGGAACTCAAGAAACCAGATACAGACTACCATCTGGAATGTATAATTAATAAAACAACTGATATGGCTACTATAAAAAACAAAGCCAGGAAATATATTCAACAAATATCAAAGGACAGTGTTACAGTGTAAACAGATGGATCTAAAGGAGATGATAACAATTTGGGGATAGGAATTTATGTTCCCATGCCGCAAATGGTGAAAGGCTATAGTATAACAGATAATACATCTGTTTTCACAGCAGAGATGGTTATACTCTGAAAGCTCTAGAAATCTTCTCTAACAACCCTCCTCATAAATTGACAGGTTTTGACAGACTTAACTGTCAGCAATTCAAGCTATAAGAAACGCCAGAATGCAGTAGACCAGCTATAGCAGAAGAGATATTTCTAGCAAATACTTACCTATACTCCAGTGGATGTTCCGTTCTAATAGCTTGGATACCTTCACGTGTTGGCATAGATGGAGCTGAAAAGGCTGATAAAGAAGCTAAGAAAAGTAGATCTAATAAAAACTAAATAAATGTGAGGATGGGTAAAAACACAGCTCTCATACAGTCTTAATTTGGTGTATGAGAGCTGTGTACTTTCTGTGCTTCTCTATGGTGCGGAATGCTGGAGAGTAACAGAGAAGGAAATGTTGAAACTGTCCTCCTTCCACACAATCTGCCTAAGGAAAATTCTCCGAATCTTTTGGCCGAATACCATCAGCAACCAAGAATTACTTATTCGGAGCAACCAGGAGGACATGCACACCATCATAGCTGGCAGACGCTGGAGTTGGGTTGGCCACGTCCACAGAAGGGACCCTGATACCATTACATTACAGCAATGCTATGGACCCCAGAAGGAAAGCGAAAGAGAGGCCGACCAAAAACAATTTGGCGGAGAACTGTGGAGGCCGAGATGCAAAGAATGAACCAGAGTTGGGGTACTGTATGAAGGATGGCCGCCGACCGAACAAAGTGGATTCAAATTGTTGCTGCCCTACAAGACGCCACCAGGCGTGATGGCCACTGACTGTGTTGACGGTTGGCGGCTATGGGTCAACGAAGAAGAAGATGGGTAAAAAAGAAATCAAAGGCTTAAATTAAAGAATAATAACTCACGAATGGTCAGTAGCGTGGGATGGAATCCTGAAGTGCAGACAAGCAAACAAATTGTTCAGGGATCCAACAAGAACATGTCAGCTATACAGAGAATTTAAAATTCCTGGCAATAAGAAGCAACTGAGACTGCAACTAGTAATGGGCTATTTTAGGACAGAAGATCCTTACTGTGCAGAGTATCTGGGGGAAAATAATATAGAGCATTTCCTACTAAAATGTAGAAAATATGAACAACAGAGAAATCCAATATTAGATTATTTACATGCATGCGATTCATCCATAACTGTGGAACAGGTTTTTAGAAAAGATAGACCTAGACAAGTGCACAAAATAGTAAAACGGTAGGCCTATACAGTACGAACAAAAATTAATATATAAGGATCAGTGATGAGAAAGTGGGACTCTGGAGGGGGGTCTCATTATGATTGTTGAAGACAGATGATTCGTTGATTGGGTGTCATCTCTGATACACCCGCTTTCCCACCCTTCTCCCCCTTTTTAGCAACGTGGCAGTTGTGAGAGTTTCTTTTGTGTGTTTTTTTTTGGTGTATTTGGGAGAGGTGGGGTGGGGAGGGGGGGGGGGTATGGAAATGGGAGGGCATACACAAATACAACAAAAAAGAAAAAAATATCAGCAGTTACGAATCACTTGATGGCTTGAATAGAACAGGTCGCTGTTCTCTCTGAACAGCAAAAGTGCCGGGTTGGATTCACGGTACCGTCACGCTCCAGTCTACCCAGCTGTAAATGGGTACCTGACTTTGCTCTTCAGTTAGGGAAGGAAAAGTCTAACCTCACAAGACCCTCACATTTCCTTCACACCATCACTAATTCTTACATAGTAATTTTTGTTCTTGTTATATACTGTTTTACTACATTGTGTAATTTTCAAAGTGTGTCGATTCTCAACACCTGTTCTACACTCTTAATCCTGCTCTATATCAAATCCAAAACAAGAAGCTAACTGGACGCTGAACATGATATACAGGTAACTGTGTCAAAGATAAGACTGTTGGTTGACAAGAAACAGACTGGACGCTGAACATGATATGTAGGTAACTGTGTTAAGGATAAGACTGTTGGTTGACAGGAAACAGAATCAAGGGTCTTACTTATTAATTTGACCGTATTCTGATAAATCTTAACCACTTTATGGTAAATCGACAAAAATATTGTTGTGAACGAAATTGTGACAGAATAACGTCACATTTACCTGTGCCATTCTATAATTCATTCTGTGCTCTTCACGTTAGTTTTTTCCACTTCTGACAGTATTTGGTATTTTTGATTCATTGTTTACACTCCCTTCCCTCGATTATTGTTGTGTCGGGACTTCAGGGACCAAAATTTGGTGATTAGAGTAATCAATCACTTTCGTTTGAATCCATAATGACACATCGGATCGGTAGAGAGAAGTGTGGTTTACTAATGTGTAACACATTTTTCTACCAGACCAGACAGTGCAGGGGAGCGACCGGATTAGTGAGTAAACAACCTTGGGACGACCACAGTAGAATATTTCTGATACTAGCTCTTTCTGTTCAGTTTGTTGAATGTTGTCTAAACCGGGTAACTGAGATAATCCTTTCCGGACAGACTTGTCAGAAGAATAATTATCCATATTCTAAGAGATTACCTGTGATAAATTTTGAAGCGAGTGTAAACATGATCCATAATAGACGGAAGCTGGCATACCATATATAGCGATTGTAAACAACATTTATTTTCGCGTTGGTTATGTAGGAGTTGTTCGTGAGAGAAGGGGAATATACGCATCTTGCATGCTATTGGCTTGGCATTTGAAATATTAAAATACAACATTTCTGATTGGAGTCTTGTCATATATTAGCAATCTGGATGTGGGCTGAATGTTGAAAAATTCTACTTTCATTATTACGGAAAGCCGGGAATCCTAGGAACCTGAACACTGAGTCATAGTGGGATTATATTTGCGAAGTAATACCCAGACCACGTGTAAGAGGCATCTGAGTCAAGTTGCCTTAACTATTTCTCTGAGCCAGAAGTCAGTCTGTATTCCCAAAGAAATTTGGGGTAAGTTGTACATTTTATAATTCCATATTTTGCATTATTAACATGTGAAAATTACTAGCGGATGTTCACTTCACACGAGGATGGCAACCTCAGCATTTAGGAAGATTATTTCATGAACCACCACTGCAAGAACTGGTGACTGCTTTATGCGGGTTTCTCATTGAGAACCAAGAGCAGAGGTAGTCCCAAGTTCCATATGGAGCAGGGAGTGGATGATGACATAAATGATGTACAATCTTATTATATTAACCTTTTCAACCAGTGCATATGTAAATGTAAACACGTTAAAGATAAATGTAATAAGTTTTCCGCTCACTGGGATTAATATTAATGCTCAGAGAGAGAGAGTAAGGTTCTGAGGTAGATGGGATGGTAGAATGAACAGAGGGGGACACCTGATTTTTTGTCAGCAAACCCAATACTCAGGAGGGTATTTGTCTCTCTCTCTTATTTCATGATACTAGTCGGTGGTACAGATTGGTGGTGCTATCTGCAGAACAAGTGAATGGTATATGTGGCCTTGCAGTCAAAGCTAGACACCTACAGCAGACGTGTCTTAACAGACGCTGGACCATCTTCGCAATTACTCCACGATACTACGAGGAACGTGTTGCAGCCACTTGACCAGTGACGAGAGTGAACCAGTTCATAACTTGCAAAGAACAAGCATTGGCTGGAGCAGAAACCAACCGACATTTTACTGGCAGTTAAGTACCCATTCAAAGCTGCCAAGTGAACACTGTATTTTCAAATCAGGTATGTTTTTTTCATATCAGACCATCACCTGTAAAGAAATTTTAAAGACTTTATCTAAATTCACCCACCCTTATTTGTTTTACGATTGTTAACGATAATTGACTATTAAATTTTGTTATCTGTAAATATACAAATTTATAGATGATTTAGTAATTTTGAGTGAACTGCACCCATACGTCTCAGTCATTTTAAATACTTATAACAGAGGTGTTTAAGTAATATTTTACTGAGTTAAATCAGCTGGGGGCTCATCAGAACGAGCGAAATCCTAACTTATAGAAGGTCAGGAAAGATAAAAAGTTTGCACGGCCTGGATCCTATCAGCCGTAGTACTTGATTTCTTTAAATTCCTATGAGGCGCCCTAGAATTGAAGCACCATTCTTCAATTCACATCTCTGCCAAGAGTAATCTTAAGCGAAAGGTAGACACCTTTAAAGACCCTCAATAGATACTCTGAATTTTGGCCGCTGTTAGACCATCGCTGTATAACAAGGGGAGTAAATTCCGTAGCAATGTAGATTTAGGCTTTTCCTGTGGCTTATCTGCCATTCCGAAACGTGCTGAGTTGAAGTCATGAGCTCCATTTCTCCAGCTTCGCTTGCATTTAAAGGATCGTCACATCTAATCCCAAGCTAGGAGTAAGAAACGCGTGGTATACTGTGCATTCCCCACCATCCAAGGGGGCTCTCCAACTATGCAGAGCTAAAATACTGTACTCTGGTTCTGGGCTTTCCCAAGAAATTGTCATGTCCTGCACAGAGTCACTTCTCAGCTCCCCCTGCCTGTCATTGAGTCCACAGTGAGATCCTCCTGCATGCAGTCAACAAGGTCAAGGCCAAAGAATCACGTCTGGGGGCTCAAGTGACCTCTCCAAGCAAAGTGTGTGTCACGGATTGCCTCCCCTGCTTTGCAGTAGTGGTCCAACAATGACCAAAACTCAAGAGTATCTAATATTGGCTTCCAAGGTATCTACCTGCGAGCAAGATTACTCTTGGCAGAGATGTAGATAGAAGATTAATGACACTTCTACCATAAGGGAGTGTTCACAAGATATTTCCAGAAGTCACGAACAATGTTGCATTGGGCTGAACAATTGTTAACG
Source organism: Oreohelix idahoensis (assembly GCA_024509875.1). Lineage (NCBI taxonomy): Eukaryota > Metazoa > Mollusca > Gastropoda > Stylommatophora > Oreohelicidae > Oreohelix > Oreohelix idahoensis. Next base: position 409,239 of record JAMPIV010014846.1, on the reverse strand, counting down.
CATTATATTTGGTCCGTCCCCTTTTGTGAAGGATTTAAGCTATGGTTTAGCCCGTCCACGCCCCCCAGTTGATGTAATCCAACGAAGGCCCTCTTATACGTAATATCTCTGTTTAGAGGTAAATATATGTCTAGGTAAATTTATATAAAGAATCTGGCTCATACATTTGCTTTCATACATATAAAAAACTGAATCGACTATGATTGTTTAGTTTTAAAACAACAGGTAACAAATTTAATAATCAATTGGTATTAACAGTTTAAAATAAATAAAATGCTGGTGAATATTATATTGGAATCTAACTTTCTCTTCACTGAGATTTAGGGTGAGGATATATCGAAAGTCCTTTTTGCTGGTGCTTTTTTACAAGCACTTAACGTTTATAAGGGAGTCCTGCAGCTGTGGCTCATCAATTATGTGATGACGAAAGCCTTCTCCACACTCTCTTCCACAGTAGGCGGTTAGGGTGGATGCTTTTCTCTCACACTAGCGGCTTTAGTACCACAAATCGTCTGATGGCTTGTAACCACGAACTTTAGACAAATAGAAAGAAACAAACGCCTGCTAAGTACATTTGTTCGCCGCAAAGTAACAGGCCCATTTTCATGCGCTCCACCCACCAATGTTGATCCTCTCAGAAAAATTAAATTCCCGAGAACACAGTGTAACTCAGGGAATATGATGAAAATTCACCAATCACCTTCTGGGTGTTAACTAGAAAATTGCGTCTGGAGTGCGTGAATAATGATTTGCCTGAATTACAATTAAAAAAGGTACGTAAATCTCACAAGATAATATGTTACACCTTGGGCACATGTGATGTAATTATCACTCATTACTCATCACTACTCCCGTCAGAGTCTGGGGTCGTTCTGCTGTCGGGTTTCCCGAACGACTAGTCAGAAACAATCACTAGCTCTTGCAGTAGTGGTTCATGCATATACTATTTTCATATGTTGAGATTGCCAGCCTTGTATATGTCGTAAATGTATTTGAGAGGAAGAGTCTTGGAAATAGTGGTCCGGTTTAGAGTGGAGAATGATGGAAAAGGCTATGTGATAGTAAGGGTTTTAGAAGTAAATAGTTGATTCACAGAGTGCTGGGAAGAGTAAGGACAGACTGTTTTACGACAATTTGCCTCTCAATTCTACTCCAAAAAAACTCTTCTGGACAAACAATTATTTGCCAGTTTCCAGACTCACAACTGCGCTCACGCCGATTTGGTGCTTCAGACACACAGACGCACGTGAATACAAACTACGATAACGAATATGGGAAAGTTTGGGTTTGGGCCTGCCAACACAAATGCTAAAAGTTTTATTCCTTTTATTTAGCATTTAAAAAAATCAAGTCACAAACAATTATCAATTTACATGCAGAAATCGAAGTTTCAAAATACAAAAAAAAAAAAAAGGAGGAGGGGGAGGGGGGGGGGGGGGTGTTGAAGAGTACTGTTCAATATGCCCTTCCCTCTTGTACAGAAAAATGGAAAAAGTTAACCCGGTCCAAATGACAGGTAGTTAACAGAAGTAGATAAGTTAACCTAACAGTCAATTAATCTATCCTGAAAAGAGGGATTAGGAAACTAGTCCTATTATCTTTAACTGTTTTCCCTTCTACTAAGCAGACTAGGAAGGGGAAATAACAGAGGTTAAGAAATCCCACTTATAAAGTGAACCATGTAAGGAATAACTAACAAAGTGTCTACCAGGTACAGCAATTAAAATAGTTGCACATAAATCTCCTTTTAGTCATGCACGCACTTGCTGGCCAACACACAAACTCACACACAGACTTACCGATCTTGGAAGCAGGCAATCCATAGAATTATACAAAAAAACTCATCAATTAACACTTGACATATTGAGAGTGTCTGTTACTTCAATGTCCGGCCCCAGATTTAGCGAGGTTTGGCTGGTAGCAAATATTCCCGCTTATCGCCGGTCGTGAAGACTAAATGTTCTTGTGGTTTATTTTTCTGATATAAAAAAGTCTATGGGATGGCACCGTCGCAGTTAGATACTGGTGAGAATGGGGTGTGGCTTTTTAGATTTCACCGCTGTTGGTGAACCTTCTGCTTTAAAAAACCGAGGTGACTACAACTGTCCAGTGAGGTAGGTTTTAAATCCGGTGAGGAAAAACTAGGTACTGTCACAGTTCAGGTAAATATGTACTCTCTCTCTCTCTCTGTAGCAGTAATTTTAATAAAAAAACTCTGGCGATTGTTCTTCTTCCAGTTACAACTGAATATACTTGGTGAGGTGTTTAAATTTGTCAATGGGGGTGCTTTCTTTCTATCAATTTAGATAGCTGGTTCCCAAACATAGGATCGCCTCAAAGATTTAAAATTTAATACACAGTCTCATCAGATTCTGGAAGGGGGTTTAATAACTGAGTCTGGGGACTCTTTACCAGGTTGTACTTCTTCTTGCTGGGATCGCTAAGATCACTCTAGATAAAAGATAGAAAACATGTAATTCATACCGAAAATCAAGTATCATTTCCAAAGCGCGAGAAATTTACAGTTAACTATTTATATACTCGCATCTATAATTTTTATAAAATTCAGGAAGAACTCCACGCGAATTTAATAGTTAAAACATACGTAAAAACTAGAACTAAACTCAATTAAATTTAGTTATAAATTCCCTCGCGTCTTTAAATGTTACTTTAAGCATTTAAGTATCTATCATTTTGGGAAATAATATAATAGATATTTCATTACCTATTCCACTGGAACTATTTGAGATAAGTTTAATTTAATAGCTTTAAGTTAATCACAAAATCCAGTGAAATAAAATGAATGAATGAACTAGACCACTGATCACTTTAAAACAAATATATTATACCGTTTAGCACAGAATAGAATTCACTGCAAATAAGTTGAGTATCCAGAGTGAATCAAACAGGATTTCACTATGCTAGTGCTTCTGTCAAGGTCTGGCGAAACGAGTGATAAAGTTGCATTCTTCAGGGTCTGTATATATCTAAATGGAATTCAAGATGAGTGGGACCTGTTAGATTCCAGCGCCTCTTTAGAACCCAGGAAAAGTCGAGGTTTCTAGCCGTCGTGTTAACCGCGATTGCCCCCTGGCTTCCGATCTCCGTCTCTCCTGTTTCTCAGTCTTTCGGGCAAGTCTGCCGGTTGCCACAGAAGTGCGAGGTCTGCAAGAAGCTTTCTTCGTCTACTCTGGTTCGCACTGCTGTGTCATCTTCCTGCGAGACGTTGCACTGTTCGCTGCCTCCGCTTTCTTCTGACCGCTCTGGTCCATCTTGCGAGCGGTTCAGTGTTCGCACGGAGATGAGAAATTCCTGCGAGAACTAGCTTCTCTGTTCTGGGGATCGTCTCAGTGTCTTTAGATCTCATGCCGCATACTTAATGAGCCCCGGTGGAATCGGTTCGCTCTGGCGAAACAACAAAGTTACAACAAATGTTCAGGGGTTCTAATGTTATGAAAAGCTAAAAGTCCCTTTAATCATCCATCAAATCAGGGAAAATTCACTTGTCGAACTAGACGTACGTCACAGTATATAACCACTTAGCAAGAAACCTGTAAAATTTACATTAGTAAATAAATTGTTTACACAAACCCCAAAATTTTGGGAAAACACAATCTCCTTGCACAGATTTAGACTGGACACAGCTCTGTATTAGAAGCTTCGAAATCACTTAAGTCTGGAAAATAGAGTTAATTCCTCTGACGGCGGGTGTTCTGCAAAATCATTGGCCTGGGAAAACTTTTGTTTTATTCCTCTATGACTTCTTCTTCTTCTTTTATCCTTAGTCGCCGACCGTCAAAGCATTCAGTGGCCATTACGCCTGGTGGCGTCTTGTAGGGCAGCTACAAATTGATTCCACTTTGCTCGATCGGGGGCCATTCTTCGTACAGTGCCCCAACTCTGGTTCATTCTTTGCATCTCAGCCTCCACAGTCCTCCACCAAGTTGTTTTTGGTCTGCCTCTCTTTCGTTTTCCTTCCGGGGTCCAAAGCATGGCTGTTCTTGAGATGGCATCGGGGTCTCTTCTGAGGACATGGCGAACCCAGCTCCAGCGTCTGCCAGTTATGATGGTGTGCATGTCTTCTTGCTTGCTCCGAGTAAGCAGTCTTTTAATCGATTTATTGTTATTAATTTCAGGATAACTGAATCAATGGTGTTATTTTATGGTCCTGTTCTCCATTGTCTTCTTTCTTACGATTGCCAACATATTTCATAATTGTTGTTTGGTATGGAATCCTTTATGGCAATGTATTATTTTGCCACCAACGCCACTTATTTCGTGGGAGCCGCCGTCTTGGTTTTCTAAATTATGGCCATACTGCTCACTGTTTGAATTGCACCATTATAGCGTGTCCAGTCCTGCTTTAAAATAATAATAAGCATGTCTTTCGCTTTAACATATTACATCTCCAGGTAATTAACAGGCATTTGTTCGACATAAATGAGGACAACAAAAAAGAAATCTAAGTAATAGGCTTACCGGGAATCGAACCTAGTACCGGGTACCATCCAATTGGCGCCATCGCCTTACTGTGAAAGTAAATCGTGAAAGAGCACACAGCCAATTTTGCGCCCGTAATTGTGCCTGTTAACTACCTATATTTATTTATTTAGTCACAGGATTCAGGTTTCCTCCCTTATGTACATCCTCTGGGAGGGTAGTTCGGACAACAAAATCTGTACGATGTTTCTCTTAGGAACGCAACCGTGTGGTTCTTTTTTCTTTCCTGCGATTTTTTTTTTTTAAAGAATGAATTTTACTTTTCGAACTGAAATTGTGTACGGAATATTATTTTTAAAATATTTTTATTCTTCGTTTATTGTTTTCATTTTTTCAGGCTGTTATATGCTAATTCGTGTTTTGATACCAAATAAGTTTTAATATGTTGTGTAGCTCCCAGGGTAGGTCAATTTTTGGTACAGTTTCTAGCGAAGGTAATGATGAGTTTCGTGCTACTGTAACTTTACATTCTAAACATACCAAATTCACAAACACCCACAAGGATTTTGTTCAGTGGCGTTACTACCACTCGGGTGGGCCGTAGGCCCCACCACCGAATGAACCCCCTGAAAGTAGAGACCAGAACGTATCCTTACCTTCATATACATCCCGTTTTGTTTCTTGTGTTCCTGTGTTAAACGTCATAACATGGTGACAACAATGAAAGGAATAACGAAGACATGGAAAGATCTTGAGCGAATGGCACAGGACACTTGGACCTGGTACAAAGGATTTAAAGGCCTATGCTCCTTGGGGAGCTGACGTGTACTGATGATGATGAAGTGAGTACAGCTGTGAAGTATAATGTAAATATAGCCTCAGTAATCCTACAAAAATCCGACCACCTTTGCTTCCCCATTTAGTGTTTATAATTTTGCTACGCAAAACCAAGAATTTCGCTATCGGTCTGACTCATATTTTGAAGCCACGCCTATTTTTCCAGTTTTTCATGCGCTAACGAGTTGGTTACCAATTTTCGCAACATGCCAGATAACAGGGGAGCGAACTGGTTTGTCTACCTGAGTTCTCACGCGAGCTGATCTGTCAATCGTTGGTCATTACACAGACACACGTGGTGAAAAAGACCAGATCCTTGAAGAAATACAAGGGCGATAATAGTACTTCCCGACCACCTTTGATGTCCGTGCATTTCAGGGGACGTAAAGCTTTGATCTGGGGAAACGGACGGAAATCTAAAAGGGGCCCGTTCGAAAGGCCCATGTCTTTTGATGTCGTTCGGCATCGCGAGTAGAGCGAACAGTAACATCTTTTATCTCGTAAACGAAGCTCCTTGTTTTTCCCTGCTATGCCGAAGGTGTGAATTGTCGCATCCTTTAGAGATAATTGCACAAAATCTGTATATATACTGCGTTCTCTCCAAGTCAGTTATCAAGTCTCTCAGAAAATTTTGGATAGTCTGAACGCGTACGCTAGAACCTATGTGGAATAGTGCGTTAATAGCCTTCGTGGGGATTTATTCTGTTTTCTGGTAATAATATAAGTTGTGCTAAGTGTTAAATGTGTTAAAGTTTTACCATTTTTATTCACTGTGATTTCCTAGCGTTAAGACTAGTAAAATAGCAAACGCGTAGATATTTTCTTACCAGTGGTTGTTTAATGTAAAAATCCATCAACCATTTTTTTCACCAGAAGATACGGTTTAGCTGACTAAGTATAATGCTATGAGTGATTGATAGTGACAGAGTAGAATTCGCATTATATTTCATTGTGTGTAATTTTTTAAATGACTAGTGTTTAATATCATGTGTCAAAACAATAGATGCCGACAATCAACTAGCTAGTAATGACAGTCGATATTTGTTAAGGGCGCGTAGTTATAATTAAATTATAACTGACATTGTGCGCTGATTGCTTTCCGGGTCGGGGGGGGGGGGGGGGGGGGGGGGGAAGGGGGCATGCCTAAAACCCAATCTGTACTCGCTAAGCAAAGCGCGATAAGATAGGCTAAGACACCATGTGCCTTTTAATTTAATTAGGTGACGGAGAGGATAAGAGATCATACCCTTACGCGTGATAGTATAGGATATTGGCATTTTGGTTAAATGTTTTTTCTTCCTAATATAGTGCTTGATCAAAACCAGCGGCCAGCGGTTTTCTATTGAGGTCCTTTCCTCAGTTACTGAAGGAGTAATAGTTGTCTTTTTTTTCCTTGGCGTTCGTCTCCAGTACAGGTGTGAACAGGAATTGCCAAGGCGACAAACTAACATTTTAACTGTAAATTTGAGTTAATTGGACTTACAAAATACCCAGATTGTTTATTCAATTTATCAGCCCGCTGTGGTAATATACATAACATTTTTTTCCCGACTTCTGACAGTCGTTTTCCTAAGTGGATTTTATCCAGGAGAATACGCTGTTTCATAATCGGCACTCATCCCAGAGCAAGCCGATAGGATTTATCATCATCATCTTAATTAACAGTTTTTTTAAGCAACCAGATGTTTTCTTTCGCTATTGGAAGTACTGTCTACTGTGAACACAAGATCGCGGGTTTTTTGTTTGTTTTTTTTGCTACATGAACTACTTGATGTGACATTGCATATCCAAGAATCAACCACCAAATTAGGCGTCCCCCTTATAAAAATTAATTATTAGTGGAGGGACTGGGGCCCAATTCGGAGGATAAAACTACTGGATCATGATACATGTGCATGGATGTTTACGTTCAAGAGATTGTTACACCAAGTTTAGGTAAGGCGTGATTGATGCGGCCACGAATGACAGAGTGAGAGTGAATATTTTCCAGTTACGGAAACTGTACCATCCTTTATTTTTCTTTGCAAATACTTTGTGTATTTTACTGGATAGCTTAAGTAGGAAATTTGTTCTTTTCTTTACTGTCTATTCTATAACCTAGTGTTAATCTTTGACCTTTTGGGTTATTAACTTCTTTTGGAATCTTTTTTTCTCAACAGGGAGGAGGACATTTATTGGGTTATTTTCCTATGTCTGTAAACATGATTATATTGATTTCTATATGTTTCATGTTGTAAAGTTTAAGTGATAATAAACTAAACAAGAACTTAATTTGTGTGTTGGTCAGACCCATATCCATTTACCATAGTTTTCTCGTTTGTGTATCTTGTTGTCACATAAGTGTGTGTGTGTGAGTAGTAAACTTATAATTATACTTATAGGGAGGGTTGACAGATCGTCTAATACTAAAGATAGTCGTATAGATAGGCTGGACTAGAGAAACCACTCATTCCAGAGACAGATCATCACTTTAATCTATTCACTCGTGGAATCTATTCTAACACCTTTCTTTCTCATATACCCCACCTTCTGCTCTACTCAGACGGGACCAAATATCTCTCTAACCTATCTAAAAATGTACGACAACAGCAATCCCCTGTTTAACGCTGTTAATTTGTTCCTGAAATACCGAGTGCTAACTGAAAAAGCGCCAAACGAAAATTGACTTCCTATAAGACTTATTAGAAAACAAATTAATTCGATTCCAAGGTCCAGAAAAGTGTATAAAAATTAAGTTAAAATGATACAAAACAAAACCTAAATAGTTAACAACAATTTTAACTTCATACAACTATCAAACATATTAATCACAAACAAAATATTATGTATGTATTGTACTTACAAAAAAATATAGACAATAGGACTGTAATTGCTTCTACTTCCATCGTTTGTGGGGGCCACAGTTGTCAAAGCTCCGCTGTCTTCATCTTCAGACGACTGGTTAGCAGAAGTAAAAACATTTAAGTAGTGCACCGCTGGCAGAGTGGATAGTAGCGATTCGTTCCCGTGGCTAGGCGGTGGGTGCCGTTCGGAAGGTCCTGGTTCGATTCCCGGTAAGCCTATCACTTCTGTTGTTTTTCTGTTCTCTCGTCTTCTACTTCTTTATTTCTCAATGAGTGCATGATAACTCACCTTTGTGTGTTGTTTGTTTATTTATTTACTGGTTAGCAGAAGGCTTTGTAGGTGCTGAATGTTTTTGTTTCTGGCTCCAGATGTAGACGGCACGGCTACTTGGTTAATGGGACAGACGATATTGTAAAAAGGTAAAGGATCCAGTTACACGCCCATTGAGGCATATTGGGAATATGGTGTTAGGCCCATATTTTCTTGACCATCGGCACACTAGGGGTGATGTGGTCAGCATCACGCCGGCCGCCTTAACCTTCCCAGAGTTGCTCTGGTACCCAGTTGGGGGCTGGGTCGACCCAGGAGCCGTTTGCGGCCTAAAAAGATCCCACCTCATCTGGGGATCGAACCATAGACCACTGAGCTAGGAAGCCAGTGCACTAACCACTATGCTACCGCGGTTCCCTGACGATATTGTAGGAGACGTTAAAAAAAAAATTTTTTAACGAATTGAGCTTGCTTTGCTTTGCGACCGTTTTCTCTTGACGAAACACTTTGTAGCAGTTAAGATCTTGTTCTATGTTAGGATTACGACAGAATTGCATAACATTTTTGGGCCTTGCTTCATTATATTAGAAATGACAATGCTTCTTGGCCGTCCAACCACCCTGAATAAACATCACAGTTATAATCTTGCCTCCCATGGAATTTTGCGGACTACGTAAGATCGAAATTTTAAAGCGTATAATGGGAAAATGGCATACAAAAGAAACAGCGCTATATAAAAAAAGCGCTAATCGAACAGCGTAAGATGTGTGTATTTTAAATACATATTTGCCGTACATTGATTATATTTGTTGAGCCTATTATGTAATGAGATCCCCACTTAATTTGTG